>JAAALK010000080.1:6736871-7310344 GCA_019279435.1 Zizania palustris | reverse complement strand
ATACTTTCTTGATAACACAATTCTGTTAAAATATGTAAAAATAAGTATAAGACATTTGAACTAATCAAATATTTAAACACTTTACACTTAAACACTATTATATTCTGAAATCTAAAATCAAATATAATCAATAATTATTGCTTAATTTAATTAGGCAGCAAGGTAAACACCTTGCAGTCACCACAAAAATAGAAAACATTAGATTTTAGATACAGACAGGCGACGACGTTGCATATATGTATACATACATATAATATTATATATACATATATATGGGGCCCACTGGAAGGTGGGGGCCTAGGGCGGTGGCACCGGTGGCCCCGCCCTAGGGCCGACCCTGTGTGGCACTTCCTGGCATGAACCAATACTGATGCTCACATTTAGTACTAGTTCTAGAACCACCATTGTATTCATGACTATCAGTTCAGACTAATTAGTGATGGTTCAGAACTTGTCACTAATGGCTCTTTCGACTTGACACTGATGTTTGTTTATATAGTGGGCCCTCAGCATGTTCCATACCATCTCTAGCTTGAGAGATCACTAGGTAGCTAGGAACGCTTACTTCTTCCTGGACATTAGTGAGTGCACTACCGTATAGTGGAAAAAATGGTGGAGGAGATCCTCAACCTATTCTCCATAAGAACCTCTTCGAATTAATGCTATGTGAAAAATGAGACAACATGACAGGGTGGTGAGGGGCCAAAATAGTGCGGCTGGTGGGGGTGGCATGGCAGAGTGTTGGGGCGGTGGGTGTGGCATGGCTAGAGATATGGTGGGGGCGATGAATACATTTAGGCTAAGGATCTAGTGAGCGCTACACAGATGGGGAGACCGATAGGTGTAGGTCGGTGAGGGGTGCATGGGGGTTGTCGATGGTCGGGCACCAAGCATGGGACGGTAGGGCAGGATTTGTTGGGCAGTGGATAGTCAGGCAATGGATGGGGCAAGCTAGGCGAGGAGTAATGTGATGATTAATGGGTGGATGATGAGTGGCCAGGTTAGGAAGGTAGAGGCGAGACCAAGCTAGGGGTGACAATGATGAGTGGCCATGCTTGAGAAGGTGGACGACTATTCTCTCTTCTCTATTTGAGAAATGGGCTCAGGCCTTAATAGATTATCATAAAACAATTTTCCATTTTGACAAAAATGCTTGACCACCGCCTGGAGCGAACAAACCACCCAAAACTCCCTCGTGCAAGAAGATAAAAGAGGTTGGGTTGCGGCCCTTACCAGATTACCAAAAAACACAATGCCCCTCTCTATTTGAGAGGTGAGGATATACGTGTGTGGAAAGGAACATGCTGCCAAAAACTCTCTCATGTGAGCAGATGTCAAGAAGTTTCGATCTATCTAGGGTCTGTTTAGGACTGCTCTGCTCCACATTTTATAGCTTCGCTCTACAAATGTCTATCTAAATAGGTTCAGATCTCAGTTTTTGGATCCGTGAAAAATGCAGATCCATGACTCTGCTCCACGTTTTTTGCGGAGCACTTCAAGAGGTTCTCCGCGGATTCAATTTTTAAAACAAAACATGAAGTTGATGAGTATTTATCCACCTTGCATCTAGGAAGAAAGAGGAACATGTACTGCTAATCAAAGCTTCAAATTGGTTTATGAACATTTGCTTGTATAGGTTTCTTTCGGAGTTTTAGTTTCTTGGTGAAAGTTTGCTGAATTTTGAGCAGGATTGTTGTTCATCTTTTTTTCTCTCTCCATGCATCAGGCGTCAAATGTGTTTGGGAAATAAGGTTGGCCTGGATGCCACTGCTCTGTGTATTTTTGTTGTTTTGTGTATTTGATTCATTAGGACGTTTGATACTATCATATGAAACATTTCATGAAGATCCTTGGAATAACTATTGTGAGAGAAAGCTATGTACCGAACAATAATAGACAATATTCTTCAATAAGATAGATGTGTATATTCCTTAGGGACATTCGTAGTAATATGAATTATTTATGTTTTAAAAAGCAAAATATTATTATTATGATATAATTACTTTAAGGTAACAAATAAAACATTCAATAATTTAGGGGCAAAATAGTACATTGCTACTAAAATCCATCATCTCTAAATCTAAATTCATTCTGCAAGCCAAATAGGTACATATATTCCATAGTAGAGTAGCAACTCTACTTTAAATCTAATTTTAAGTGATTTCGTGGAGTGGAATAGATTTTTAAGGAATGGAGTAGTCCCAAACAGACCCCTAAGGGCATGTACAACCTTGAGACGGTGGAACAGTTTTCAAAATACAAGAGACAACAAAGAAACTTCATGATACAACCCTAAGCCCTTGAATCATAAATGCAGCTAAGAGACAATATGTATGGAGAATAGTGTAGAGACGGGCTTTTCGCGAAGAGCTCGTCTCTTGTATTTTTTCAGTTAACCCTCTAGAAACCTATCAAGAGACCACATATTAAATGAGGTTGTGCATGCCCTAACACCCATGTTATTGTGTCCAAACAATAGTTAGATAGCCTCTTTGTGCAGAGTATTCTGTTTTCTTATTCGTTTCTATCTAAAGTCAATGTTCTATTTATACTTCCATTTTCAGATCGATAAAAATACGTTTATATTGCAAGATATTTTGTTTTCCTTTTATATAACTTTTTTATTTCTATTTTCTAAATGAACGGACGAAAATTTGTGCTCTTCGTTTTCACTTCTTACACAGAAAACTGTGTGAATTCAAATTCCATCGAGAAAGCGGTCAATACGTTGAGCAGATCGAGACTGATCAATCAATACTCATGGAACCACGGTAGCAATAGATGCATTGCTGCACACAGCCAACTACCGGCTCATTACCACATTAACTATTGCTCTCTCTGCTTTGCACTTCCGTCGGTGGGAAAAAAACCGCTACAGTCCAGCTGCAGGAACTAATCCCTGCAACCCGACGATAGATACGTGGCTTCTTGGAAAATCTGACGACGGTGCTTTGTGATTTTGTTTTCTCGTTTCAGCTCGGGGTCATCAGCTCGAACAGCTCGAGCTCGGCTCCGCTGTGTTCTTTTCAGCTCCGCTCATCGCCCTGTTTCGCCCCTTCCACGGCATCCCCACGCCGCTCCGTCCGCACGACGGCAGCCCTCATGTGCGCGGCGGCCCTGCCCTCCCGGCACGCGAACAGCACAACACCTGATCCTCTTCAATCTCTAGCTACCCTCCCTGCTCCCCCTGCATGACGGCGGCCCTTCACGCGCGGCCGCCCTACCCAAGTTCGGCAGATTGCAAAAAAGGGGCAGATTGCAATGTTCGACATGACTACTCAAGTCCCATGAACTGTGATCTCTATGTTCTCAAAACATTTGGCTGAGTATGCAAACATTTACTCCACTATCCGTTTCTAGATTTGTATGAAGCTGAAAAATTAACCTCATTCTTCAAACAAATATAAGGTTCATCCTGGTAGTTGTTAAGGGCAAAAAAAAAACTTGTAAGAACATGAAAAATTAGAGATGGAATCCATTCTGGCTCTTCGACACTATCATCCATATTGATGTATATTTCTGCGTTTAGATAGTTGTCAGTCCGTCACCTTCTTCCGTTAATATAACATCAAGGTTATGTTGTCTGCTTAAAATATTTTAAGTTTGTCCACCATGCACGAACAACACAACGCATGGGGTGTGGCGGCCCGCCGTGAACGAAGCTCGAACATCCACTGAGCCATGAACGGGTGAGGTCGGTGGGCTCGTGGTGAGGAGAGGGGGCCGGTGGGAGCGAAGAAGATGGCCTACGACCACCGCACGTGGGGAGGGCCAGGTCGCCGCGCTGCCATCGCGTACTTTCTCCGGGACATAAAAATAAGTCGTTTTGGATATGATTTTACATACTAAAGAATAATTAATTAGTGTTTACTTTTTATATTTGCCCCTATTAAATATAGTGCAGAAGTAAACATTATACGAAAAATAAGAAAGAAGTAGTATTACTTGAGGGGTATAGTTGTTCAAAATGCATAATAAAATACAAAACGACTTGTTTTTGCAAACTCTTATTACAAATCTAAAACGACTTGTTTTTGTGTACCGGAGGGAGTATGCCATCGAAGCGGCGTGGCCCGATCAGGGCGACGAGTGGAGCCTAAGAATGCAGAGGAGCGAAGTTGTTCGAGCCGACAAAGCCAAGATGAGTTGCCCAAATGTGAAGACCACGTCGCGAAGCATCGTTACTTAATTTGTAATGATGCCTACCACACATGAAACATACAAGAGTTGTATGATAGGAACATAAATAAGCACCATGTGTAACCACATTGACTATGATATAATATGGATTTTCACATGGTGATCTTCATCTCCATAACTCCCGTCATTGTGCTTCAGACCTCCATGAACTTGTACTAACTTATAACAAATAATAGCACCTACTAGTTACATAAGTTGAAGCATCGTAGGTCGATGCATAGGTCTTACAACCATTGAATAACCTTAGACTATATGTTGGACCGGAAACGGCGACCAGAGGGGGGGTGAATGAGAGCTTTTAAAATTTCTGGCTAAAAACTTAGCCTACGGTTCGGTTCTGTCTTCTGCGGAACAGGCTTCGAACACAACCTTCGAAGGTCTGGTTCGGAGGTACTTTGACACCTTCGAACACAGGCTTCGGAGGAGCAAAAGTTCGAAGCCAAGAAGACTTCGCTCCACTAACAACCCTCGAAAATCTACTCTGCTAAGTCAGTGCAGGCTCCGCACACGAGGTGCTTCGAGCAGGCTTCGCACTTCACCCTTCGCAAGAGTGGACAGCCCTCTGAGGACTTCGACCAAGTACTTGGCGACAGCAACGGGTGCTGGGCTTCGTACCCGAAGGTCTACACGCACACGCAAATGGACTATGCTAAGGGCTTCGACACAAGAAGCACTACGGGAAAAGAACAGGGCTTCGCTAGTAAGCAGCAAGGTCTTGCCTCGAGTTACACAGAGCGACAGCACACTGTAAAGCACACTTCGCGATAAAAACACCCTTCGCCAAGACAGGCTCCGGTGAACTAATAACTAGCGAGGTATGCAACACAAGCTCAAGCAAAAGCACAAAGAAGCAGGGCTTCGCCGCTTGAACAAGGAACACTGAATAAAATGAACTCAGAATGAATACAGCGAGGTCTGTCTACAGGAGCTCAACAGTAAATGCTCAAAGTGTTAAATGTTACCTACCGAGCCCCCATATTTATAGCCCACGGCTTCATCCTAAGGAAGTGACTACTTTACCCCTAGGGTTTACAACAGATTTGTCTCTACAGAACTAAGGGGTACAAAAGGTAGTCCACCTTTATTTTGGAGGCTTCTCTGTCAGCTGCAGAGGGGACAGTGTCAGCCTTTTTCAGAACAGACAGTGTCAGCCTTTACAGTGTTGACTTCTGGAACCTCCCTTCGCACCGGAGGGTGCGGTAGCTTCGGCGAGAAGCCTGCAGCCTGATGGCCTTCGCTCCGCCGAAGAAGACCTTCGATACAGTGACGGTTTTAAGCCGAAGCCGTCAAAGCCCTTGGGCCTTCGCACCACCACCTCCGGAGTGGATCACCACGGCTTCGCAGCTACTCCGAGCTCGAACACCGTCCGTCCGTGTACCGAAGCCATGCATGGCCGAAGCACCTCAAGTCATCCTCACTCCGAAGTCTCACCTTCGGAGTACCACCCTTCGAAGTCCCTCCTTCGTCCAAGGCCTCCGCATGAAGCATTCCATGAGCACTCTGTCGCAGTGCCTCTTCCCGAGCACACTCCTCGACGAGCCTCACCCGGACCATGCCTTCGATGCGCCTCGACTTCTGAGACCTTCGTCGGGCCACCTTCGAGTGTCTCCCTCCGGAGCACACTTCGAACACCTTGCCTCCGCAGAGGACTTGTTCCACCAACTCCGAAGTCACTCCATTCGGAGTACCTTCGAAGTGCCTCACTTCCGAGGACTTTGTCTCGGAGTACCTTCAGCCGGAGCCACGCTCCGCACTCTCTGCCTTCACCTGGCACGCCTCGACCCGAGGACCGACCCGGACCACCTTCGCAGCCACCGTGACGGAGCTCCCCGCTCCCCTGGCATCAAGCCACCCACTTGACCCAAGTTCACCTGGCTCGAACCCTGTCCGTCGCCTCCGAAGTCCCTGCGCACCACCGACAAACAGACAAGTGTATCCAGTACTCCGGAGACCTCTCCGGGTTAGCATCCTCCGGCACACACTCCGGTGTACCGCCCAAAGTACCGAAGCCATCGGTACGAACCCAGTCATCGTGTACTGTCGGACCCCTCCGACAGGTACACTCCGCTGCACAGCTGCAGCAAGCAAACACCGAACACACTCCGGTGACACACCTCCGAACACCCTTCGGAGGTACCACCTCCGAAGCCCCTCCGGAGGTACCCTTCGAACAGAGGGTAAATAATCCTGTCAATCACTCATCACATACACCGAAACCACCCTTGGTTTCTCAATCTCCCCCTTGATGAGTGCATTGACAACCAAATCGAAGTTCAAGAAAATGTAAAAATTTTCAGCACACAAGTGACCATAAAAACTCAGAAAAGAGCCAAAGCATGTCACTTGATACAAGAAATTTTTCTCCCCCTTTCTCAAAAGATTCTCAAAAGAGTAAAAGCCCTTTTTGGCAAATCTCCCCTTGAAAAGAACTCCCCCTGAGTTAAGTAAATTTTTCTCCCCCTTTATGTCAAAAATCTCTCCCCCTTTAGAAATAATGCCTTCTTGCAGCAGAGAACATAGCAAAATCTCTCCCCCTTTGGCAATGCAAGCATCAAGGAGCATTCAAAAGATGCAAAGCTGCGAAATGAATAGAATTGCAAAGACATATAATGCAAAAATATGCCAAAATTAACACAAATGATCATGTGCTCAGCTCAATTTAACAATCTGTGAAACAAGATGATGGCATGTGATTTTGTCATTTTGAAGTAAAAGCATCACCACTTAATCAAAGCAGCTAGACATGTGAAGGCAAGGACTGCGCAAAGCTAACAAATTCTACCCTAGACAGACAAGTCTTGTTCAAAAGGAGCTGTGAAAGCAAACTTGATGAGCAATTAATTTTGTTGTTCTTTTTCTTAATGCCAGGGGTTATTTGTTTGTCCACCTTATACTTTCCAATCAGGCCAAGCCTAGGCATGAAAGCCATCTGAAGCTTAAGGCGGTGATTTTGGCATACACTACACTATTCCAGTTCAGACCAAAGTGCAATGGTAAGCAGTCTAGAATAGAGTAGTGCGACAAACAAACCCTCCTGGATCTTTTCATTTAAACCAGGCAAATCATGGATTTTTGATTTTGATTCAGATGACTTAAATATTTTGATGAATATCCATGAATAAAGAACTCATTTTGCAAGTTGCAAATTTTAGCATCCAAGGAACAGTGTCTTGCTGTCAAGTAGATAAAAGATAGCGAAAAGCAGTCCAGCCTAAACAAGCTAGATGCAAGATTGAGCAGTGAGCAAGATTTGATTTTAGAAAAGAAAACATCATGCACAATCAATGTTCCAGACATATTTCATAGAGCTGAGCTGTCATGAATTCTTTGAATTAAAAGCAGGCATATAATAGCAAAAGATGTAAGTGCAATTCCACACATAATGAGCATATGCAAGACAATTAAAATCAGCTCCCCCTCACAATATACCGTAGGGATGACAAATACCAAGTTCCCCACGCAAGTAAGCAAATCGAGATGCATCGAGGGGTTTTGTAAAAATGTCGGCAAGCTGGTGTTGGGTATCAACATATTGAAGTTCAATATCACCCTTCTCATTGTGATCTCTGAGAAAATGATACCGTACATCAATGTGTTTGGTTCTGGAGTGCTGAACCAGGTTGTTTGCAATACAAATAGCACTAGTGTTATCACAGAAAAGTGGAACACTCTTATAATCTAACCCGAAATCCCGCAAAGTGGAAATCATCCACAAAATCTGAGAGCAACAGCTAGCTGCAGCAACATATTCGGCCTCAGCCGTCGATTGTGCAACACTAGACTGTTTGCGGGAAGACCAGCAAACCAGAGAAGTACCCAGAAAATGACAAGTACCAGAGGTACTCTTCCTATCAATTCTACACCCAGCAAAATCCGCATCTGAATAACCTCTAAGACATAAAGATGAAGACGATGAATACCATATGCCAAATTCAAGGGTGTGTTTGAGATACCTTAAGATGCGCTTAACCGCTTGGCGGTGCGAAGCTCGTGGTGAAGCCTGAAAACGAGCGCATAGACACACAGCGAAGTGTATGTCCGGCCTCGTGGCAGTCAAGTAGAGGAGGGAGCCGATCATGCTCCGGAACTCCTTCTGATCTACGGCTTCTCCATCTTCGTCAGGGTCCAATGCTACAGATGTAGCCATTGGAGTGGCGAGGGGCTTCGCATCGGACATGTCGAACTTCTTGAGCAGGTCCTTGGTGTACTTTGTCTGGTGGACAAAAGTACCTTGTTTGCTTTGCTTGATTTGCAAACCAAGGAAAAAGGTGAGTTCACCCATCATCGACATTTCAAACTCCCTGCTCATGGTATCTGCAAACTCGGCAACCAAAGCATGAGAAGAGCCACCAAAGATGATATCATCCACATAAATCTGAACTAGGAGGAAATCTTTGCCATGCTTGAGAGTAAACAAAGTTTTATCAACAGAGCCCATCAAATACCCTCGCTCAAGCAGAAAAGACTTAAGTCTATCATACCACGCCCGAGGGGCCTGCTTGAGTCCATAAAGAGCCTTATGAAGTTTAAGGACTTTATGTGGGTACTTGGGGTTTTCAAAACCAGGGGGTTGTTTTACATAAACATCTTCACCTATGAAGCCATTAAGAAAAGCACTTTTGACATCCATTTGATAGAGTTTGAATCCCCGGGATGTCGCAAAGGCAAGCAAAATCCTAATGGCCTCAAGGCGTGCAACAGGTGCAAAAGTTTCAGTAAAATCAATCCCTTCTAGTTGAGAAAAGCCCTGAGCTACTAGTCTGGCCTTATTTCTAACAATTGTTCCATCCTCCCCTTGTTTATTTTTGAAAATCCATTTTGTTCCAATGAAATGAACATTTGGTGGAGGATCAACTAAAGTCCAGACTTGGTTTCTCTCAAAATTTTCAAGTTCCTCATGCATGGCATTGATCCAACTAGAATCAGAAAGTGCATGACTAACATCTAAGGGCTCGAAAGAAGCAACAAAAGCAGCATTAGTGAAGTGAGCGTGAGAACGTGTTACCCTTTGATCAAGCTCACCAATGATCTGCTCGGGAGGGTGCATCCTTTGGACATGATGTGGAGCCTCACGGCGGGATGCAGTCTCCCCCTCAACTTGTGCGTTGGAGTGGTCCAAGATGACCGATGTTGAGGTAGTCGCTTCGGGACCTCGTGCCGAAGTAGTTGAAGCGGGGTCAGCTTCGGGGGTTGACGTCGAGGGTAGTAGGGGATCATCCTCGAATTCTCCGGGATCTTCGTCTTCGAATAAGGTCTGTTCCATATCGTGTTCATTTGCCTGTTCAAGAGCAGAACTAACAGAGGGGGTTGATTCATCAAAAGTCACATCACATGACTCGATGACAGTGTTAGTCTCTAAATTATAAACACGATAAGAATGACCATGAGTAGTATAACCCAAAAAGATCCTGTCAGAAGATCGCGACTCAAATTTATCCAAGTTACCACGTTTTAGGATAAAGCAGCGACAGCCAAAAACTCGAAGATGAGTAACCTTGGGCTGTCTCCCAAAACGCAGCTCATAAGATGTCAAGTTTAAAATTGAGCGCAAGAAAATTCGGTTTGAGATGTAGCAAGCAGTGTTCATGGCCTCAGCCCAGAATTTTCTAGGAGTCCTATGCTCATCAAGCATCGTCCTAGCCATCTCAACCAACGTGCGGTTTTTCCTCTCAACAACACCATTCTGTTGAGGAACCCGCGGAGCAGAGAATTGATGTTCTATGCCATGCTCCATGCAAAAGTCAACAAAGAGACTATTTTTGAACTCGGTGCCATTATCGCTTCGAATGAATTTTAATGCACCAGGGAGTTCAGTAAAAGTCTCAAAGCCAAGCTCCGAAAGTGTGAAAACACTTCATCCTTGCTGGCAAGAAAGAAGACCCAAGAGTAGCGAGAGAAATCGTCGACAATAACAAGTACATACCACTTGCCGCCTAAAGAACTAACCCGAGAAGGACCTACAGTGTCCATATGGAGAAGTTCTCCGGGCTGTTCAGTCATCACAGTGGTGACTGGCGAATGCGAAGCGGCAATCATTTTTCCATGTCGACAAGGAGCGCAAACTAAATTCTTCTCAAACTTGAGCTTGGGCAATCCTCGGATCAAGCCTAGGGCGCTCAGACGAGCGAGCAACTCAAAGCTCATATGCCCCAGTCTCCTATGCCATTTCCAAAGCTCAGAGGTCGAATGTGCAACAAGACAATGAGAAGAACCAGACGACTCTGAAAAATCAGCTCCAAAAACTCTCCCAACCCTAAAGATCTTACACACAACAACGCCATCAGAATTGAGCACTTGCGAAGTATCGCGATGAAATCGCACTTCGAAGCCCTCATCAAGCAACTGAGATACAGACAGTAAATTGTATCCCAGATTTTCAACCAAAGCAACATCTTTGAGAGTGAAGTTCGTGTTAATCCTTACCACACCTTTACCTTTCACTCTACTCCTTCGATTGTTTCCGAAGGTGATATGTTCCCTTTGCTTGGTTGTGGTGAGGCTGGAGAACCAATTTGCATCTCCGGTCATGTGGCGCGAACAACCGGAGTCCATGATCCACGTGCCCTCCAAGCCTCGACCTGTCGCCTACACATGATAAGAATGCCTCGATCGCTCAGTGCTGGGGTGAGTAAAATAATGACGAGGCATCCAGCACTGAGTGACACGAGTAGTAGGCACAGTAAAAGTAGACGGTCTACGCACATAAAAATCAGAATGATGCAAAGTGCGAGGTCTACCTACATGCAAAGAACGCAAAGCATGTCGAGGTCTCCTACTCTGACGAGGTACAAAGCTACTCGCCCGAGGTCTACCACCATATGGAACATGGTGAACACCTCGAGGAGCAAAACCTCTCCGAGAAGCACGAGGAGCCTCAAAAACAGGACGAGAGTAGAACTCAGACTCATGCATACCTAAAGATGGGTAATGCATGTCCTGATAGCTCATTGCCTGTGCACGTCGCTCATCCTTGATGCGACGGAAACAGAAACCAACCAAATGACCCGCCCGCTGACAATAAGAACAGTGAAACACTCTCCTGGGGGCACTCTCATGGGTCACAGGAGCAACTCTCACAGGCTCCTTGGGTTTCTTCTGAGTGGTTTTCTTGGGAGGATTTTTCTTGGTAGGAGGTGTGGTTTTCTTTGGTGGATGGGTAGGCTTTTTGGCTGATGGGGTGTCCAACAGAGCTCTCTCTTTCTCTAGGGTGGTGGGAGAGGTGAAAACAGTTTTGGTCTTACTGTCTGAAGCTATCCTCTCAAAACCCAAACCTAGAGCTACCCCGGCTCTGTCAGCACACAACTTGGTCTTGGCCAAGAGCAAATCCATCCTACCCTTCCCCTCAGTGCATTTGTTCACCACAGAAAGAAGGTATTCATTTTCGGACATGAGGTTTTCAGCTCGCTCTCTGACAGTGCCTAGCTGGTCCTTAAGGGTAATGCAAGTGTCACAAACAGGTTGCACATCCTTAGAACTACCGGCCCTCTCCAATCTAGCCTCTAAATCATGAACATGCTTATCTCGTAAATTAATGCTATCGCGTAATAAACAGCAGTTCATGCAATCAATAACATCATGAGGTCTAGAATCCACCTCCAAAAGCTGCTTCTGTGCAGTCTCAAGCTCAGAAAGAGTTTGAGCATGAACAGAACGCAACTGAGCAAGCTCACTCATGACAACAGAACATGATTCACATTCAGCATCATCAAACTTAGACTTAAGCATGGCATATTCAGTAGATACATTTTCTAGCCTAAGTCTAAGGTCTTTTCTTTCTCTAGCGGCTTGCACAAGTAATCTATCCTGACCTAGCACTACTTCATTCAGCTCATCTAATTTAATTAGAAGCTGGTCAGATGATAGGTTTACCTCAGATGAGTCAAGCTCATCGCCGCTGTGATCGCTGTCGGCCATGAAGCAAAGGCCGGTGAAGTCACGTCCCTTCTTATCCTTCTTGTCCTCCTTCCTTGGGGACTCCTCCTCCTCAGAGCTCGACTCCTCAGTTGAGGATGTGTCGATGTCGCTGAGAGCAGCAACAAAAGCTCTGGAAGCGGCCTTGGCTACTTTCTTAGCCATCTTGCCGCGCTTGCCCTTCACAAAGGGCTTCCTCTCCTTTTTGTGGAATTTGGGGCGGTCACTCTCATCTCTCTTTTTGACCTTGGGGCAATTGGCCTTGATGTGAGAAGTGTCGCCACATTCATAGCAGCCACTAAAACCACTTCTCCGCTGATCCCGTCTCTCATGGTGAAAGCGGGTGAACCTCCGGGCAATGAGAGCAAGCTCATCATCAGCTAGAGTATCCACCTGCTCCTTTGTGACGGAGACCAGGGAGGACAAAGCAAAACCATCTGCAAGAACACAAGTGCCTGATGTGCTTGGTTCTGCAGTGGTGCCACGGCTAGTGCTAGAAACCAATGCCAATGGCTGTGGCAAAGAGCTTCTGTGCACCGCAAGAGATGCCTTGGCAATCTCTGTGGACTTTAGCTTGCTAAAGAGTTCATCACAGGTTAGAGTGTCATAGCCTGTGGACTCCTCAATGCTGGATATCTTTACCTCCCATATGCTACGGTCAAGAGCATAGAGAAGCTTGATAGCCCTATCATGATCACTGTAAGCAAGCGTCCCGTTGGATCGCAAGTTACTCACTATCGCGTCAAAGCGAGAAAACATGGCATCTACAGATTCACCAGGTGCCTGCACAAACAGCTGATACTGTTGATTGTAGGTGCTTTGGCGCCTGGCCTTAATCTGAGCAGAGCCCTCATGAAAGACAGTGAGTGTTGTCCAAATCTCCCTAGCAGTCCTAAGGTGCTGCACCCTATCAAACTCACTCCGACTCAAACCAATGAACAGTATGTTCCTTGCCTTCGAGTTGGCAATATACTGATCTTTTTCAGTTTGAGTGGTGCGGGTATCAGGGATGGAGTATTGTGAGTCCACAATCTCCCAAATTGCATTTCCTTGGCTTAACAAGTAAGCCTCCATGCGCACCTTCCAGTATGCAAAATCTGTCCCATCGAACAGAGGAATTTTACTGCCTCTATCCATGTCGCCAACAGATCACAAAACCGGTTAAGGTCAACTGGTGATCTTAACCTGCTCTGATACCAATTGTTGGACCGGAAACGGCGACCAGAGGGGGGGTGAATGGGAGCTTTTAAAATTTCTGGCTAAAAACTTAGCCTACGGTTCGGTTCTGTCTTCTGCGGAACAGGCTTCGAACACAACCTTCGAAGGTCTGGTTCGGAGGTACTTTGACACCTTCGAACACAGGCTTCGGAGGAGCAAAAGTTCGAAGCCAAGAAGACTTCGCTCCACTAACAACCCTCGAAAATCTACTCTGCTAAGTCAGTGCAGGCTCCGCACACGAGGTGCTTCGAGCAGGCTTCGCACTTCACCCTTCGCAAGAGTGGACAGCCCTCTGAGGACTTCGACCAAGTACTTGGCGACAGCAACGGGTGCTGGGCTTCGTACCCGAAGGTCTACACGCACACGCAAATGGACTATGCTAAGGGCTTCGACACAAGAAGCACTACGGGAAAAGAACAGGGCTTCGCTAGTAAGCAGCAAGGTCTTGCCTCGAGTTACACAGAGCGACAGCACACTGTAAAGCACACTTCGCGATAAAAACACCCTTCGCCAAGACAGGCTCCGGTGAACTAATAACTAGCGAGGTATGCAACACAAGCTCAAGCAAAAGCACAAAGAAGCAGGGCTTCGCCGCTTGAACAAGGAACACTGAATAAAATGAACTCAGAATGAATACAGCGAGGTCTGTCTACAGGAGCTCAACAGTAAATGCTCAAAGTGTTAAATGTTACCTACCGAGCCCCCATATTTATAGCCCACGGCTTCATCCTAAGGAAGTGACTACTTTACCCCTAGGGTTTACAACAGATTTGTCTCTACAGAACTAAGGGGTACAAAAGGTAGTCCACCTTTATTTTGGAGGCTTCTCTGTCAGCTGCAGAGGGGACAGTGTCAGCCTTTTTCAGAACAGACAGTGTCAGCCTTTACAGTGTTGACTTCTGGAACCTCCCTTCGCACCGGAGGGTGCGGTAGCTTCGGCGAGAAGCCTGCAGCCTGATGGCCTTCGCTCCGCCGAAGAAGACCTTCGATACAGTGACGGTTTTAAGCCGAAGCCGTCAAAGCCCTTGGGCCTTCGCACCACCACCTCCGGAGTGGATCACCACGGCTTCGCAGCTACTCCGAGCTCGAACACCGTCCGTCCGTGTACCGAAGCCATGCATGGCCGAAGCACCTCAAGTCATCCTCACTCCGAAGTCTCACCTTCGGAGTACCACCCTTCGAAGTCCCTCCTTCGTCCAAGTCCTCCGCATGAAGCATTCCATGAGCACTCTGTCGCAGTGCCTCTTCCCGAGCACACTCCTCGACGAGCCTCACCCGGACCATGCCTTCGATGCGCCTCGACTTCTGAGACCTTTGTCGGGCCACCTTCGAGTGTCTCCCTCCGGAGCACACTTCGAACACCTTGCCTCCGCAGAGGACTTGTTCCACCAACTCCGAAGTCACTCCATTCGGAGTACCTTCGAAGTGCCTCACTTCCGAGGACTTTGTCTCGGAGTACCTTCAGCCGGAGCCACGCTCCGCACTCTCTGCCTTCACCTGGCACGCCTCGACCCGAGGACCGACCCGGACCACCTTCGCAGCCACCGTGACGGAGCTCCCCGCTCCCCTGGCATCAAGCCACCCACTTGACCCAAGTTCACCTGGCTCGAACCCTGTCCGTCGCCTCCGAAGTCCCTGCGCACCACCGACAAACAGACAAGTGTATCCAGTACTCCGGAGACCTCTCCGGGTTAGCATCCTCCGGCACACACTCCGGTGTACCGCCCAAAGTACCGAAGCCATCGGTACGAACCCAGTCATCGTGTACTGTCGGACCCCTCCGACAGGTACACTCCGCTGCACAGCTGCAGCAAGCAAACACCGAACACACTCCGGTGACACACCTCCGAACACCCTTCGGAGGTACCACCTCCGAAGCCCCTCCGGAGGTACCCTTCGAACAGAGGGTAAATAATCCTGTCAATCACTCATCACATACACCGAAACCACCCTTGGTTTCTCACTATACTATTCATGATGCACGGGCCATATTAATTATATTCATGCATCTCATACATTTTGCAAGGCTATGCCAGTCACAATATTCTCTATAAAATAAAGTTAGGCCAAGAATCTACAAGTGTCTGAACTAGATCAGAACTTTCGGTTCATAACTAAAACATCCAATTGAGGTCACTCGAAACTTCCGGTTTTGGGACCAAAACTTCTGACATTTTCTTTCTGTATCGACTTTAATTAGGCCCGAAACTTCTGATTCAAAATCAGAACTTCCGACCTCTAAAAAAATTCGACGAATAGAATAATAGATCTAATCTATTTCCACTACGTATATCTATACATGATCGATCCAAACCAAACACTACACATATAGGCTCTGATACCACTATTGGATATGGGGATGCTACGCTAGTTGGTAATTTTAATTTTTTTAACCCCTTGCCCCAGGAACCATGCGTGTAAGGGATCATAGATCATTACCTTCTAACGCAAGACATGCTAGTGCATCGAAAGACGTTGTTGAGGAAACACGTCCTCGCTCAACATTGCCTTGCTTCGCCCGATTCATCGGTGACCAAGTCGATGTAGCCCGACGATCTCCATGTAAAGAAGATGACGAGCACCGCTATTTAAGCAGCGTCTCCACGGAGTCCACACGTATATGGATGAGATTTGTCTCATGCTGACGTGCTAGCAATAAGAGCAACAACAACCCCACGACCTCCCTCCTCCCTTTATATAATGCCTAGGCCTTGGGACCAAATCCACATTAAAGCGTAACATATCCAATCTATTTCGTATGGACCGGAACTTCCGATTTTAGGACAGGAATTTCCGATTTGAGATCTCAGTCTTAAAATCGAATTAATCCAAAATTTCCAATTTGAACTCTTAGTTTCTAAATTTGAATTAATTCGGAACTTTCGATTTCTCAATTGGAACTTCTGGTTCGCCTAGATTCCAGAACTTCCAATTATCCATCGGAACTTCCAGTTCCTCCAGGAAACCAAATAACCGAGCTAGGTTTAGTACTTTCGGTTCTCAACCAGAACTTCTGATTCACCCATAATTTTCTTGGACGCAATTTCTTCACCTTCCCCATCTCACCATCTCCAATCCTTCTCTCATCGATCTCCTCATCAGTAGAGAACATTATCGTGGGATAGACTTGCACATATCTATCGGGGACACATATGCTAGTAAGGGAAGCACAGATACTCGGATTGATTATGTTGAGAACTCATTGGATCGAGCAATTGCCTATGCCATGGTCACTATACATTCTCTCCCTTGTGCACAAATCATTGTAGGCTAGGGCACATGATAGGGTATCCTCAGCATCTACATGCTTTATTTTCGTCAAATGTAGGAAAGATTGAGAGGAGGGGAGAGGGAGGTGCACAATCACTAACTCTTGTACACGTTGCTTTTCAAAGAAAAAAAGTAGTGATTGTGTATGGATTGCAGTGGTGGGTAATTTTCATCATAGAGCAATGACTATTTGAGTCTTTTTTGAATATTAAGAGCCTGTTTGGTAGAGATTCGTATCCTAAAATCCACCCTGAAGCTAAAGTGGAGCACTTGAAGCTAGCTAGACCCTGCTCCACCACTCTAGTTTATTTTTTTGAGCGCTCTCAGTAGGATCTATTCCTCAAGAAAAGTGTTTGGCTTGGCTCCAGTTTCACAGGACAAAGAAGCTGAAGTTGGAGTCCTGCCAAACGCACCCTAAAAAGATGAGAAAAAACTAGGTTGATCACCTTATTAGGTTACTACAATCTAGAACCTAGCTTATTTCAGCTTACGAGGAATAAACTAGATTACTATAATTCTAATTAAGGCCTTGTTTATTTTAGCTTCAGATTATAGTAACCTAACGTATAGAAAAAAAGTTGAGTTACACTAGCCTATTGAATTATTATAATTTACACTCTATATTATAATAAGTTGGTATAATAAGTTAATATATTTGTTTCAGCTTATAAAAATAAGCTGAATTAATATAATCCCAAGCTGAAATAACCTAGACCCTAAGCTGAAATAAATAGATTATGAGATTTGAGTATGAAATAATAGGGGGTAATTTTCTACCAAAGTATAATGAGTGTTTTAGTCATTTTATAGAGTAATAAGTTGAAAAATCTTTTATCAACTTATTGAATTACTATAATATATATAGGCTATAGATTATGATAAACTGGTTCAAATAAACATTTAAACTTTTAACAAATAAACCAGATTATTATAAAATGGGCCTTTTATGGTACCACACTTATCTTTCTAGAGAGTAAGAGGAAGATCGATCTCAATCCTTGATTTTATTAAATTAACAAAAATAAAATTAATCTTTTAACCTGCTACAACCAATCATTACCGTTTCTCTCTCCTCCCACGCACAACGCGAACCTTCTACATGCACATGTCATGTTTCTTGAGATTCTCATGACCTGCACGGCGGAAGCACACCGGAGAGAGCTAAAATAAAAATAAAAATAAAAATGTGTCCGACTGTCCGAATTAAGGAGATTACCAAACGCATGCAGCAAGCTGAGATTGAGGAGATCGGTGAAAAGACAATATAAACTAATGTTTCTATGTATATTTAAGGTTATTTACAATAATGATGGGTTTCGTAATACTATTTCTTAGAATGACACGTCAGCTTTACAATTAAATAAAATACCCTCTTTCAGTGGAGAGTTTCATTTCACTATTTTCTAGGCTAACCAGTGTAATTAAATGCAACTAGCTCTCATGAAATACCCTATCTCTGATGAAACGATTTGGCTCTCAATGAGTGTTTCATTTCATTTCATTCGTCTTAAAAAATGGGTTGGCACCATGTCACGATAATTAATTGAATGTCATGTCAGCAAAAAATTTGATGTGGCATGGTAATTAATACCATAAAACACCCCATAAAATCCTCATTATGAATAGCCTAAGAATTCTATGAATCATGATTACATACAAGTATTAAATATTTTATAGACAATTAAGGGGGTGTTTGGATCCAAGAGATAAAGCAAAAGAGGCTAAAATTTAGCCCCTTTAGGGGCTAAAAATTCAAACACCAAGGCTAAAAATGGGCTAATTTTTTTAGCCCATTAGCCCCTAAGGAGGAGTTAAAGAGGAGCTAAAATGCTCCCTTTCCACTCATACCTCCACCATGCATGCATGCATGAAAAACAAAAGCAATAAATGAGGGATATTTCAGTCATTATACACAAAAATAAATGATTTAGCCCTTTTTAGCCCTTGAATTCAAATAGAGGTTGAGTAAAATTTTAGCCATTTTTTAGTCATTTTGCTTTAGCCCCTGGATCCAAACAGACAACTATATATAGGTTGTACATATTGACTATTTAATTATTATTTATATTGTAAATTTCAAGAAGGAGCTGTCTATACTGTTATACATGCTTTAGAGGATAATCAAGTGCATGCAAAAAATTTCGAATCATGTAGAACGGTTATCATACGAATGCAACAAGGGATTCCAATGCAGTAGAGGGACAATCATGCAAAAAATCCGGAATCATGCAGCCTGATTACCAGACATGCAACAAAGCCAACAATGATTACATTGATTTCTGCATGCATATATAGTATTTACGTACCGATGGATATTACCAAAAACTAAATTAATTTAATTAATTTTTATAGTTAAAAAATATATATAAAAAGGTGTTCTAGCTTCTTTCAAGAAGTAATATGTCACCTTCTTGTAACCATAATCATTAGATCTATAAAAATAAATGATTGTAACTTATTTCGTTGTACTATATAATTCTCCGTACAGAGTAAGGCCCTATTTGAATTAGAGTTGCTTATTTTTAAGCACTAAAGTTTAGTCTCATTTAGTCCCTAAAATTCCAAACAATATTGCTTATGGGGACAAAATCCCTTAAAAGTTACTTATAGGACTAAAAATATAATGCACACTTAATCATTATTTATGAACTTTTCATTAAGCGATGTTTAGTTCTTACATCCAAACAAGAAAATTAAACTTTAGTCAATACAAAAATAAGTAAGTTTTAATCCTAAAAATAAAAAGGTCGGCCTTAATATCTAAGGCTATTCACAATGGTGGGTTTCATAACAGTTTTCTAGAATATAACGTCAGCTTTACAACTGAATGAAATACTCTCTCTAAGTGGAGAGTTCCATTTCACTATTTTTAGGCTAACCAGTGTAATTAAATGCAACTAGCTCTCATGAAATACCCTCCTCTCAATGGTTGTTTTATTTTGTTTCATTCGTCTTAGAAACGGATTAGCATCATGTCATGATGTTGACACCACTTCTTTCTCTTTTTCATTAATTAAATGTCATGTAAGCAAAAAAATCTAATATAACATGATAATTAATACCATAAAACACCTCGTGAAACTTTTATTGTGAATATCCTAAATCACAAACCAATCAGTCTCTCCGGCGGGACGCAACATTGCTGCCGCCCGTTCGAACGGCGCGCGCGCGTGTCGTCAGTTGATTAATGGAAGTCTCAAGGCTCGAAGCTCTCCGGTTCCCGAGTCAGTGACGCTTGCAAGTAATAAATTGCAGACTTAAACAGGGGCACATTGCGAAGCGAGCTTGTATAAGTACTTCTGGAAAGCGGAGCCGACGTGAGCTGCAGAAGTTTTACTGTTGCTAACGGCGAATCTGCATCTCTGCGATACCACAAAAAACCTGCAAGTACAGGGCCGGGACGACGAAAGAGTACGTTCTTCCGGTGTCTTCCATGGCAATGGCCTGTTATACTAGGATGCGTTCAACAGCGGCTGTGGCCATCATCCTGCTCCTCCTCCTTTCTAGCCAAGGTATGTACATATGCAGGCAGCTGACTCTTTTGAATCGGTTCTCTTTAACTTGCTATTGGGCCAGAGGCATGCATGCTGAATGATCATCTAAATAATGTACACCATGTCTTCTTCTGTAAATGCAGCCGCTTTCTCCGGCGAGCCTCAGACGGTGAACGTGCGCAAGCTGCTCAACATCAGTAAGAGCATTTGAATTCATGCAGGCTTTTCATATATCGTCTTAGAAATTAAACAAAATGAACTATCTGGTGCATCATGCATGCATGCGTTGATCAGGCGGAGAGTCTGTTAGCCATTGGACCGAGTGGACAGAGCCGGATAGCTGCTCGGAGGGGGACGTGGTGGTGTACCAGAACAACGCGGAGCACCTCCCGAGCGGAATCCCGACGTACACCGTCGAGATCATCAACGTCTGCGCCAGCTGCACCGTGTACAACGTCCACATCTCCTGCGGCGAGTTCGCTTCCACGGAGCTCGTCGACCCGAGCCAGTTCCAACGCGTGGGCTTCCACGACTGCCTCGTCAAAGGCGGCGGCCGATTGGGCCCCAGCGAGAGCGTCTCCTTCCTTTACTCCAACTCGTTCCCCTACTCGCTCGAGGTCACTAATGTCGATTGTGAATAGTTGCAGAAGCTAGCAGTACATGCACACTAGATGCATCCATGCCTGGATATGCGTCGCCGATCGATGCTGTGAACCTACATACCGCAGTACGTTATGTACGTCCGTCGAATCTGTCTATCGCTAGATAATACTCACTCCTTTCCATTATCTCCATCATCTAACAACTTGACACGATACCCAAGACGAGAGATATGGAGCTTAAATTCTTTTCGTATGTTGTGTTTCTTGCTTTGTTTTTCCGCACTCTCAACCTACATGTGCATGTGACAATGTGGAGTACTAGTAAAATAAGAAACAAAAACGGAAGTCAAAACTATGCATGTAGACTCTAAATCAATTCACACATAATACGATGTGCTACTTTAATGACTCAACTATTAGATGATGTAGATTGTGGAAAATCTATAAAACGCTTAGATGATGGAGATAATGGGAAAGAGGGAGTAATCTATTGTCAGAAATGCACCGTTCTTTGTGCGACAAACCACCGAATTAAACCTCAGCTAGTGTACCTAAAATATGGAATAAGCAAAGACATACTTCTTCCGGTACACAAAAACAAGTCGTTTTAGGTTTGTATCAAGAGGTTGCTAAAATAAGTCGTTTTGTATTTTATTATGCATTTTGGACAACTATACCCCTCAAGTAGTACTATTTTTTTCTTGTTTTTCGTGCTATGTTTACTCTTGCACTATATTTAATAGGGGTAAACATGGAAAATACACACTAATTAATTGCTCCTTGGTATGTGAAATCATGTCCAAAACGACTTGTTTTTGTGTACCGACGGAGAACAAAACAAGCAAGTAAACAACTTACGCAAGCACAAAACAGTGACTTCCTACAAGCACAAAACTTAAACGGAACAATGACTTTTGATAAAAATAGATAAAGAAACAAAATATTTTGCATAATAAAAACAAAAGTTTTCATTTCCACTCTTTCGGAATTTACTATTACATATGAAATATTAGCTTATGTTTTTTATGTTATGTAAAACTTTAAATTATCATCTATTCGTGAAATATTAAACCATTTGAATTAAGTTAATATATATTTGTTCGTTAAAAAATAAATAGTATATGTTCATCCGACTGACTTTCCATAAAATCTATTTTTTATTTTATTACATATGTTTATCGTACTTTTTTTCATATACCAAGGTGGTTTAATTCCGACAGATATTCAGTTTTATATTCATATCCATTTCTCATTCGGTTTATATTTATTTCCATATCTGTTTTCCAGATATTTATTTTCATATATCATTTTTCAAAAGCGCGTAAAAGATTTGCTATAATATATTAAGAGAGGTGAAAACCTCATGGAAGAAGAAAGTATCATATTACAGAAAGAGATGACAAGCAAATGGATCAAAAGATTGTCCGATTACGCTTTAAGAAAGGACAAAAAAAATCACTAACAATGAGGTCAACTACTAATGATATTGACTCTAAAGAAGAACGAAAAACACGTCTATTTCGCTCCTTTCAAGATTTGCTTGCTTACCATGATTAGGATTGTATGTAGAGTTCATACATGTTTCGTATTGACCTAAACCGTTCATACAAAATGATAGTGGTGAAAACATTTGGGGGCACAAGGTGTGCGGAGCGTGCCTCCCAACCAACACGTCTACTGCTCTATTTGTGTCCCCGCTCATCTCCTACAATGTCTTCTCCAAATGCATGCCATCTTAGATCTACTCCCAAGCTAGATAGATCCAAATACATCTGATACACTCTTAAGCTATATAGATCCAAATACATCTGATACAACACAATTATTATCATATACAAACAATACATATCTATAAACAAAACCTAGGGTTTTATCTCTTTTTGAGGGTGTGGATTTGTATAAATCTGTCTTGTACCACCATCAACTCTTTGCTATAGAAATATAACCCTATAATTATTATTTTTGGTAAGAAACACCAACACACCTTCTTCTAGGTTATTGGGGTTGTTATTAGTGCATCCCAAACCCATGATGTCTATAGATAGTAGAGAGAGCACAATAAATATACATGTAGACACTACCATCCCAACCATGATGTCTACATACAGTTTCTATATGCAAGTGAAATTAATGATCATTTGCATGTAGTACTAGAAATTTGTGGCGGTTTACTTTGTAGTCAAATTGGTGGCATATTACTACACATTAACATGCTCCTGAAGTCTTTGCACTAACATCATGAATAAAGTTGCATCAATATTTGCATGATAAGATCATCACAACTAGTAAAATATTAGCTCATATTCAAATTCAAATTCATATAATAACAAATAAGATTTAAGCAAGAACACAAATTATTGGTACTACATTAAGATATAACATGAGACGTAGCAATCCATGGAACATTCACATGGTAATTAGCCTGGTGGCAAGCAATGTAGCAAACTAACAAAATCTGCATATGACTTGTCAACATGAAAATGATGCCTTCTCCCACAACGCAGCAACATACACCAACCTAGTACAATCCAATCTGCAAAAGAAAAATCTAAGTAAGCCAATATCAAAATATTGTATAAAATATGAAGTTGGTCTACAGGGCTGCCATTTCCCAATTGGTGAATAGCTGCTGTGTATTTTTTATTGGAGATAATCCTGGAAGGTTAAGAGCATACTTTTTCAAAGTAAAATATTTATCCCACTCACCAAGGGCATGAACAATTTGTAATAACAAAGGCCTTATCAACCAAAATCTTCTACGGAAGATTGTCTCATTATAGACTGGATCCGCTGCAAAGTAATCATCCATTAGCCTTTGCTCAGATTCTGCATAAGGTCTATCAACATACCTTCTTATACCACTTCGCCTAATAGGTCTCATGTGTTGTACAACGTCAACTTGGGACTTTATTTCAGCAAACACATCATCAACAATGTCATTTAATATACTGCTAACCTCATCCAAAGGGTACATGTCCATTGGATCTATGTTGCTCACCTCATCAAGAGAGTCATCACGTGTAGGGGAATCACTTGGTGTGTGAATTTCTAATTGGTGGGACATATATTCATATTAACAACATTAATACAGAGTTGTGTTCAGACTAGTGCTAGCACCCACATTAACAGTATGAAAAATGAGTTGTGTCTAGGTTAGTACTGTGAGAACATTAGTGTGAGCAGATATTGAGGTACAAAATCCATATGTTAAAATGTCCTATCATATAAAGTTTGTCATGTTTTCTACCATGCCTTTTGTGATTGTTTCTGGATATTGAGGTACATAATGCATATTTTATCCAATTTCAATTGCCACTTTGTATTACAAAATAATAAGTGAAGAAAGTGAATCAGAATATTGCAAATTGGATAAGAAATAAAAATCCATACATGGGACAATACAAACCAGATAAAAAAGAACTACCTATGAGCAATTAGGCATAACATCCACAAAAGTTAACCACCGAGCAAACACAATACGAATTAAGTTAGTCAATAATTGAAAACAGCTTAATCATGTCTGCAAAATCTAGATCAACAATATGTAGAATCACCATGAGGGGCACAATTGCGAACCCTAAATCTGACCAAGGCAACAAGGCAATAAATCCCCAACCCAAACATCAAATAGATACTTTCACATAATGGTGCCGATTTGGGTGCGGCGAGGAGCAATCATGGGCTGTGGATTGTCACAGCTGATGTTGCGTCATCGGATGGTTCAACTCAAAAGAGGCAATCTGCAGAAGACCCAACAGTGAAGGCGTAAAGAGGAGTGTTGTGTGTGTGAGTTGAAAACGTATTCCTATAATTCTGAAAATGTATTTTGGTAGCACCGGCTGAACCTATTTTGTCAGAAGTGCGCTAGGAGAAAGGGACACGAAAGAAGTCTTGTAGAAAAAAATTCTGTTGCATAGAGTTGGTGTGTGTGTCGGCGTCTCTCATTCTCATCTCTGATGAACAAATTCATGCGTCTTCGACGGCGAATTTGTTCTCTGGTGGGAGTTCACCGTAGTTGAGTGCTTACAGTGGTATCAGATTTGGGTTCCCCAAGTGCGTGAGCTTTAACCCTCTTGATCGGCTAGTAAAATATCTCGTGGTTGGGTTGGCGATTGCTTCAGCGATTGCTATAAATCTCTTCAGGGTTCGGCTGATTTGGAGTTCGCGTGCGTCCTGGCTCGGCAATCCTTACAAGTGTAGTAGGTTCTTGCTGCACTTGAAGCAATTGAAGATCGTGTCATGGAGGTGATGACTGCTTTGATGGTGAAAGTGAAGGGAATGGAGACAGTGCAATAGTAGTTGGTGGCAAAAATGGAACATATACAGGCCAAAGTTGATCTCACAATGACATCTCTAGGTCAGGTTCAGCAGCAGAAAGAATTGATGGTAGTAGCATTGAAACATGTAATTTCTATTGGAACTTTGCCATAAGATTCTCTAGGTAATCCTACGATTGATCCCTCACCTTCAGCTTATGTGCACATGGATACAGTGGGTTCAGATCGGGAGTTACAGATGGACATGTGAAGATCTAGGCCCCATGTGAGTTTTGGTAATTAATGACAAACGCGTGTTTGTGGACTAATATTTTTTCTTAAGTGTTAAGGAAATGATTAGGTCCCACGCAAATGGAGCACAAGATGGAAAACCCGAAGATCTGGACATATTAAAGAGCAACGACAAAAAGGTTTGAAGAAAACTAGAAATTGATCGAGGTGTTTGGAGCGATCAAGTAGGCTAGGTTTAAATTTTGTTTTTGCCGTACTATAAAGAGGGGTTGCATCTTGGTTATGAGTTGATTTTCAAGTGCCAACTTGCATTGCATGTAGTAGCTTTTGATCATGTGTGGTTGTTGCAAAAGTTACAAATTTGGCAAATTCTTTGAAAATACAAAATGCAGCTTTTGGAGTGTGTCTGGCCCTGGTGGTATGACCGACCATATGGGTCCGGTCAGACCAGCTTGAGATGGGCGGTCCGACCGGCCAGGGGGCCGGTCCGACCGGGTTGCACAGGTTTTGAAAATTGACGTTTTACAGAGCCGACGGGGACGCTATCGGTCTGACTGAGCCGATGGCCAGTCAGACTGGGTAGGGCCGGTCCAACCGGGCCAGCATGGCCGGTCAGACCGAATGGACCTGTCACATCAGTAAAATGGCTAGTTTTCTAGCCGTTACAGTAAGGGTCGGTCAGACCGGCCCAAGATGGGCGGTCAGACCGACAGTGCGCAGAGAGCCACCTAACTCATGTAACGGCTACTTTTTGGGTGTGTGGCTATATAAACCCTTGCTACAGCTCCTTTGCTAGACTTTTGGCATTCATTTGAGCAAACTTGAGCACAAGAGAGTCTCCCACCATTGAGCACTAAATTGAGCACAAGAAAAAGGGGTGATCAAGTGATTGAATAGATTGCATTGCATTTGCATTTTGGCACTTGATCGTCTTCTCCTAGCTTTGATTGCAGCTTGTTACTCTTGGAGGTTACCACCTCTTAGACGGCTCGGAGAAGAATTCGGTGATCTCTCCAAGAAGGTTGTGGAGGAGACTCGAGAGGTTGTGAAGGTTGGAGCTCACCTATCCGGAGTGGAGAAGAGCTACCACTAGTGATCGAGGCCCGAGAGTTGCACTTCCGGTGCCGGCTCATCTTCAAGCTAATTTCTCCTTGAGAAATCCACGGCTTGGTAAAGAGAGCGATCAAGTGAAACTCGCCTCAACGAGGACATAGGAAATTGGCAAATTTCCGAACCTCGAGATAAAATTCGGTCGTCTCTTGTCCCCTTTACTTTGAGCATGTTATATTGTGCAAATTTACCTTCTTAGAGTAATTTATCTTTGCCATCCTAGCTTGCACTATTTTAATCTAGTTGTTTGTTACATTTGTCTAAGTTCCTTGTCTAGTGATAATCTTAAGTGAATTAGGTTTAAAAACCGCCTATTCACCCCCTCTAGTTGGTACATCGATCCTACAAGTGGTATCAGAGCTTGGTCTCTCAATTTAGGCTTTACTGCCTAGAGAGAAGATGTCCGACGAAGTGGTTCACAACGTAGGCAAAGGTGCTTTCTTTGATGGCTCAAATTATTCCATTTGGAAAGTACGTATGGCTGCTCACCTCAAAGCTATGATCTTTGAAATTTGGCGTATTGTTGAGTTAGGTTTTGAAGTTGAAGAAAAGATGAATTTAACTTATCAAAACAAGAAAGATTTGCAACTTGATGCTCAAGCTACAAATGTCTTGTTCAATTGTTTGTGTGCTGAAGAATTCAATAGGATAAGCAATATTTCAACGGCACATGATATTTGGACCACACTTCAAGATATACATGATGGAACGACAAGTGTGAAGAATGCCAAGTCACACTACCTCAAGATCAACTATGAAACATTTACCATGTTGCCAAATGAAAGTGTAAATGAGATGTATGCAAGACTCAATGTGATTGTCAATGATCTCAAAGGTGTTTGAGTAAAGTACACGGAGTTGGAAGTTGCTCAAAAATGTTGATAGCATTGCCCGAGAAGTATGACACATTGGTGACCTTCCTTATTAACTCGGACATGTCAAGCTTGACTCCCACAACACTTTTGGGGACTATCAACACAAATGAGATTTACAAGAACAAGAGAATTGAAGGAAGCACCGAAGATCACTCTTCATCCAAGAAGAAGAACATTGCCTTGAAAGCCAAAGTGGAGAAAAAATGTGAAGAGGAAGAAGACACATCTTGTGATGGTGATACCGAAGATGAAGAGATGGCTCTTTTTGTGAGAAAGTTCAACCGGTTCATGAAAAAGAGAGGAAGCTCTTCAAGTTCTTTCAAGAACAATGGTGACAAGAAGTCAACCAAAAGGAATCTAAAGAATGTGAGATGCTATGAGTGTAATGAGAAGGGTCATTTTGCCTCAAGATGCCCAAACAAACAAGAGAGTGAAGATGAAAAATCTCAAAAGAAGAATAAGGAGAAGAGTGGGAAGAAAAAGCTCTTCAAGAAGTTGAACAAGAAAAAGGGTAGAAATGAAGCATTTATGGGAGAATGGGACTCTAATGAAGATAGCTCCGACTCCTCTTCAAGCTCCGACTCCGGTGGTGAGTCAAATTCAAGAAAGAAGAACATGGCGGGGATCGCAATAACGGAAGCTCCATCAGTATACTCTCCTTTTTGTCTCATGGCAAAAGGAAGTACTAAGGTAACATCTACTTGTGTTAGTGAAAAAGATGATAGTGATGATGAATTGTCTTATGATGATCTTGCACAAATGCTTGAGGAGCTAAATGAGTTCAACGACAAAGAGAGAGTCAAGTTTAAGGCTCTAAAGAAAGACCATGAGTCTTTAGTAGCTAAATATGAGGAGTTAAAGACTTCTCATGAGATGCTTTTGGTCTCTCATGAGAAGCTTGAGGAAACTCATGAAACTCTCATTGCCTCTACACTCATTAAGCCAAAGGTAGATATAGGCGTTACATGTGATATTTTTGATGATGCTTGTCTAAATGTTGCAAATTGCATTCCAACTAAGACTAGCGTATCCACCTCATGTGATGATTTACTTGCTATGCCATGCTCATCCACTATTGATAGTGCATTATGTTCCACAAATATATCATCTTCATCTAATTCATTATTAGTTGTTGAGAATGAGTCAACTAAACAAGCTTGCAAAACAAGATTTGGTTGTTGGTTTAAAAGATATAAAATTTGAAAAAGATAAACTTTGTAGTGCTTGTCAAGCGGGGAAGCAAGTCGCTTGCTCTCATCTTAGCAAAAGCGTCATGTCTACTTCTAGACCATTGGAGCTTTTGCATATAGATTTATTTGGTCCAACAACTTATAAAAGCATCGGAGGAAATAGTTTTTGTCTTGTAATTGTGGATGATTTCTCAAGATTTACTTGGGTTTTCTTTTTGCATGACAAAGCTAAAACCTCTGAGATTTTCAAAAAGTTTGCAAAACGGGCTCAAAACGAATTCAATTTTTCTATTATAAAAGTAAGGAGTGACAATGGATCCGAGTTTAAAAATACAAATATTGAGGATTATTGTGATGATCTCGGCATTAAACATGAGCTTTCCGCCACCTATTCTCCACAACAAAATAGTGTTGTGGAAAGAAAGAATAGGACCCTAATTGAGATGGCTAGAACTATGCTTGATGAGTATAGTGTCTCCGACTCTTTTTGGGTGGAAGCTATAAACACTTCTTGTCATGCTTCTAATCATCTTTATTTGCATCGTCTTTTGAAAAAGACTCCATATGAACTTTTAATTGGACGAAAACCAAATATTGCTTACTTTCGTGTTTTCGGTTGCAAATGCTATATTTATAGAAAAGGTGTTAGACTAACCAAATTCGAAAGCCGTTGTGATGAAGGATTTCTCCTTGGATATGCATCAAATAGCAAGGCATACCGAGTGTATAACAAGAGCAAAGGTATTGTAGAAGAAACCTCGGATGTTCAATTTGATGAGACTAATGGCTCCCAAGAGGGCACGAAAATTTGGATGATGTAGGTGATGAAGGCTTGATAAGGGCAATGAAGAACATGTCCATCGGTGATATCAAGCCTAAAGAAGATAATGAACTCCCATCCTCTACACAAGTTGAAGCCTCTACTTCCGCTATGCAAAATTTGACTCAACTTGTTGAAGATGATGTCAAAAATCAATCATCTACCATAACATCCAAGGTTCACAATGCCACTGCAAAAGATCACCCAATTGATCAAGTCTTGGGTGACATTAGTAAGGGTGTTCAAACTAGATCTCGTGTTGCTTCTATTGTGAGTATTACTCTTTTGTTTCTTCTATTGAGCCTAAACATATAGATGAAGCTCTAAATGACCCGGATTGGGTAAATGCTATGCATGATAAGCTTAACAATTTTGAAAGAAACAAGGTTTGGTCATTGGTGGAGAGACCCAAGGAGCACAACGTCATTGGAACAAAGTGGGTTTTTAGGAACAAGCAAGATGAAAGTGAGTTGGTTGTAAGAAACAAGGCAAGATTGGTAGCACAAGGATTCACTCAAGTCGAAGGTTTGGATTTCGGTGAAACTTTTGCTCCCGTTGCTAGACTAGAGGCTATTCGCATCTTACTTGCTTTTGCTTCATGTTTTGATATTAAATTATATCAAATGGATGTGAAAAGTGCTTTCTTGAATGGCGAAATAGCCGATCTAGTTTTTGTTGAACAACCACCCGGCTTTGAAGATCATAAAAATCCTAATCATGTTTATAAACTCTCAAAAGCTCTATATGGTTTAAAACAAGCTCCTAGAGCTTGGTATGAAAGATTGAGAGATTTTCTCCTCTCAAAGGGTTTTAAAATTGGTAAAGTCGACACCACTTTGTTTACAAAAATAATTAATGATGACTTCTTTGTTTGCCAAATTTATGTCGATGATATTATATTCGGTTCTACTAATGAAGAATTTGAGATGTCCATGATAGGAGAATTGAGTTTCTTTCTTGGACTTCAAGTCAAGCAACTCAAGAATGAAACTTTTGTGAGTCAAACGAAGTATATCCATGATCTTCTCAAAAGGTTCGGATTGATGGAAGCTAAGCCTATCAAGACATCTATGGCGACCAACGGACATCTCGACCTAAATGAGGGAGGTAAACCGGTAGATCAAAAATTATATAGATCCATGATTGGTAGTTTGCTCTACCTTACCACATCTAGGCCCGATATCATGTTTAGTGTTTGCATGTGTGCTAGATTTAAAGCCGCACCAAAAGATTGTCATTTGATGGTGGTCAAGAGAATTCTAAGATATTTAAAACATTCTATCCATATAAGTTTGTGGTACCCCAAAGGTGATAAATTTGAGCTAATTGGTTATTCCGACTCGGATTATGCCGGTTGCAAGGTTGATAGGAAAAGCACTTCCGGGGGTTGTCAATTTCTTGGGAGGTCTCTTGTTTCTTGGGCCTCTATGAAACAAAACTCTGTTGCCCTTTCCACCGCCGAGGTGGAATATGTCTCCGCGGGTAGTTGTTGTGCCCAATTACTTTGGATGAGGCAAACCTTGCTTGACTATGGAATAGAATTATCGAATATCCCTCTCCTTTGTGACAATGATAGCGCCGTCAAAATTGCCAATAATCCCGTCCAACACTCTAGAACCAAGCATATCGATATTCACCATCACTTTCTAAGAGATCATGTTGGCAAAGGCGACATTGTTATTAGCCACATAAGAACCGAAGATCAATTAGCGGATATCTTTACCAAACCACTTGATGAATCCCGCTTTTGTAAACTTAGGAATGAATTAAATATAATAGATTTCTCAAATGTGGCTTGAAATCATGCATATATGTGAGTTTTAAATTTTTCTATCCTTGTGTGTAATATATGTATGCTGTTATGCTTAAAGTGCCATATTTGAAGTTCATGTGATCTTATATGTTTTCCTAAGGCTATACATTAAGGGGGAGTGTTGTGGTTATTCTTATGTATTGGAAATTGCTTAATATGTTGAAAAATAAAATCAAATGGAAGTTTTGGTTAAAAATGATCATTCTGCTCCAAAATGTCTTTTATCCCAAAAAGGGGTATAAATTTGTAAACAATTTCATGAAAAGTATCTATATATGTTTGCAAATGTTTTCCAAGCAGTTTGGTCCAAGTAAAACTCCTTTATAGCTTTGAATTTTCTTTTTGATCCAAAAGGTAACTTAAAGATTTTATTTTTGAGTCAAATCAGATCTTTTCCTTAGTTTGGTTTCAAGACATATTTTGAACTTTAGTCCAAAACAAAACCTGTAGAGATGGATCATATGAACATTTTTCATATTCAAATGTTTTAACTTTAACCATCCTTCCAAAAGATATTTAAAGTTGAAGCTCGGTAAAAATTGTCCAAAGATAGTTTTGAACCAAAGCGTACATTTGAGTAATTTGTTATTTTTTGAACTTAAAAATTTGAAAATTTGATGCTTTATAAACTTTGGGAATTATACTTTGTTTATGCAAAGTTTGAAATTTTTCAAAATTATTTTGCTAAGTTTACCAGTTATGCCCTTGAACTAAAAATATTGGTTGATTGTGTGCAGTCGGTCTGACCGGGTGGGCTTGGCCGGTCCGACCGCCCAACCATAGTCGGTCCGACCGAACCCCCCTAGCCGGTCAGACCGGGGCTCGGGCAGGGATATAACTCCCCTCTCTATTCAGTTTTCTCTCCCCTCTATTATTCTTCTCTTCTTAAACCGAGTTCTACTCCTCCTCTCTTGCCCCCAATCCTCAAAAATCCATTTCGTTGCAAATCATGCCGGTCCAACCGGTGGTTCTTATCCGGTCTGACCTTGGGTTCATTTTCCCTTGCCGGTAAGAATCTCTCCTCCGAAGAATCCCTTGATTTCATTCCCTTGGAGGTTAGGGTTAGGGTTCATATTCATGGGCTTGCATGTGATCTTGCCTAGGCTAAATCCATCTTGTACTTCATTCTTTAGCCTCATGGTACCATTTCCCATGGCTCTATGCAATTTGTTATGGCAAATTTGAATGTGGAGAAATTTTGTGCAAAAGGGAATTTGTGTCCGGGTTGCTAGGCCAGTCGGACCGGCTGGCAATGGGCGGTCAGACCGGCCGTGTACTGGCGGTCAGACCGGCCCAGTTGCCTCGATCAGACCGGCCCCCCGTTTCAGCACTTCTCTTTGTTCATTTTTGCTCCCTGATACCTTTGCCCTCTAGCAATTTCATAGCCTATCTCACCTTCATATCCATAATCCTATCATGCTCAATCTTGATTCGCTTATTCATATTAACATTATTTTGATTCAGTCATGCCTCGCGTCGGTCGCTCTCGAGGAAATGAGCGTCGCTCAAAGTTTGTCGAGGACCATGGCCAACCATCCCGACAATTTCAAGCTGATAGTGATGAAGACTTTGCCTATGAAGATGACAGTTCTGAGAATGAGGAGAAAATGGCTCCTCAGCCCCCGACAGCTAGTGAAGATCCATTTGCATCACTTGAGTTCAAAGTGGATGTCCGGAATCAAGAGAACTTTGCTCGTCTGCGCCATCACAACCAATTTCTCAGGCCTAGAGACACCTCCGATCAGCGGTTTCACACCAAGTTTCAAAAGGAGGTATACATCATTGCTTATGAAAACCGTTCTTTAGCTCCTCATAAGTGGATTTCTTGGAGGGATTTGAGTGGAGAGGCTGCAGCTCTCAGGATTATTTTTGGAACTGTTGGAATTCACAAGATAGTCAGTTTAAAGCAAGATTTCAACTGGGATGTTGTCCGTCAGTTTTATGCCACGGTGTTCATACCTTCCACTTGTGATTCTCTCACCTGGATGACGGGAGACATTTTCTGCATTGCTTCAAAGCAAGAAATCCAGAGTGCTTGGGACATAAGGTTTTCTTCTGGCCTCAGATTGCATGATGAGTTTACTCATAATCCTTTGTCAGAAGCTGAGATGGCACAATTCTATATTCCTTCTGCTGCTCACAAGATTGGAGGGGTCACTGGAATGAAGACCCTGCATAGTGTGGAACATCGCATCCTGCGGCACTCCATCTTACCCCGACTAGGCAACAACGATGCCATTCGTGGTGTTGCTTGGACTCTCCTAGACGCAGTGATGACTGGAAAGAGATTTGATGTCATCCAATTGATGCTATATGAGATGGCACTCTCAAAAGGAAGCCTCACTCTTGGAGTCTACTATGCTCCTTTTATCATGAGACTGATCTTGAGCAAAGTGGGAAACGTGAATGAGCGTCTGGATATAACTCTCTCAGTATAGGCCTCGTTTCTCGGCTGTTCCTTTGGCTCCATTGCCGATCCAGCTGATGTGGGTGCAGGGCAGTTTCATCCTCAGGACATACCCAACATCTCTTTTGCTCCTCCACCTCCTCCACAGGATTCTGGATCAGGCGCCTATGGTCCTCCTCCTTATTTTGGTTTGGATGCCGCTCAGTTCTTTGATCTAGTGCTTCAACAAGTGACAGCGGGTTTCATTCAGTTAAATGCAAGGATGGATCAGATGGCTTTAGGTCAGGAAGCAATCACCACCCATCTGCAGGACCTTCAAGGCGGTCAAGAGCGTCTCAACTCCAGGATTGACACTCTTTCTTCTCGAGTTGATCGGCTAGATTCATCTTCCTCAGCAGGCTATCCTCTTCAGTACCAGCGCCGTTGTCGTCGCCTTGATGATACTCAGCCTCCTCCATCCCAGGATTAGTCTCTTTTTGGTTCTTGATGCCAAAAGGGGGAGAAGAAGATTAGAAATAATAGTCAGGAGTAGTCAGGATTAGTTCCTAGGATCTAGTCTTCTCTATATATCTATCTATGGTTGGTTGTTTTAAGAACCCTATTTGCTTCCTATATCAGGTTGAACTTAATTTGAACTATTTTCTCGCATTATGACAAACTCTTATGTGCTTTGCTTTATTGAACTTTTGAATTGTGTTTGGCATTATGTATACTTAGAAATCATATCTTGCTCCACATACTTGCACCCCATCACTCTTTTAGGGGGAGCTTTGTGCTTAATTGTAGATACTTCTATTAACATATTTCTTTATCTCTGGAATGTTTGTCATCAATTACCAAAAAGGGGGAGATTAAAGATCTAGGCCCCATGTGAGTTTTGGTAATTAATGACAAACGCGTGTTTGTGGACTAATATTTTTTCTTAAGTGTGAAGGAAATGATTAGGTCCCACGCAAATGGAGCACAAGATGGAAAACCCGAAGATCTGGACATATTAAAGAGCAACGGCAAAAAGGTTTGAAGAAAACTAGAAATTGATCGAGATGTTTGGAGCGATCAAGTAGGCTAGGTTTAAATTTTGTTTTTGTCGTACTATAAAGAGTGGTTGCATCTTGGTTAGTAGCTTTTGATCATGTGTGGTTGTTGCAAAAGTTACAAATTTGGCAAATTCTTTGAAAATACAAAATGCAGCTTTTGGAGTGTGTCTGGCCCTGGCGGTCTGACCGAACATATGGGTCCGGTCAGACCGGCTTGAGATGGGCGGTCCGACCGGCCAGGGGGCCGGTCCGACCGGGTTGCACAGGTTTTGAAAATTGACGTTTTACAGAGCCGACGGGGACGCTATCGGTCTGACCGAGCCGATGGCCGGTCAGACCTGGTAGGGCCGGTCCAACCGGGATAGCATGGCCGGTCAGACCGAATGCACCTGTCACATCAGTAAAACGGCTAGTTTTCTAGCCGTTACAGTAAGGGTCGGTCAGACCAGCCCAAGATGGGCGATCAGACTGACAGTGCGCAGAGAGCCACCTAACTCATGTAACGGCTACTTTTTGGGTGTGTGGCTATATTAACCCTTGCTACAACTCCTTTGCTAGACTTTTGGCATTCATTTGAGCAAACTTGAGCACAAGAGAGTCTCTCCCACCATTGAGCACTAAATTGAGCACTAGTGTGGTTGGGAAGAAAAAGGGGTGATCAAATGATTGAATAGATTGCATTGCATTTGTATTTTGGCACTTGATCGTCTTCTCCTAGCTTTGATTGCAGCTTGTTACTCTTGGAGGTTACCACCTCTTAGACGGCTCGGAGAAGAAATCGGTGATCTCTCCAAGAAGGTTGTGGAGGAGACCCGAGAGGTTGTGAAGGTTGGAGCTCACCTATCCGGAGTGGAGAAGAGCTACCACTAGTGATCGAGGCCTGAGAGTTGCACTTCCGGTGCCGGCTCATCTTCAAGCTAATTTCTCCTTGAGAAATCCACGGCTTGGTAAAGAGAGTGGTCAAGTGAAACTCGCCTCAACGAGGACGTAGGAAATTGGCAAATTTCTGAACCTCGGGATAAAATTCGGTCGTCTCTTGTCCCCTTTGCTTTGAGCAAGTTAAATTGTGCAAATTTACCTTCTTAGAGTAATTTATCTTTGCCATCCTAGCTTGCACTATTTTAATCTAGTTGTTTGTTACATTTGTCTAAGGTCCTTGTCTAGTGATAATCTTAAGTGAATTAAGTTTAAAAACCGCCTATTCACCCCCCTCTAGTCGGTACATCGATCCTACAACATGTTCGTCACTGGCATCTGACCAAAATGGATTTGCAAAAGTTTGATGGCACATGGGAGCGTGTATGGTTGGATCAATGTATTACTTACTTTGAATTGTATCAGATTCTAGAGGGATTTAAGATGTTGGCCGCTTCCTTAAATCTCACGGGTAATGCGGCTCATTGGTACAAGGCGTGGAAACAGGAGTTTGGGCAACACACTTGGGAGAATTTCAGTGTTGCTGCATTACTGGAGTTTGAAACTGATGTACAACATATCAAAATGAATGAGATGTTGTCGTTACATCAGAAGGGCATAGTGGATGAATATAAGTATCAATTTGATTCTCTGTTATACCAAATTCGGTTATATGAACATGTTGAAATTGGTGGGTTATGGTTAGTGGGTCATTTTGTCTTGGGCTTATGGGAGGATTTATGAGTTCGTGTACAGTCTCAAGTGCTGAGATCAGTTACCTAGGCTTATTACTTAGCTTTGGCTAAAGAACATTTGGTTGATTCTGTGGACACTAAAAAGAAATGGCCACTCAAGTAGGGTGTGGGTTTTAAAGTCACTGATAAGGTGAAATTGGGTTTGGGTGAAGTTTGGAAGGCTCAACAATTAAGAGAATATCGTCGAATTCATGGTTTATGCTTCAAATGTGGGGAGAAGTTCTCTCTAGGTCATAAGTGCACTCTACCAGCTGCCCAAGTCAATGCCATAGAGGTAGTTTATAATGCTGAAATTTTGTCGGATGAAATTCTAGATGTCATTGCAGTAGAAAAGTTAGTAGCTGATGAGAAGACTGCTTATTTGTCAGTGAATGCTATGGGGGGCTTGCATGCTTCAGGTACAATTCATCTTTAGGTCCTAGTGCAATGCCACAAGTTATTCTTTCTCATTGATTCTGGCAGCTCTCATAGCTTTATCAATTATGCATTACTGTCTACATTGTCTACTATTCCTGAGTCAATTTCAGCAGTTCAGGTGAAGGTGGCCGATGGAAGTTTATTATCATGCAATCAAAAAATCTCTCAATTTGTGTGGTGGGTTCAAGGTTTAACATTCTGTCATGACATGAAGGTGTTGCCCTTACGCGGTTTTGATGCAATTTTGGGTATGGACTAAGGAGCCATATTGAAGATCATGGGCCTAATGGCTCCATAAGTGATAAGTGATTGTCAACAGAAGTCAATGAGAGAGAATATGAAGAGGAGAAGAGACCTGATGTGTCTTGACAGCATGTGACTCAGGTACATGGGCGGCAAGTGACTACTAGGTAGAGGGGCCACGAAGTCGGACCAGCCTAATCTGAGTACATGGGGCGGGAATGGCAGGGGATCCGCTGATATGTTGACCGGGTTTGACTTAGGTAAATGGGCGGTGAACGATTGCCTGGCTAAGAGAGCCGCAGAATCAGACCGTCCCAATCCAGGTACTCAGTACGAAGACAGCGGACGCTTTGTCGGTTTCGACGCAAAATCGACGCCCAATCCAGACTGTTGATCGAAGATCCGATAGTCCTGAAGCGAAGCCGTAACTGCTATGAAAGCTCCACATCAGGACAAGTTATCTTTAGATAGGATTTTACTATTTTGTCCGTTGGGCTCGTTGTTTTATTTTTGTGTCTATGTGTAATTTACCCTAAGAGTATTTGCATCATTTTCAGTTTTTGAACTGCTTATAAAAGGTCATGTATACCCTAGGGTTTCACCAACTCACTCAAATGGAAAAATCAGAGTTCAACTTTTAATCCATCTTTCTTCTCCACTGTTTCACCGTGGCAACTACTCTGAAGCCGCCACCGGTGATTTCTCATATCGCCTGTGCATCCCATCGCAGTTTTGAGTGCTACAACATCTGATTTTCTTTTTTATGAGAAAAACCACCGTTTGCTTCGCTCGATAGAAGTACTGCTCGAGCGCCTCTTGTTTTTCTCAGCTTGCTTGGCGAGCGCCGCCGAAGTAGTGTGAGCAGGGCATGATCCTATGCGCGTCGGTGAGTGCGGGGAGACGCCGCTGGGCTGCATGCACGCATAGTGCGTAGGTCCGCAAGGCGAGCGGTGCGTGGGGCCATGAGGCGGTGGAGCATTAGGTGTAGAAGGGTTTGAAGGATCCACGCGTGGCGTGTGGCATTTGGCTATGCAGGGATCATGAGGGGCCAGAAGCGCAGTGCCAGGATTAGCGTGTGAACAGGGACCGACCATAAACATTAATCCATTTCCTCGTTTTTCGTGAACTATAGTGTTTATTCCTGGATATTCTATGGTAGATTTAATTACTGCAAACACATTTTATTTACTGCATTTATTTTGTCTAGATTAAATACATTGAATATGTTTTGCATGTGCTTGATTGATTATCTGTGATTTGGTGAGATTTTTGTGGAGATGTCATTTGTACTATGAGTAACTATTAATCTGCCTTTGAACACTGTTGTGGTGTGTTTTCACTCAGGACACCGATCATTTTTAGGCTAGATTATTTTTAGTGCTTGTGATCTCTCATACTGTCACATCATATCTTATGTGACAAGAGAGTGATAGCACTAGTCTTTCTTCTGTGATTTCATGTGAGAACTCGTTCGCTTTTTCTGTTGTGTTTTGAGGGGCGTTGGGTGCTAAGGGTATGTAACACCCCAAATTTTCAAAACAATAAAAATATTATTAAATTCAATTTATTGGAATTATTATTTCAGAAAATACCTTTAAATCCCTTTTATACCCTTTTGAACTACAACATAAGGTAGATGACCAAATTAGGGGGTGAAACTTTTTGTATATGATCCTAAGGCCAAAATATAATTTTGAGAATTTTTATAAATTTTTACCAGCCTTGGAAGTAGCCCTAATATTATAATCTATTTTCTGGAATTATTTTTATTCAGAAAAGTATTAGAACAGTAATGGGCTCCTCTCCCTCCCTTCTCTCTCTCCCGGCCGGCCCAGCCCGTTACCCGCGCCCGCCTGAGACTGACGCATGGACCCCACCTGTCGGCGCCGATCCCCTCCCCTCGCGCGCGCACCCGACAACCCGGCCCCACCCGTCAGTCGCCACCCTCGCCCGCTCGCGCCCGCTGGCCAGTGGCCCCCGCCTGTCAGACCCGTCGTCTACCTCCCGCCGTCGCCCCCAAATCCCGCCGGCCGACGACCCCGCCTCGGATCCGCCTCGCTGGCCCCTCCCGCATTAAATTGGCGCCATTAACAGCCCCCCCGCGCTCAGCCGACCGTTTCCCCGCTTTAACCCTCGCGTTTACGCCACGGGATCGCCGCTCCGCGTGCATGGCCGAGCCATCGCCGGCGAGTAAAGGCCCTCGGCCGGTTTCCTTGCATGCGAGCCCTCCCCGGCGTCCTATTTAAGCCCCCAACCTGAGCCGCGTCCGAACCCCACGCTTAATCGCCTCGAGAACGAACAGAGCACTCGCATTTCGCTTTTTAGCGCACACCCTCTGGTTCACCTCCGGCCACCGCTCGCCGTCGCACCGGACCACCTCCGCCCGTGCCTCAACCACCAACGTGACCGCGAGAACGACCCCGACCTCGGCCACCCCTCCGCCGACGTCGAACCCCGCCGGATCGCCGTCGCCGTCAAGGACCCGAACGCCTCCACCCGCCTCCGCTCGTCGCCGGCCTCGCCCCGTCGACCCCGGACCACCGCAACGGTACCCTTTTGTTCCCCTCGGTACCCCCTTTCCGTTTTTAGCCCTAGCTAGGCTAGATAGCCCTCGACCTCGCCGGAATCGCTCGCCGTCGTACCACCGGAGTCGGGGAAGAAGGGGTACTTTACCCCCGACACGCACTGTGCCGGATTCAATCCTGGCCGTGCGATCCAGATCCAACGCTTGGATTAAATCGCCTGTTCGGTTTAATCCTGGCCGTCGGATCTGAGTGAAGCGGTACGGTGCGATCACGTGCGTCCGTTTGTTTTAAAACCCCGCGTTTAATCCTGTGCGTCCACGTGGTACCGGTTCGAACGTTTTAATCCTGGCCGTCCGTTGCCACTTGCGCGTCCCGCCTCGCCCTCGCGCGTCGGATCTGGATCCGACGGCCCAGATCGACCCGGCGCACGCGCACAGTGCGCGGGTTCACCGTGGGCCTGGCTCACCGTGGACCTGAGAGGTTTAAAATTTGAAAATAAATTCCAGAAATGCTTTTAAACTTGTAAAATTCATATCTAATGCATTTGGACTCTAAAAATTGCCATTCCAATTTTAGAAAATTCATAAAATTATTCTCTACATGTTTAGGCAATAAAAACAGTAGGTTTATTTGGACATTTTCATGTTTATTCAAATAATTATTCAAAAGCCTTTAGGATTAAAATATGGATTAAAATATTTAAACTTCAGAAAAATTTATATTAATTTCCTTTCTGTCCATTCACTGAAAACCACCAAATTGACATGAACTTTTCATTTCACACTTGTTTGAGAATTTAATATGACCATAATCCCATTTAAACATTTGTTTCCTAAAAAGGACAACCCTTCATTTTAATCCCTTTAAAATTATTTATAAAAGTCAGAACCTTAACCTTTGAGTTTATTTATTTTTAATCAAATCGACTTTAACTTATATGCTTGCAATGTAATGTTATATGGTTTGATTGAATGTGGTACTCCTTTTTATTTTACTTTATATTAAAAAGACTACGACGTCGCCGAAGAGCCGGAGTACTTCCCCGAAGTCCCTCCCTCTCCCTTTGCTGAACAAGGCAAGTCACCAAACCAATCTCTTGAACATATTGAACCCATGTTTGAATTGATTATCGCTAAAACACATAGGTTATGTATATGCATTAGTCAAATGAACCCTTACATTATATTTATTTAGGATCCCCCGACCTTGATGTGCAACCCAAGCCATGCTATCTCGCCTAACCTCCTTGTCACCATATGATCAATGATATTAGCTAGTGTCCAATGTATTGACACGGCCGCTATAGGATAAAAATGAGTCGTAGCAAAATGGTTCTATTATATGATCCCCGTTGCTTCTTATCCTTGGAAATTCTGTTGGTGATGAGTCATGGTTGTGAGTGTATGCATGGTGGGTTCCGGGTGCAAGCTAGGGCATTGGTCAGTCGCACCCGGGGCACTATAAGGACCGGTCTGAGGGATCCGTTGCAATACACTTACGTACTAACCACAAGTCTAGTGGGTAAGTCCTAACTAAGGTATGGGTTGTTCCAAACCGAGGCCACCACTTGGAGATGGGTCAAGTTGCACCTGCGGGTGACTTGTACCAATGTGGTGCAAAAGGGGGTGCGACGTTAGCCGGGATGCGGCCCGGCGCGCCGGCGAAACCTAGAGCGAGTGGTTATCGCTTGGAACATCTCATATTGAGGTTTTGGCACGAGTTCCCGTGAAATGGGTCATCTCGTTGAGATGAGTGCGTGCCTTGTGGGTACAGTAGTACATCTCTGATCAGAGTCTCAAATCTTTTCGAAAAGCCGAGCCCACGGTCAAGGGCGGGTTGCGTGACATCCCCCAGTTAGTTTACTTGAATATGAATGTGCATGTTGTTTGTCATGTAAGGACCGTTGTGCGAGGAGGTAAAACGTACTCCTCGAGTTAGTTGATGTTGATGATGCTCATGTTTACTTTCCGCATGATTAAAATATGATTACACTAAATGCCATAACTGCAACTGCTTTATTCCGCATTGTTAGCCTTCATCCTTCCTTGTTTATTCTCCTGCATTATTATTTGCATTTGCGGTGGCTTGTTGAGTACTTTTTGTACTCATACCCGTTGGACCCCACAGAGGATGCATATCTTGAAGACGGTCTGGAGTAGCAACCCAGTCGAGAAGAAAGATCCTGAAGAAGACGTTCGTCATGCCGTTGTTTAATTACTTTATTACTGTTTTTACTAAAACAATGTTGTAATAAATATGGTCTGCGTACCATGGATTTTATCGTATGTACGTTGTCGCATGATGAACCTCTTGTATTATTGTTTTTCTATGGAAATTCAATAATGTCTCGATTTTGCTAAATCGGGGCGTGACAAGATGGTATCAGAGCCGACTTGACTGTAGGAAGCCAAACAGACCCGCCTAGCCATTAAGTCATAGGAAATTATTTCTTGAAAATCTACTTCATAAACTTTGTTCCTCTCCTCACTCTTATTCAACTCGCTGTTTTGTAGATGCCAGTCTACCAAGTTCACAGTTACTGCCGCCACTATGAGGGCTTCGTCCGGGAGCTCCGCATGATGCTCACCTTCCTCGGGTTCCTCTTCGAACCCGAATTTCAAGGAGTCTACCCCGACGAGTTCGCCGGGCCTTGCGACGTCTCCCTCACCGTCCATGGCTCCGGAGAGCATCTGCCGCCCTACACCACCGCACTTGGAGGCCCGACTTTCGACGTCGCGTGCCAACGAGTCGCCCTCCAGGCCTTCATGGAGCTGAGGATGATCTACGACGATCGTCTCCAGAACTCATCCTTCCGGCTTGTGCCGAAGCGTACTCCCGGAGCCCACCGTAGTATCTACCTCGGAGTTCACTCCGTGCGTGATCCGGTCATGGCTCGGCAGTCGCGTCTTCTGCAGGCCATGGATGATCTCCACACCGAGGCGGTGCTCGACGCCGACGAGCACCATGAGGCGGTTGCGTTTCTTCGGGAAGAAACGAAGAACCTGATCCAGCAGAACGGCGAGCTGCAGCGCAAGATCATGGAGCTGTAGAAGGACATCGCGGAGATGGTTCCTCTTCTTCCAAGGAAGAAGAAGCCTATCCGTGAGCCCCTCCCTCGCCCCAAGAGGATCCCGCCACGACCCTCCCCCGCCAGGCCTTCCACCAGCGCCCCTACACCACGCCCCGGCCTCGTCTCCGACTCCATCATCGAGAATTTTCTCGAGCCCACCATCTCTTTGGAGCCGCGCACTCGTGGTTCCGAGAGCACGGAGACCGCCTCCGGTGGCGAGTAGGCGTTAGGAGACGCAAATTTGAATAAAGATCTAAATTTTGTATGTGGTGCCGTCTGCAACGAGTTGGGTTGTAGATGGAATAAGAATTTAATTGTAACGAACTATTGATACCACTTGATATAATTGTGTACTTGAATGCTTTATGTTAATTTTTGGTTGCATTATTGTTTCGTCATCTTTTGTTTCCTCACCTTGGATATTCAGAAGATGGCCGACCACCAGAACACCGGCTCCAACAACGGAGCAGGAGGGAGCCGGGATGCGCCTGAGGGCGTTGTGCCCAACTGGGGTGCGACAGACCCGCGCCAATCCGGGTCGCCTTCCGCCAACCACCCCACCTTGGCGGAAATGATGGCGAATCAGAATCATCTGATCACCGCCCTCCTCACCCAAATGCAGCACCAACAGGCTCAGTTGGACCGTCTGCAGAACGGGGAGCCCGCCCCTCGCGCACCAGCACCCGCGGCCGCTCCGCAACTCTCCGAGTTCTTGCGCGTGCGCCCGCCCATCTTCTCGAGTACGACCAACCCGATGGAGGCCGGAGATTGGCTCCGCACTATCGAGAAGAAGCTCGACCTCCTCCCCTGCACAGACCGGGAGCGAGTGGCCTTCGCCACTCATCAGCTCCAGGGTCCCGCCGCCGAGTGGTGGGACAGCTATCGCGCGTCCCAGCCAGAGGGCCACATGGTGACTTGGGCGGAGTTCACCATCGCCTTTCGTGCCGCTCACGTCCCCGCCGGTGTCATCGCGGTCAAGCAGCAGGAGTTCCGCGACCTGCAGCAGGGCAACAGGACTGTCATGGAGTACCTCCATGAGTTCAACCGCCTCGCACGCTACGCACCGGAGGAAGTGCGCACCGACGCCCTCCGCCAAGCCAAGTTCCTCAGGGGACTTAAAGATGAGCTGTCCATCCAGCTCGTCGCCGCCGACTTCGCCGACTTCCAGCGGCTGGTCAATAAAGCGCTCATCCAAGAGACTGAGCAGAACAAGCTGGACCTCAAGAAGAGGAAGATGATCGCCTTCAAGCACCAGCAGGCGAACACGCAGAGGCCCCGCTTCATCCCTCCGCCATCAGCGCCCACCTACCATCCTCGGCCCGCCTTCAGGCCACCTCATGCAGCCGGTGGATCCAACGCCGGGCATCCTCGCCCCGCTCCACCAGCTCCGGCCGCTCAGCCGGCACCGGCCGCCAAGGCCCCGATCTTGAGGGATCGTCAAGGAAGGCCGGTTGTCTGCTTCAACTGCCGCAAGGAAGGGCACTACTCGCACCAGTGTCCTCACCCCAAGCAGAACCAAGGCGCAGCACCCCACCAGGCCGTTCGCGCCCGCGTCAACCACATCAGCGCGGAGGAAGCTCAGGAGGCTCCTGAAGTCGTACTCGGTACGTTTACTATGAACTCCGTACCGGCAGTCATATTATTTGACTCTGGAGCAACCCACTCCTTTGTCTCGGAAGATTTTGCAAAAACAAACAATCTGGACGTGCTCCCTCTACCAATTCCCATGGTGATTGCCACCCCCGGCAATAGGACCTCAGCTCGCTTCTACAGCCCTAAGGTTCAACTTGACATCCAAGGAGTGCTGTTTCGGGCCGAGCCTGTCCTCATCCAATGCACCGGACTCGACCTTATACTAGGTATGGATTGGTTGATGAAGCACAAGGGAGTGATCGACTGTGCCAACAAGTCCGTCACGGTGACCAGTCCTGAAGGCGTAACCGTCACTTTCCGGATGGTCAGTCGCAAACCACTCGGAGCATCCCTTCGCTCAATAGCTCTTGAAGAGGTGCCAATAGTCAAGGAGTTTGCAGATGTTTTCCCCGAAGATCTGCCCGGAATGCCTCCCAAGCGGGACATCGAATTCAGAATCGAGCTTGTCCCGGGGACCACTCCGATCTCCAAACGCCCATACCGAATGGCCGCCAATGAACTAGCCGAAGTCAAGAGCAACATCGAAGACCTTGAGCAGAAAGGTTACATCCAACCGAGTACCTCACCCTGGGGTGCACCGGTTATATTTGCTATGAAGAAGGACAAGACCAAGAGGATGTGCGTGGACTATAGAGCCTTGAACGACGTAACCATCAAGAACAAATACCCACTGCCTCGGATCGACGACCTGTTCGATCAGCTGAAAGGATCCTCGGTGTTTTCCAAGATTGACCTCAGGTCAGGTTATCACCAGTTAAGGATCAGGGAGGAAGATATACCCAAGACTGCCTTCACCTCCCGCTATGGACTCTACGAGTACACTGTGATGTCGTTCGGACTCACGAATGCCCCGGCCTTTTTCATGAACATGATGAACAACGTATTCATGGAGTTCTTGGACAAGTTCATCGTGGTATTCATCGACGATATCCTCGTTTACTCCAAGACCAAGGAAGAACACGAGACTCACCTCCGTCTGACCCTCGGAAAGCTAAGGGAGCAGCAACTGTACGCCAAATACAGCAAATGCGAATTTTGGTCGTCTGAGGTGAAGTTCCTCGGCCATGTTATATCTGCCGGAGGAATAGCAGTGGACCCAACCACCGTCGAAGCGGTAACCAACTGGCTACAGCCAACGACCGTGACCGAGATCCGGAGTTTTCTCGGATTGGCCGGATACTACCGCCGGTTCATCGAGAATTTTTCCAAGATCGCCAAGCCTATGACCAGACTTCTGCAGAAAGAGGTGAAGTTTGACTGGACCCCCGACTGCGAAGAGAGCTTCCAGACTCTCAAGAAGAAGCTTGTGTCAGCCCCCATTCTGACTCTACCAGACATCCGGAAAGACTTCCACGTCTACTGTGATGCCTCTCGTCAAGGATTGGGATGCGTCTTAATGCAAGAAGGGAAGGTGATATCCTACGCCTCCCGACAACTGAGACCGCATGAGCTGAACTACCCAACCCACGACCTGGAACTAGCAGCCGTGGTTCATGCCTTGAAGATATGGAGACATTACCTTGTGGGAAACCGGTGTGAGGTCTTCACCGACCACAAGAGCCTCAAGTATATATTCACCCAACCAGATCTGAACCTCAGGCAAAGGAGATGGTTGGAACTGATCAAGGATTACGACTTGGGCATCCATTATCATCCGGGCAAAGCAAACGTGGTGGCAGACGCTCTTAGTCGAAAAGGGTACTGCAACGCCATCGTGATTCAAGACCAGGCTCCTCTACTTTATAAAGAGATGGAAAGGCTAAACCTAGGGATCACCACTCGAGAGTACCTCGCTGCCTTGGAGTCTCGGCCTGTCTTAATAGACCAGATCCGAGAGAAGCAGAAGGAAGACCCAGACATCCTGGAGATCCAGCAAAACATGAGGGAGGGTAAAGCCCCCGGATTCTCCGAGGACGAACATGGTACCATCTGGTTTGGAAACCGAGTATGTGTACCCAACTTACCTGAGTTGAAGACTCTCATCCTTCAAGAAGCTCACGATACTCTTTACTCCATTCATCCCGGGAGTACGAAGATGTACCAAGACCTGAAGGAGAGATATTGGTGGGTCAGCATGAAGAGAGAAATAGCCGAGTATGTGGCCAAGTGCGACACATGCCGGCGAGTCAAGGCAGAGCATCAGAGACCTGCCGGACTTCTTCAACCTCTCAAAGTCCCTGAATGGAAGTGGGAAGAAATAGGAATGGACTTCATCACGGGACTGCCCAGGACCCAAGCTGGTCATGATTCTATCTGGGTGATCGTTGATCGACTCACCAAGGTAGCCCACTTCGTTCCGGTCAAGACAACTTACACCGTCGCCAAGTTGGCTGAGTTGTATATGACCCGGATCGTGTGCCTCCACGGAGTTCCCAATAAGATTGTATCTGACCGCGGGAGTCAGTTTACCTCCAAGTTTTGGAAGAACCTTCAAGAGGAACTCGGCACCCGGCTGAACTTTAGCACCGCCTATCATCCACAGACCGACGGTCAAACCGAAAGGGTCAACCAGATATTGGAGGATATGCTTAGAGCTTGTGCTCTAGACTTTGGCGGAATGTGGGACAAGAACTTACCTTATGCGGAGTTCTCCTACAACAACAGCTATCAAGCCAGCCTGCAAATGTCCCCGTTCGAAGCACTCTATGGGCGCAAGTGCAGAACGCCGTTGCTCTGGGATCAAACCGGAGAATCGCAACTGTTTGGGACAGATTTATTGAGAGAAGCCGAAGAGAAAGTTAAGATCATAAGAGACCGACTGAAGGCAGCCCAATCCAGGCAAAAGAGCTACGCCGATAACCGTCGAAGAGATCTAGCCTTTGAGGAGGGCGATTACGTCTACCTCCGAGTCACTCCCCTCCGTGGCACTCAAAGGTTCAACATGAAAGGCAAACTAGCACCCCGCTACGTCGGACCTTTCCGGATCCTCCGTCGACAAGGAGAAGTGGCATATCAACTTGAACTGCCTCCATCCTTGGCAGGCGTTCATGATGTGTTCCATGTCTCGCAGCTGAAGAAGTGTCTCCGTGTGCCCACCGAGCAAGCCGACCTTCAGCAACTTAATGTCCAAGAAGACTTGACCTACATAGAGAGACCCGTCAAGATCTTAGAAACCAAAGAGAGAGTAACCAGGAGTCGCGTCGTCCGCTTCTGCAAAGTCCAATGGAACAACCATCCCGCAGAAGAAGCCACTTGGGAAAAAGAAGACGAGCTGAAAGCCCAATACCCCGAGCTATTCGAGTAGCGTTCCAATCTCGAGGACGAGATTCTTGTAAGGGGGATAGGTTTGTAACACCCCAAATTTTCAAAACAATAAAAATATTATTAAATTCAATTTATTGGAATTATTATTTCAGAAAATACCTTTAAATCCCTTTTATACCCTTTTGAACTACAACATAAGGTAGATGACCAAATTAGGGGGTGAAACTTTTTGTATATGATCCTAAGGCCAAAATATAATTTTGAGAATTTTTATAAATTTTTACCAGCCTTGGAAGTAGCCCTAATATTATAATCTATTTTCTGGAATTATTTTTATTCAGAAAAGTATTAGAACAGTAATGGGCTCCTCTCCCTCCCTTCTCTCTCTCCCGGCCGGCCCAGCCCGTTACCGCGCCCGCCTGAGACTGACGCATGGACCCCACCTGTCGGCGCCGATCCCCTCCCCTCGCGCGCGCACCCGACAACCCGGCCCCACCCGTCAGTCGCCACCCTCGCCCGCTCGCGCCCGCTGGCCAGTGGCCCCCGCCTGTCAGACCCGTCGTCTACCTCCCGCCGTCGCCCCCAAATCCCGCCGGCCGACGACCCCGCCTCGGATCCGCCTCGCTGGCCCCTCCCGCATTAAATTGGCGCCATTAACAGCCCCCCCCCCGCGCTCAGCCGACCGTTTCCCCGCTTTAACCCTCGCGTTTACGCCACGGGATCGCCGCTCCGCGTGCATGGCCGAGCCATCGCCGGCGAGTAAAGGCCCTCGGCCGGTTTCCTTGCATGCGAGCCCTCCCCGGCGTCTTATTTAAGCCCCCAACCTGAGCCGCGTCCGAACCCCACGCTTAATCGCCTCGAGAACGAACAGAGCACTCGCATTTCGCTTTTTAGCGCACACCCTCTGGTTCACCTCCGGCCACCGCTCGCCGTCGCACCGGACCACCTCCGCCCGTGCCTCAACCACCAACGTGACCGCGAGAACGACCCCGACCTCGGCCACCCCTCCGCCGACGTCGAACCCCGCCGGATCGCCGTCGCCGTCAAGGACCCGAACGCCTCCACCGCCTCCGCTCGTCGCCGGCCTCGCCCCGTCGACCCCGGACCACCGCAACGGTACCCTTTTGTTCCCCTCGGTACCCCCTTTCCGTTTTTAGCCCTAGCTAGGCTAGATAGCCCTCGACCTCGCCGGAATCGCTCGCCGTCGTACCACCGGAGTCGGGGAAGAAGGGGTACTTTACCCCCCCGACACGCACTGTGCCGGATTCAATCCTGGCCGTGCGATCCAGATCCAACGCTTGGATTAAATCGCCTGTTCGGTTTAATCCTGGCCGTCGGATCTGAGTGAAGCGGTACGGTGCGATCACGTGCGTCCGTTTGTTTTAAAACCCCGCGTTTAATCCTGTGCGTCCACGTGGTACCGGTTCGAACGTTTTAATCCTGGCCGTCCGTTGCCACTTGCGCGTCCCGCCTCGCCCTCGCGCGTCGGATCTGGATCCGACGGCCCAGATCGACCCGGCGCACGCACACAGTGCGCGGGTTCACCGTGGGCCTAGCTCACCGTGGACCTGAGAGGTTTAAAATTTGAAAATAAATTCCAGAAATGCTTTTAAACTTGTAAAATTCATATCTAATGCATTTGGACTCTAAAAATTGCCATTCCAATTTTAGAAAATTCATAAAATTATTCTCTACATGTTTAGGCAATAAAAACAGTAGGTTTATTTGGACATTTTCATGTTTATTCAAATAATTATTCAAAAGCCTTTAGGATTAAAATATGGATTAAAATATTTAAACTTCAGAAAAATTTATATTAATTTCCTTTCTGTCCATTCACTGAAAACCACCAAATTGACATGAACTTTTCATTTCACACTTGTTTGAGAATTTAATATGACCATAATCCCATTTAAACATTTGTTTCCTAAAAAGGACAACCCTTCATTTTAATCCCTTTAAAATTATTTATAAAAGTCAGAACCTTAACCTTTGAGTTTATTTATTTTTAATCAAATCGACTTTAACTTATATGCTTGCAATGTAATGTTATATGGTTTGATTGAATGTGGTACTCCTTTTTATTTTACTTTATATTAAAAAGACTACGACGTCGCCGAAGAGCCGGAGTACTTCCCCGAAGTCCCTCCCTCTCCCTTTGCTGAACAAGGCAAGTCACCAAACCAATCTCTTGAACATATTGAACCCATGTTTGAATTGATTATCGCTAAAACACATAGGTTATGTATATGCATTAGTCAAATGAACCCTTACATTATATTTATTTAGGATCCCCCGACCTTGATGTGCAACCCAAGCCATGCTATCTCGCCTAACCTCCTTGTCACCATATGATCAATGATATTAGCTAGTGTCCAATGTATTGACACGGCCGCTATAGGATAAAAATGAGTCGTAGCAAAATGGTTCTATTATATGATCCCCGTTGCTTCTTATCCTTGGAAATTCTGTTGGTGATGAGTCATGGTTGTGAGTGTATGCATGGTGGGTTCCGGGTGCAAGCTAGGGCATTGGTCAGTCGCACCCGGGGCACTATAAGGACCGGTCTGAGGGATCCGTTGCAATACACTTACGTACTAACCACAAGTCTAGTGGGTAAGTCCTAACTAAGGTATGGGTTGTTCCAAACCGAGGCCACCACTTGGAGATGGGTCAAGTTGCACTTGCGGGTGACTTGTACCAATGTGGCGCAAAAGGGGGTGCGACGTTAGCCGGGATGCGGCCCGGCGCGCCGGCGAAACCTAGAGCGGGTGGTTATCGCTTGGAACATCTCATATTGAGGTTTTGGCACGAGTTCCCGTGAAATGGGTCATCTCGTTGAGATGAGTGCGTGCCTTGTGGGTACAGTAGTACATCTCTGATCAGAGTCTCAAATCTTTTCGAAAAGCCGAGCCCACGGTCAAGGGCGGGTTGCGTGACATCCCCCAGTTAGTTTACTTGAATATGAATGTGCATGTTGTTTGTCATGTAAGGACCGTTGTGCGAGGAGGTAAAACGTACTCCTCGAGTTAGTTGATGTTGATGATGCTCATGTTTACTTTCCGCATGATTAAAATATGATTACACTAAATGCCATAACTGCAACTGCTTTATTCCGCATTGTTAGCCTTCATCCTTCCTTGTTTATTCTCCTGCATTATTATTTGCATTTGCGGTGGCTTGTTGAGTACTTTTTGTACTCATACCCGTTGGACCCCACAGAGGATGCATATCTTGAAGACGGTCTGGAGTAGCAACCCAGTCGAGAAGAAAGATCCTGAAGAAGACGTTCGTCATGCCGTTGTTTAATTACTTTATTACTGTTTTTACTAAAACAATGTTGTAATAAATATGGTCTGCGTACCATGGATTTTATCGTATGTACGTTGTCGCATGATGAACCTCTTGTATTATTGTTTTTCTATGGAAATTCAATAATGTCTCGATTTTGCTAAATCGGGGCGTGACAGGGTAGGCCATCGATTGGAAAGAATTTGTTTAAGCGCCCATTCACCTACCCTCTGGTCGATACTCTCGGTCCTACAAGTGATATAAGATCAGCTAGTCTCAGATAGAGATCAGCTGGTTTCAGATCATGAACATGCGCTCAAGGTTCTTCATACCTTGGACCCTAAGATCTAGGAGATCAATGTATCATCCATTGTTGATAATGTTTTTTATGATACCTTGATTGTCGCGGAGCTTTTCAATAAGCTCAAGGCCTCAGAGGTTGATATCTAGTTGAGATCAAATCTCACTGGTTTTGGCTCAAAAACCCTAGCCCTTGTGACACCTTCTGTTGATGCTTCTTTGAGTTGTTCTTTGTCCTCTTTGATATCTATCAATGAGGACCAGTTGGACCTTTTAGGAGATGATGACCTATGACGGTTCAATAGCTGGGTTAGTCGTGTCTGCGATAAGAGGATGTTCAAATGACATGACACAAAACATGGTTATTTTGAGTGTGGTGATCCAGGTCATTTCATCACCGACTTCCCCAAGCGGAACACTCACAAGAAGGGCACCGGCGGTGGCTCCTACAACTTCAACAAGCACGATAGCTCCGATAAGTACACCTTCACCCAGGGCAAGCCTAAGATGAAGTTCTTTCGAAAGGCCCTGAAGGACTACCAGCGCTTGAACAAGAAACGAGACAAGGCCTTCTTCGCCGAGATGGAGAGAACCTACTCCAAGCGATCATCCTCTTCTTCCTCTTCATCGAGATCAAGCGATGAGGACATCGTGATCAAGAAGGGGAAGGAGAAGGAGAAGGATGATTCTGTGGGCCTCTATTTCGTGGATTTTGGGGTCAAGCCAAAGACTCGCTTGCACCGTAGCCAAAGGTCCCACAAGAGCTACTACTCAATGGCTCTTGGGAATGAAGAAGACAAGGGCTCCTCCGACAACTCCGACGACGACACCAACGAGAAGGTATCTTCCTATGAATGTGAAGTTGTTGAATTACTTGAATAAAATCATCAGGAGTTGAAGTATCGAGAGAAACTACTTAGGAGGGTTAAGAAGAGGGTTGATGAGCTTGAGAGTGAGCTTGCTATGGACAATTGCAAGATTGAGAGTCTATTTTCTTTCTGTTGCTTGGGTGAGAGTAGTGAGTGCCCTAACTGTGAGGTGTTGCTTTGTGACCTGACTTCTCTGAAGTCTAGGTACACTAAGAGGGTTAATGAGAGAGACGATTTGGCCACTAAGCTTGAAAGCGCTCAGCTTGAGCTGAAACATGCTCATGCCACAGCTGTTGTTCCCTGCAGATATTGTCCATCCTATTTAGCTGAACTAGCTGAGCTAAGAGCGAAGGGTGATGAGCAGTCGGGCGAGCTTGAGCATCTTAGAGTTGAGTTGGAGCAAACCAAGCTTGAGCTTGAGACCTTGTCAGTTCCACCCACTGTTTGTGAGAACTTCTTTACTCTGAGGATGGAGTTGATCAAGATGAAAGCTGAGAAGTCTGCTCAGATTGATGAAGAGTGTGAGATTTTCTTATCTCAGGTGGAGGTGCTAGCTTCCTTGAGAAAGGATCTAGCTGATGCTCAGAATGTGAATTCTTACCTCCGTCAGATCTTGAGTTGGGTGAGTGCTAGAGAGCCCCAGCTCGACATGATGATCAAGTAGTTCAAGAGGTAGGATGGGTTTGAGTAGGTTACACCTACACCCAGGTTGATATTATGAGCACTATGAGTAGGGATTTAGAGTGGAGTAAGATGACCCCTAAGAAGAAATATCCTAAGACCCACTACACTGAGTCCTTTCAGGCCAGACAACTTAAGTATGGTATCTTTCAAGAGAAACCTAGAGCTCCACCAAAGAAACATGTCTAGATTCCAAAACCCAAGCACCTTCACATTTCTCTTGACTCTCTACCTAGACCATCTCACACCCAAGAGCCAACACCCAACACCACCAAGCCCAAGAAATCCAAGACTCAATCACATCCCAAGAAGCCTACCTATCATTGTGAGTTTTGTTAGAGAGCAGGGCATCTTGCGGAGTTTTTATTCAAAAGAAAGTGGGTTGAGAGAGCTCAAGGTGGACAGGAGCAGTTCTACCAGCATGGTAGTAGACAGAGAGTCCCTCGACGCGGAGAGAGGTTAGATGCCAGGACGCGTCGTGTAGGTAGTGGTAGAGGAAACAACTTTCGTGCCCGTGCTCCGGAGGGTGGTTTTCGCTCTGGCGGAGTTGCAGGTCATTATGGATATGACTTTGGACCTCGCCGCCATGACTTTAGGCAGAATAGAGGACCGTTCTTTGGTTCAGACTCTTACGCTTCTTTTTTCTTTCCTACTTTTGAACAGATGGATCGACACTGGTTTAGCTCTTTTGCTAGACCTGGTGTCGGACTGTTTGCTCCCCTTTATGACCATTGATTTTGCAGGATCGAGGTTTGGAGGACATATGGATCATGGATTCGGGATGCTCTCGCCACATAACGAGACATCGTAGATGGTTCTTCAGCCTCACTTCCCCTAGCTCCAAGGAGTACATCACTTTCAGGAACAATGGTCAAGGGAAGATACACAGTTTTGGCTCAATTCGGATTTTTGAGCATTTCTCCTAGAAGAATATTGCTTTGGCTAGAAATTTGGGCTTTAATTTGGTTTCTGTTTCACAACTTCTCGAGGAGGGCTTAGAGGTTCGTTTTAAGAAGGGCATGTCTTCTGTTGTTGACTCCAGATGAACTAGGACATTGTAATGTATGCCAAGACCAATGTCTTAAGCTTCCGATGGTCCTGTTCTGGCCTAGGCTTGACTTGGTCGGTTAGCATAAGGTTGACATGCAAATAACCCCTGGCAAAAATAAAAAAAAATAAAAAGCCTAAAATTAAAGATAACAAGTTTGCTGAAGCTCTTAGTTCTAGACAATGCTTATCTTGATAGATATTAGCTAGCCTTTGCATTTCATGTTTTACCTTGCTTGTTGACTAGAAAATGTGGTGATTCTTTTATTTGAAAAAATCTGAAAATGCGTGCTAATGACTTTATTTGGATATCCTTTATTGCACTGATCATGTCATGTGTCTTAGACAGTATTCCTTGCTATATTTGCTAGAATTTGTAATTGCACTCAATCATACGTGAGAAGCATGCTTTTTACCCTAGTTGCATTCATTGCATATTTTTAGGGGGAGCTACATTTCAGGGGGAGTTTGAGTCGTGTCTCTTTCGAGTGAATTTAGTCTCACTTGATGAGTCCAGTTGTCAACAAGGGGGAGAAATTTTTGGATATTTGATCTTTTAGAAGAGTTTAGGGGGAGTTTTTGGCTTTCTCTAGGATTGGTTTCAGGGGGAGTTTTAGTATCTTTTGCCTTTACTCTTTGGATATCCTTGTTGATAATTCAGATATTGCATTGTTTGAGTTGTAGTTTTGAAATCTTTGTTGGTTTCTTTTCTGTTTAACCATAATGATCGTTTTCTAGCTTTTGTTTGGCTTTTGGTCATTAAGGTTAAACCTTTTATTTTATCTTCTTCTTTTTGTTCTATTGTGTTTTGTTTTCGTATTTCCACATGTGTTTGTAGGTTACGAAGCGTTGATGAAAAGGTGTTGACAATGCACTCATCAAGGGGGAGATTGAGGAGCCATGTTGAAGATCATGGGCCTCATGGCTCTAGAAGTGATGAGTGATTATCAACAGAAGTCAATGAGAGAGAAGATGAAGAGGCGAAGAGACATGCCGTGTCTTGACCGCATATGACTCAGGTACACGAGCGGTGAGCGACTACCAGGTAGAGGGGCCGCGGAGTCGAGCCAGCCTAATCCGGGTACATGGGGCAGGAATGGCAGGGGATCCGCTTATCTGTTGACCAGGTTTGACTCTAGTAAACGGGCGGCGAGCAATTGCCGGGATGAAGGAGTCGTGGAATCGGGCCGGCCCAATCTAGTTACCCGATACGAAAAACAACAGACAGTTTTGACTCAAAACCAATGCCCAATACAGACCGTTGATCGGAGATCCGATGGTCCTAAAGCGAAGCCGTAGCTGCTACGAAAGCTCCACATCAGGACAAGTATCTTTAGATAGTATTTTACTATTTTGCCTGTTGGGCCCATTATTTTACTTTTGCGTTTGTGTGTAATTTACCCTAGGGGTGTTTGCGTCATTTCTAGTTTTTGAAATGCCTATAAAAGGCCATATATACTCTAGGGTTTCACCAACTCACTCAAATGGAAAAATCAAAGTTCAACTTTTAATCCATCCTTCTTCTCCATTGTTTCACCGTGGCCACTACTCTAAAGCCGCCGCCGGTGATTTCTCCTATCGCTTGTGCATCCTATCGCAGTTTTGAGTGCTACAACATTCAGTTTTTCTTTTTTTTTTCTGAGAAAAAACGCCATTTGTTTTGCTCGGTAGAAGTACTGCTCGAGCACCTCTGGTTTTTCTCGGCTTGCTTGGCGAGCGCCACCGAAGGAGTGCGAGCAAGGCGTGCTCCTGTGCGCGTTGGTGAGTGCAGGAGATGCCACTGGGTTGCGTGCGCGAGCGGTGCGCATGGCCCCAAGGCGAGCGATGCATGGGGCCGTGAGGCGATGGAGCATTCGGCACAGAAGCGCAGTGCCAAGATTAGCGTGTGAACAGGTGTAACATCCTAAATTTAAAAATAAAATAAAAATGAGGGAAATAAATTTTCTGGAAATAAAAAGGATTATTTTATTAGAGAAAGAACCCAATTAAAGCAAAACAGGGAGAAATAATTCAAATTTAAGTCTGAAAAATTTATGAGGGAACCTATGAGCCAAGAAATATTTTTGAGAATTTTTACAAAATTTTAGCAACAGTGTCCAATGTATCGACACAACTGCTATAGGATAAAAGAACGAGTCATAGATAGTTGGAATCTGCTATATGATTTTCCCTCGTTATTCTCGTCTCTGGATTCTGTTGGAGTTTGGCTATGTTATAAGTATGGTGGGTTCCGGCTGCAAGCTAGGGCATTGGTTAGTCGCACCCGGAGCACTATAAGGACCGGTCTGTGGGATCTGTTGCAAAACAAACTCGTACTAACCACAAGTCTAGTGGGTAAGTGTAACACCCCTAATTTTCAAAGAAATAAAAATATTATTAAATCCCATTTCCTGGAATTATTTATTTGGAAATACCTTTAATGCCCTCCTTAACCTTTTTGAACTAGAACCTAGATGAAATGACCAAACCAGGGGCTAGAAAATTTTGTACATGATCCCTAGACCATGATATATTTTTGAGAATTGTTACAAATTTTTATCAACCTTGGAAGTAGCCCAAATATTTTAATCCATTTTCTGTAATTATTTTTAATCAAAAATGCATTTAAACAGTAACGGGCCTCCCTCCCCTTTTTCTCTCTCTCCCGGCCGGCCCAGCCCACTCCTCACGCGCGCCATCTGACCAGTGGAACCCACTCGTCAGCGACCCCCCCTCTCTCCGCGCCCGCGCAACCGACAGTCTGGCCCCACCTATCGGCACCACCCCTCTCTCGGCCGAGCCCGACCCCACCCGTCGTCCACCTCGTGCCACACCCCCCTAACTCCGCCGGCCGAAGACCTCGCCTCGGATCCACTCGCCGGCTCCCCCTCCCGTTAAACCGACGCCAGCATTCAATTCCCCGAGGTCCGCCGGCCATTTAAACGTGTTAAGTCACATGTTTAAGCCCTCGGATCGCGATTACGTGCATGGCGAAACCTCGCCGGCGAGTAAATACCCCCCTCAGCTTTCCATGCATGCGACCCCCTCTGACCCTCGCCGGCGCCTCTATTTAAACGCCTGGCCTCCACCGCGTTCGACCCCCACGCTCTCGTAGTCCAGGACCGAATAGAACGCTCGTTATTCCCTTTTCAGCGCACCTCTCCTGCTTCACCTCCAGCCCCCGCTCGCCACCGCCTCAGACCGCCTCCGTCCACGCCGTCGCCACCGTCGTGACCGTCGCCTACCGCCCGACCTCGGCCACGCCTCCGTTGGCCAATAAGACCGTAGGATCACCGTCGTCGTCGAGCACCCGAGGAGCCCTCCGCATCTACCCTCACCGCCGATCGTCGTCTGTCGTCCTTCATCGCCGTCGAAGGTACCGTCGTGACCGCTGTAGCCTCCTCTTTCCATTTTTGCATAGAACTAGGGCCTAGCCCCCTCGTCGGAGCCGTCGCCACCGCACCCGAGCCCCACCGTCGGTGGAGATGAAGGGGGTACAAGCCCCTTAGCGCGTGTCGTGCCGGATTTAATCCTGGCCGCACGATCGCGATCGGAGCGCTCAAGTTAAAGCCCTACGGGATTTAATCTCCGCCCTTGATTCGATCAAAGGGGTACCAGGCCATCTGAGCCGTTGATCGCTTTTTAAAACCGTGACTCAATCTCGCGCGTCCACGTTGTACCCTTTCACGCGTTTTAATCGTGGCCGTCCAAAATCACTTAACCCTCCCGCCTCGCGCCTAGCCACCGGATCCAGATCCAACGGCTCTGGATCAACCGGTCCACGCGCACAGTGCACGGGTTCACCGTGGGCCTGGCTCACCATGGACCCGAGGCAATTTTGGATTTAAATTAAATTCCAGAAATGCTTTTAAACTTCTAAAATTCATATCTGGCGCATTTTAACTTCAAAAATTACCATTTCAATTTCAGAAAATTTGTAATATTATTCTCTACATGTTCATACAATAAAAACAGTGTGTTTACTTTGAATATTTCATGTTTATTTAATAAATTATCCAATTGCTCCTTAAGGAAAATTTCAAATTTAACTATTTCAACTTTAGCAAAATTTATCTTTATTCTTTTCCTGTTTATAGAATGGAACCCCAACACTTCCTCTGAAGTTATTATTTTAAACTAATTAGAAAACTTAGAATAGGTTTATTCACAATTAAAACCCCTTTATATAAAGGACAATATTTCATTATAGTTCATTTTAAATTATTCATAAAATAAATTTCAGGAACTTAACAACTTGGTTTTCTTTAAATTGAACCAATCAAAACCTATGTGTTTGTTGGGTGGTTTTGTATTGTTTAATTGAATGATTGTATTTATTTCATTTTATTTTATTTTATTGGGAAGACTACGACGCCGCCGAGGAGCCGGAATATTACCCGGAAGTTCCTCCCTCCCCATTCGTTGAACAAGGCAGGTCACCAAACAAATCTTTTGAGCATATTGAACCCATGTTTTATTAAACTATCGCTAAAACACATAGGTTATACATGCATTAGTCAAATGAAACTCTACAATATATTTATTTAGGATCCCCCGACCTTGATGTGCAACCCAAGCCATGCTATCTTGCCTAATCTCCTTGTCACCTTATGATGAGTATTATTAGCTAGTGTCCAATGTATTGACACGATCGCTATAGGGTAAAAATGAGTCATAGCAAAAAATGGTTCTACTATATGACCCCTGTTACTTCTTATCCTTGGAATTCTGTCGATGATGAGTTGTGGGTGTGAGTGAATGCATGGTGGGTTTCGGGTGCAAGCTAGGGCATTGGTCGGTAGCACCCGGGGCACTATAAGGACCGGTCTGAGGGATCCGTTGCAATACACTTCCGTACTAACCACAAGTCTAATGGGTAAGTCCTAACTAAGGTATGGAGTGTTCCAAACCGAGGCTACCATTTGGAGATGGGTCAAGCAGCACCTGCGGGTGGCTTGTACCAACGTGGTGCAAAAGCGGGTGCGACATTAGCCGGGATGCGGCTCGGCGCGCCGGCGAAACCTAGAGCGGGTGGTTATCGCTTGAAGCATTTCATGCCGAGGTTTTGGCATGAGTTCCCGTGGTATGGGTCATCTCATTACACTTTGGTGTTTGGGATGAGTGCGTGCCTTATGGGTACAGTAGTACATCTCTGATCAGAGTCATAAATCTTTTCGAAAAGTCGAGCCCACGGTCAAGGGCGGGTTGCGTGACATCCCACAGTTAGATTACTTTGAATATGGATGTGCATGATGGATTGACATGTAAGGACTGTTGTGCGAGGAGGTAAAACGTACTCCTTAAGTTAGGTGATATCATGATGTTCATGTTTATTATTCCGCATGATAAAATTTGACTACACTAAATGCAGTTACCAAAAATGTACTTTTCCACACTTTTAGCCATTATCCTTCCTTTGTTATTATCTTGCATTATTACTTGCATTTGCGGTGGCTTGTTGAGTACTCTTTGTACTCATACCCGTTGGACACACAATTCAGAGGATGCTTACTACGAGGATGGTCTAGAGTAGCGACCCAGTCAAGAAGAAAGATCCTGAAGAAGGCGTTCGTCATGCAGTTTATTTTTATTATTTTAATTTCACTCTTATGTAATAATATGGTCTGCGTACCATGAATGCTTGTCGTATGTACGTTGTCATATGATGAACCTCTTGTATTATTATTTTTCTTTGGAAATTCAATAATGTTCCGATTTGTTAAATCGGGGCGCCACAAGATGGTATCAGAGCCGACTTGACTGTAGGAAGCCAAACAGACCCGCCTAGCCAATAGTAGCAGGAAATTATTTCTCGAAAACCTACTTTACAAACTTTGTTCCTCCCCTCACTTTTCTTCAACTTGTTGTTTTGTAGATGCCTGTCTACCTAGTCCACAGCTACTGCCGCCACTATGAGGGCTTCGTCTGGGAGCTCCGTATGATGCTCACCTTCCTCGGGTTCCTCTTCGAGCCCGAATTCCAGGGGGTGTGCCTGGAGGAGTTTGTCGGGCCCTGCGACGTCTCCCTCACCGTCCACGGCTCCGGAGAGCACCTGCCGCCCTACACCACCACACTTGGGGGCCCTACTTTCGACGTCGCGTGCCAACGCGTCGCTCTCCAGGTTCTTATGGAGCTGAGGATGATCTATGATGATCGTCTACAGAACTCATCCTTCCGGCTTGTGCCGAAGCGCACTCCCGGCGCCTACCGTAGCATCTACCTCGGAGTTCACTCCGTGCGTGATCCAGTTAGTGCCCGACAGTCACGTCTTCTTCAGTCTATGGACGATCTCCATACTGAGGCGGTGCTCGATGCCGATGAGCACCATGAGGCGGTTGAGTTTCTTCGTGTGGAGATGAAGAACTTGATCCAACAAAACGGCGAGCTGCAGCGCAAGATTATGCAGCTGCAGAAGGACATTGCGGAGATGGTTCCCCTCCTCCCGAGGAAGCCCATCCGTGAGCCCGCCCCTCGCCCCAAGAGGATTCCGCCACATCCCTCCACCGCCGGACCATCCACCGCTAGCGCCTCTGCACCACGCCCTGGCCTCGTCTCCGACCCAATCATCGAGAACTTTCTCGAGCCCACCATCCCTCGGGAGCCGCGTACTCGTGGTTCCGAGAGCATGGAGACCACCTCCGGTGGCGAGTAGACGATCGTTATCGTTGTTTGGTTATAAAAATTTCTATATGTGGTGCTATCTACAACAACTTGTGTTGTAGGTAGAGTAAAATAAGAGCTTGATTGTAATAAACTTTTTATACCACTGATATATATATATGTGGGCCCCATGGGCTATTTTGATTGCAATATTGTTTTGTCGTCCTTTTCACCTTATAACATCTTATGTTCAGAAGATGGCCGACAACCAGAACACCGGCTCTAACAATGGAGAAGGCGGAAGCCACGGCTTGCCCGAAGGCGTTGTGCCCAACTGGGGTGCAACGGGCCCATGGCAGACTGGGTCGCCATCCGCCAACCACCCCACCTTGGCGGAGATGATGGCGAATCAAAACCAGTTGATCACTGCCCTCCTCACCCAGATGCAACACCAGCAAGCACAGTTGGACCGCCTGCAGAATGTGGAACCCTCCCCTCGTGCGCCCGCGCCCGCTCCCCAACTATCGGAGTTCTTGCGCGTGCGCCCACTAATCTTCTCCAGCACCCCTAACCCCATGGAGGCAGGAGATTGGCTCCACACCATAGGGAAGAAGCTGGATCTTCTCCCCTGCACTGACCGGGAGCGAGTGGCCTTCGCCACTCATCAGCTTCAGGGTCCCGCCGCAGAGTGGTGGGACAACTACCGCGAGTCCCAGCCAGAGGACCACGTGGTGACATGGGTGGAGTTCACTATCGCCTTCCGTGCCGCCCACGTCCCCGCCGGAGTCATCGCGGTGAAGCAGCAGGAGTTCCGCAACCTGCAACAGGGCAGTCGGACTATCATGGAGTACCTCCATGAGTTCAACCGTCTGGCTCGCTACGCACCAGAAGAGGTGAGGACCGATGCCCTCCGCCAAGCCAAGTTCCTCCCGGGACTTAAAGATGAGTTGTCCATACAGCTCGTCTCCACCGACTACGCCGACTTCCAACGGCTAGTGAATAAAGCGCTCATCCAAGAGACTGAGCAGAATAAGTTGGACCTCAAGAAGAGGAAGATGATCGCCTTCAAGCATCAACAGGCGAATTCCCAGAGGCCCCGCTTCGTTCCTCCACCACCAGCGCCCGCCTACCATCCTCGGCCCACCTACAGGCCGCCTCACGCCGCCGGTGGATCCAACGGTGGGCATCCCCGCCCCGCTCCACCAGCTCCGGCCGCTCAGCCGACGCCCGCCGCCAAGGCCCCATTCTTGAAGGATCGCCAAGGGAGGCCGGTCGTCTACTTCAACTGCCGGAAGGAAGGGCACTATTCGCACCAGTGTCCTCACCCCAAGCAGCCCCAAGGCGCGGCACCCAACCAGACGGTTCATGCCCACGTGAATCACATCAGCGCAGAGGAAGCTCAGGAGGCTCCCGAAGTCGTGCTCGGTATGTTTACCGCAAATTCCGTACCAGCTATGATTTTATTTGACTCTGGAGCAACGCACTCTTTCGTCTCGGAAGACTTTGAGAAAACCCACAACTTGGACGTGCTCCCTCTATCCGTCCCCATGATGATTGCCACTCTAGGCAATAAAACCTTAGCCCACTTATACAGTCCTAAGGTTAAGATAGAGATCCGAGGAGTATTGTTCCGGGCCAAGCCAGTCCTCATAAAGTGCACCGGACTCGACCTCATCCTAGGGATGGACTGGTTGATGAAGCACAAGGGAGTGATCGACTGTGCCAACAAGTCTGTCACAGTGACCAACCCTGAAGGCGAAGCCGTCACCTTTCGGATGACCAGCCGCAAACCACTTGGAGCGTCCCTCCATTCGCTAGCCCTTGAAGAAGTGCCCATAGTCAAGGAGTTCATGGACGTCTTCCCTGAGGACCTACCAGGAATGCCTACCAAGCGGGATATCGAATTCAGAATCGAACTTGTCCCCGGGACCACTCCAATCTCCAAGCGCCCATACCGGATGGCCGCTAATGAATTAGCCGAAGTCAAGAGCAACATCGAAGACTTGGAGCAGAAAGGGTACATCTGACCGAGTACCTCACCCTAGGGTGCACTGGTCATCTTCGCTATGAAGAAGGACAAGACAAATAGGATGTGCGTGGACTATAGAGCCCTGAACAACGTAACCATCAAGAACAAGTACCCATTGCCTCGGATCGACGACCTGTTCGATCAACTGAAAGGATCCTCGGTGTTTTCCAAGTTTGACCTCATGTCAGGTTATCACCAATTGAGGATTAGAGAAGAGGACATACCCAAGACTGCCTTCACCCCCCGCTATGGACTCTACGAGTATACAATGATGTCATTCGGACTCACAAATGCCCCGACCTTCTTCATGAACATGATGAAAAATGTTTTCATGGAGTTCTTGGATAAGTTCATCGTGGTATTCATCGACGATATCCTCGTCTACTCCAAGACCAAGGAAGAACACGAAACTCACCTCCGTCTGACCCTCAGAAAGCTAAGGGAACAGCAACTATATGCCAAATACAGCAAGTGCGAGTTTTGGTCATCAGAGGTGAAGTTCCTCGGACATGTTATATCTGCCGGAGGAATAGAAGTAGACCCGACCACCGTGGAAGCAGTAACCAACTGGTTGCAGCCCACGAGCGTGACCGAGATCCGGAGCTATCTCGGGTTGGCCGGATACTACCGCCGGTTCATCAAGAACTTCTCAAAGATAGCCAAACCTATGACCAGGATGTTGCAGAAGGAAGTAAAGTTTGAATGGACCCCAAACTGTGAAGAAATCTTCCAGACCCTCAAGAAGAAGCTCGTGTCAGATCCTATCCTGACTCTGCCAGACATCCAGAAAGACTTCCACGTCTATTGTGATGCCTCTCGTCAAGGATTGGGATGTGTCTTGATGCAAGATGGGAAGGTGATATCCTACGCCTCCCGACAGCTGAGACAGCATGAGCTGAACTACCCAACCCACGACCTGGAGTTAGCAGTCGTGGTTCATGCCTTGAACATATGGAGACATTACCTTGTGGGGAATCGGTGTGAGGTCTTCACCGACCACAAGAGCCTCAAGTATATATTCACCCAACCAGACCTGAACCTCAGGCAAAGGAGATGGTTGGAACTGATCAAGGATTACGACTTTGGCATCCATTATCATCCAGGAAAGGCAAATGTGGTGGCAGACGCCCTTAGTTGAAAAGGGTACTGCAATGTCATCATGATTCAAGACCAAGCTCCTTTGCTATACAAGGAGATGGAAATGCTGAATTTAGGGATCACCACCTGAGCGTACTTCGCTGCCTTCGAGTCTAGGCCTGTCTTAATAGACCAGATCCGAGAAAATCATAAGGAAGACCCAGACATCTTGGAGATCCAGCAGAACATGCGAAAGGGTAAAGCCCCCGGATTTTCCGAGGACGAGCATGGTACCATCTGGTTCGGAAACCGGATATGCGTACCCGACAAGCCTGAGTTGAAGACCCTCATCCTTCAGGAAGCCCACGATACTCTATACTCCATTCATCCCGGGAGTACAAAGATGTATCAAGACCTGAAAGAAAAATATTGGTGGGTCAGCATGAAGCGGGAAATAGCTGAGTATGTGGCCAAGTGCGACACATGCCGGCGAGTCAAAGCAGAGCATCAAAGGCCTGCTGGGCTGTTGCAACGCCTCAAGGTGCCCGAATGGAAGTGGAAAGAAATAGAGATGGACTTCATCACGGGACTGCCCAGGACCCAAGCTGGTCATGATTCTATCTGGGTGATCATCGACCGACTCACCAAGGTGGCTCACTTCATCCCCTTCAAGACAACTTACACTGTCGCCAAATTGGCCGAGTTGTATATGACCCGGATCGTGTGCCTTCACGGAGTTCCTAAGAGGATCGTATCTGACCGTGGGAGTCAGTTTACCTCCAAGTTTTGGAAGAACCTTCAAGAGGAACTCGGCACCCGGCTGAACTTTAGCACCGCCTATCATCCACAGACCGACGGTCAAACCGAAAGGGTCAACCAAATACAGGAGGATATGCTTAGAGCTTGCGCTCTAGACTTTGGCGGAATGTGGGACAAGAACTTGCCCTATGCAGAGTTCTCCTACAACAACAGCTATCAAGCCAGCCTGCAAATGTCCCCGTTCGAAGCACTTTACGGGCGTAAGTGCAGAACGCCGTTGCTCTGGGATCAGACCGGAGAGTCGCAACTGTTTGGGACAGACATATTGAGAGAAGCTGAAGAGAAGGTCAAGATCATAAGGGACCGATTGAAGGTAGCGCAGTCCCGACAAAAGAGCTACGCTGATAACCGTCGAAGAGACCTAACCTTTGAGGAGGGCGATTATGTCTATCTCCGTGTCACTCCCCTTCGTGGCACTCAAAGGTTCAACATGAAAGGCAAGCTAGCACCCCGCTATGTCGGCCCATTTCAGATCCTCCGACAGCAAGGAGAAGTGGCATACCAACTAGAACTGCCTCCATCCTTGGTAGGAGTTCACGATGTATTCCACGTCTCTCAGCTGAGGAAGTGTCTTCGTGTGCCCGCCGAACAAGCCGATCTCCAGCAGCTCAACGTTCAAGAGGACTTGACCTACATCGAGAAACCCATTAAGATCTTGGAAACTAAGGAAAGGGTAACCAGGAGTCGTGTGGTTCGCTTCTGCAAGGTTCAGTGGGACAACCACCCCGCCGAAGAGGCTACATGGGAAAAAGAAGACGAGTTGAAAGCCCAATACCCTGAGCTATTCGAGTAGCGTTCCAATCTCGAGGACGAGATTTTTTGTAAGGGGGATAGGTTTGTAACACCCCTAATTTTCAAAGAAATAAAAATATTATTAAATCTCATTTCCTGGAATTATTTATTTGGAAATACCTTTAATGCCCTCCTTAACCTTTTTGAACTAGAACCTAGATGAAATGACCAAACCAGGGGATAGAAAATTTTGTACATGATCCCTAGACCAAGATATATTTTTGAGAATTTTTACAAATTTTTATCAACCTTGGAAGTAGCCCAAATATTTTAATCCATTTTCTGTAATTATTTTTAATCAGAAATGCATTTAAACAGTAACAGGCCTCCCTCCCCTTTTTCTCTCTCTCTCTCGGCCGGCCCAGCCCACTCCTCCCCGCGTGCGCCATCTGACCAATGGACACCACCCGTCAGTGACCCCCCTCTCTCCGCGCCTGCGCAACCGACAGCCTGGCCCCACCTGTCGGCACCACCCCTCTCTCGGCCGAGCCCGACACCACCCGTCAGCCTCGCCCTCAGTCGCGCCCGTGCCCGCTAATCGGTGGACCCCTCCTGTCAGGACCGTCGTCCACCTCGCGCCACACCCCCCTAACTCCGCCGGCTGAAGACCTCGCCTCGGATCCGCTCGCTGGCTCCCCCTCCCATTAAACCGACGCCAGCATTCAATTCCCCGAGGTCTGCCGGCCATTTAAACGCGTTAAGGCATGCGTTTAAGCCCCCGGATCGCGATTACGTGCATGGCGAAACCTCGCCGGTGAGTAAATACCCCCCCTCGGCTTTCCATGCATGCGACCCCCTCTGACCCTCGCCGGCGCCTCTATTTAAACCCCTGGCCTCCACCGCGTTTTACCCCCACGCTCTCGCAGTCTTGGACCGAACAGAACGCCCGTTATTCGCTTTTTAGCGCACCTCTCCTACTTCACCTCCGTCCACCGCTCGCCGCTGCCTTGGACCGCCTCCGTCCACGCCATCGCCACCGTCGTGACCGTCGCCGACCGCCCGACCTCGGCCACGCCTCCGTTGGCCAAGAAGACCGCAGGATCGCCATCGCCGTCAAGCACCCGAGGAGCCCTCCGCGTCTACCCTCACCACCGATCATCGTCCGCCGTCCTTCATCGCCGTCGAAGGTACCGTCGTGACCGCCGTAGCCTCCTCTTTCCATTTTCGCATAGAACTAGGGCCTAGCCCCCTCGTCGGCGCCATCGCCACTGCACTCGAGCCCCACCGTCGCCAGAGATGAAGGGGGTACAAGCTCCTTAGTGCGTGTCGTGCCGGATTTAATCCTGTCCGCATGATCGTGATCAGAGCGCTTTGGTTAATGCCCTACGGGATTTAATCTCCGCCCTTGATCCGGTCAAAGGGGTACCAGGCCATCTGAGCCGTTGATCGCTTTTTAAAACCGTGACTCAATCTCGCGCGTCCACGTTGTACCCTTTCGCGCGTTTTAATCGTGGCCGTCCAAAATCACTTAACCCTCCCGCCTCGCACCTGGCCACCAGATCCAGATCCAACAGCTCTGGATCAACCGGTCCACACGCATAGTACGCGGGTTCACCGTGGGCCTGGCTCACCGTGGCCCCGAGGCGATTTTGGATTTAAATTAAATTCCAGAAATGCTTTTAAACTTCTAAAATTCATAACTGGCGCATTTTAACTTCAAAAATTACCATTTCAATTTCAGAAAATTTGTAATATTATTCTCTACATGTTCATACAATAAAAACAGTGTGTTTACTTTGAATATTTCATGTTTATTTGTTAAAGTATCCAATTGCTCCTTAAGGAAAATTTCAAATTTAACTATTTCAACTTTAGCAAAATTTATCTTTATTCTTTTCCTGTTTATAGAATGGAACCCCAACACTTCCTCTGAAGTTATTATTTTAAACTAATTAGAAAACTTAGAATAGGTTTATTCACAATTAAAACCCCTTTATATAAAGGACAATATTTCATTATAGTTCATTTTAAATTATTCATAAAATAAATTTCAGGAACTTAACAACTTGGTTTTCTTTAAATTGAACCAATCAAAACCTATGTGTTTGTTGGGTGGTTTTGTATTGTTTAATTGAATGATTGTATTTATTTCATTTTATTTTATTGGGAAGACTACGACGCTGCCGAGGAGCCAGAATATTACCCGGAAGTTCCTCCCTCCCCATTCGCTGAACAAGGCAAGTCACCAAACCAATCTTTTGAGCATATTGAACCCATGTTTTATTAAACTATCGCTAAAACACATAGGTTATACATGCATTAGTCAAATGAAACTCTACAATATATTTATTTAGGGTCCCTCGACCTTGATGTGCAACCCAAGCCATGCTATCTCGCCTAATCTCCTTGTCACCTTATGATGAGTATTATTAGCTAGTGTCCAATGTATTGACACGATCGCTATAGGGTAAAAATGAGTCATAGCAAAAAATGGTTCTACTATATGACCCCCGTTACTTCTTATCCTTGGAATTCTGTCGGTGATGAGTTGTGGGTGTGAGTGAATGCATGGTGGGTTTCGGGTGCAAGCTAGGGCATTGGTCAGTAGCACCCAGTGGCTTGCTGAGTACGATTGTACTCACCCCCGTTGACTTACACCACTAGAGGCAGTCCACTACGAGGAGGATGACGGTCTAGAGTAACGACCCAGTCAAGGCACGAGACTGGAAGAAGGTGTTCATCTAGACGATCTTCACACGGAGGCCGTACTCGATGCCGATAGCCAGCATGACACCATCGACTACTACCGCCACTCGTCAGAGAGACTGAACCACGAGAATGGAGAGCTTCATCACTAGGTCCAGTAGGGGCGCCCCCTAGCCACCGAGGTGGAGGAGTTGCGGCATTATAATGAGATTATGCGCCAGGGTGTCGCCGACACCGCGGAGTTGCGTCGCCAGATCGAGGAGCTACAGAAGGATCTTGAGGAGGTCACTCCCCTTTCGCCGTGCAAGCGGAAGACGCTTAGGACCCCCTCAGCCAGGCCCAAGAGGATCTCGCGCAGTGCCCCTCTCACCGGGCCTTCCAGCTCCGCCACCCCTGCACTGACCGTCCCCGCCGAGCCGACGATCGAGCCCTCCCCCGAGCTATTTTAGACGATAGTTTACGATTGTTTGTTTCATTTTTTTATGCTTGTAGTGCCGCTCATGTCGGAATATAAGGCATGAGTGAAAATTTTATAAGAGATTTAGAATAAAGATGTAAGCATCTAGGTCGAAACTTTCATTTTGAACAATAAAATTAGTAATAATTCCCCTTAAATTTTTGCACCTTCTTTTGAACCCCTCAACTTCAGGATGGACAATGACCAAGGATCGGACGCCCCACAGAACGGAAGCGACTCTGGCAATTTGCCTCAGTGGGGGGCAACCGGCCAACGGCAGGCCCCCGTCGTCAATCATCCCACACTAGCTGAGATGATGGCAAACCAAAACCAACTGATCACTACACTGCTTACCTAGATGCAACAACAACAAAACCAAATGCAAGAACAAAAGGCGCAATTGTTCTGTCTCCAACAACGGCAACCCGAGCCTCCCCTCCGACCAGTCGTCCATGTACCGGCACCAGTTTCTCAACTCTCAGAGTTTCTATGTGTACGCCCCCCCGATATTCTCTAGCACCACCAACCCGATGGAGGCAGGAGACTGGCTGAGAACCATCAGCAAGAAGCTAGACCTTCTGCCCTGTTCTGAGCAGGAGCGAGTGGCCTTTGCCGCTCACCAGCTCCAAGGACCCGCCACGAAGTGGTGGGATAATTTCCGTGAGACTCAGCCTGAGGGCCATGAGATTTCATGGGCTGAGTTCACCACCGCTTTTTGGGACGCCCATGTTCCGGATGGCGTGGTAGCCTAGAAGCAGCAGGAATTCCGAGATCTGCACCAAGGAAGCAGGACCGTTACGGAGTACCTGCACGGGTTCAACTGGTTGGCCTGTTATGCACCCGAGGAAGTGCGCACGGACGCAGCCCGCCAATCCAAGTTTCTTCGGGGACTAAAGAATGAGCTCTCACTTCAGTTGGTCTCTGGGGACTTTGCCAATTTTCAGAAATTGGTAAATAAAGCAATCATTCAGGAGACCGAGCAAAACAAGGTGGACCTCAAGAAGAGGAGAATGATCGCCTACCATCAACAACAAGAAATAGTGCAGAAGCCTCGCTCAATGATCCCTCCTCAAGCCCCAACCCCTATCGAGCCACGGAACGTCCTTGGAGGGCCTAGTTCAGGCATCCCACCCCAAGCACCGCCAGCCGGAAGAGCTCCAGTGCAAGCTATCAGAGCCAAGAGGGACAGGAACGGTAACCCGATAATATGCACAATTGTCGCCAAGCGGGACACTTCTCCAGTATGTGCCCCTACCCCAAGCAGTCAGCACCCTCCATTCCAAGCCCGGTGGGTCGTACCCTAGTTCACCACATCTCCGCTCAAGAAGTCCAAGGTACGTCAGAAGGCATTTTTAGTGTGACCTCAACCGACTCAGTTCCGGAGAGCACTCTGCCTGAAGCACCACCTTCTCACATTCCAGAGCACCAGTAGAACCCCGTCCCATAGATTTCCCAGAAGTTCACTTCGAATCTCGAGGATGAGATTTTTTGTAAGGGGGATAGGATTATAACATTCTAAATTTAAAAATAAAATAAAAATGAGGGAAATAATTTTTCTGGAAATAAAAAGGATTATTTTATTAGAGAAAGTACCCAATTAAGCAAAACAGGGAGAAATAATTCAAATTTAAGTCTGAAAAATTTATGAGGGAACCTATCAGCCAAGAAATATTTTTGAGAATTTTTTTAAAAAAATTAGCAACAGTGCTTCAAGCTCTAAAGGAATATATGAATTTCTAGAATTAAATTAAATCGAAAATACATTTTTAATAGTTTTGGGCCGCAACCCTCAATTCCCCTCGGCCCAGCCCAGTCCAAGGCCTGCACCCACTGATAGGTGGGACCCACCTGTCGGCGCGTCCCTCCCTCTCACTCCCGTGCGCCGCGCCCGGCTAGCCCCGCTCGTCAGCCACTCTCCCTCGCCCTCGGTCCCTGGCAGTAGTGGTCCACCTGTCGGTGTTGTGGCTTTGCGCTCGGCCGCTGATAGGTGGGGGCCACCTGTCAGGAGCTTCATCTCCAATGGAAGGGGATCCCCCCTTCCAATCCCGGTGACCCCCTTCCCTAAATCCATCGTCGGTCGCCCTGATTTGCCAAATAGGACTCGGATTCCTCTTTCCCCAATCACCGGTGATCCATTTCCCTCCTTAGCCACGCGGATTCGTCTATTTGGAAGCCACCGAGCGCATGGAAGGGCTCACCGGAGAAATTAGGAAACCCCCTCGGGTTTGCTCCGTTGGCCTTACCAAACCGACGCCGGTGACCCCCTATAAATGCCACCGCCCTCTCCGCACTCCGCCACGCGACCTGAGCCCAAGCCCTCGCCTACCCAAGCGCCGCCACCGCCTTTTCGGGATTTTCCCCTACTTCGGCTCCGGCAAGCATTCGCTAGTGCTTCGAGCCACCACCGCCCTCGCCGACGACACCAGCAGAACCAGCAACGCCTCCCCATCCCCGGCCTCGCCTCCGTTGGGCCGAATCACCGCTGGAGAACCACCGTCGCCGTTGACCCAAGCGTTTCTCACCGCCACCCCTCAACGTCGGCCATGAACTGACACCCGCAAGACCCGAATCAGGTACCACCGTGTTCACCGCCCTATTCTGATTCGGTTTTCGTGCTCGCTAGAGGCAATTGGCCCTCGCAATCACCGTCGCGCTCGCCACCAGGCGCATCCATCGCCGAAGAAGACGGCGAAGTCGCGTGTCGTGCCAGATTGAACCCCGGTCGTGCGATCGTGTCTGGATGGTGCGGATTAAAACCCCAGGGGATTTAATCCGAGCCCTCGGATCACACCGAATTGGTGCCATTTAATCAGAGCCATTGATCGCTATTTAAAATCCTAGATCGACCTCGCGTGTCCGCGCGTATCGGTTCGTTTTGTTTTAATCTAAGTCGTCCACGTCACTTTAAAATCCCGCACTATTCTGAGGCCGCTGGATCCAAATCCGACGGTACAGATCGGGCTGGCCCACACACACAGTGCGCGGGTCCATGGTGGGCCTGGCTCACCGTGGACTAGAACCCATTTCCTATTTAATAAAAATTCAGAAAATTGTTTAAACTTTAAAAATTCATAACTTGCTCAATTTTACTCCAAATTTGACCATTCAAATTTTGTAAAATCTATCTATTCATTCTCTACACATTTATGCCATAAAAACAGTATGTTTATTTTGCACAATGTATTCATATTAAATAATAAAGTAAAAACCCCTTTAGGATTAAATTCCTATTTCATTAAATAATTCAGGAGAACCCTTAAAAATTCATATATTAACTTCAGATGACATAATAACTTCATTTCACTATTTTAATGCAATAAAAATAGTAGGGTTGCTTTGTACATTTCAATTCACATTTAAATAGGAAAATAAAAACCCCTTAGGGTAAATACTTATTTCAATGTATAAAATTCATAAACCCCATAAAAATTAATATTAAATATTTAGGTAATAATTTCATAGAATTTAAGGCTTTTTTCCTTTATTTAATACAACAAAAACATGTATGCTTGTCTTGGTGATTTTGGATTGTTTATTGAATTTCGTGTTTGCTTTTCGTACCGGAAGACTACGACGCCGTCGAAGATCTGGAGTTTTACCCCGAGGTTCCACCTTCATCGTTTGCGGAGCAAGGCAAGTCACAACCCCCATTTTAATCATAATTGAGCCCATGTTTTAATTAATTACCGCTATAACTCATAGGATATAATAGCATTAGTCTAATCTCAAGCCCTAACTTATATTAATTTTCCCCGTCCTTGTGTGTAAACCCAAGTCATGCTTATTGAGCCTAAACTCCTTGTCACTCTTACAATAATATATTAGTTAGTGTCCAATGTATCGACACAACTGCTATAGGATAAAATAACGAGTCGTAGATAGTTAGAATCTGCTATATGATTTCCCCCCATTATTCTCGTATCTGGATTCTGTTGGAGTTTGGCTATGTTATAAGTATGGTGGGTTCCAGGTGCAAGATAGGGCATTGGTTGGTTGCACCCGAGGCACTATAAGGACCGGTCTGCGGAATCTGTTGCAAAACAAACTCGTACTAACCACAAGTCTAGTGGGTAAGTCATAACTGGAGGTATGGATCGTACCAACTTGAAGCACCATAGTGGAGGGGCAAGGGGCAACCTGCGGGTGACTTGTACCGACGAGGCTCAAGGGGGTATGGTGTTGGCCCAAAGTGACTGGGGCACCATATGAAACCTATAAGAGGGTGTTATCGAATTGGTGTGTTCCATGCTAAAGGTTTTGGCACGAATTTCTCGTGATAGGAGTCATTTAACACACTGCGGTGTGCGGGAAACAAGTGCCTTGTGGGTACAGTAGTACACCTCTAATCAGAGTTTAAATCTTTTCGAAAAGCCGAGCCCACGGTCAAAGGCGGGTTGTGTGACTTCTCACAGTTAGTTTATTATTGTTGGAATGATCGTGTGATTCATGGCATGTAAGGACTGTTGAGCGAGGGTGGGCTGACTATACCCCTCGAGTTAGAAGAAGATGCATGTACTCAGGTTTACATTTCTGTACTAATAATTGGATTACATTAATTGCTTTACAAATATGCTTTTTTCGCAAAAATAAGCCCCTGCCTTCCTTGTTATTACCTTGCATTATAATTGCATTCGGTGGCTTGCTGAGTACGATTGTACTCACCCCCGTTGACTTACACCACTAGAGGCAGTCCACTACGAGGAGGATGACGGTCTAGAATAGCGACGCAGTCAAGGCACGAGACTGGAAGAAGGCGTTCATCTAGAGGATTTATTTTATTTAACTCTTTTGTAATAATATGGTCTACGAACCATGATTGATTGGCATATTATACGCAGTCGTGTGATGAACGTCTTGTATTTATTGATTTTCTATGGAATTTCAATAAATTCCAGGTTTTATTAAATCGAGGCGTTACAACAGGGACCGGCCATAAACAGTAATATATTTCCTCGATATTCGTGCATTGTAGTGTTTATTCCTGAATATTCTGTGGTAGATTTAATTACTGCAAACACATTTTATTTATTGCATTTATATTTGTGAACTGCCTATGAATTGGGGATGTTCTACATGTGCTTGATTGATTATATGTGATTTGGTGAGATTTTTGTGGAGATGTCATTTGTACTGTGAGTAACTATTAATCTGTCTTTGAACACTATTGTGGTGTATTTTCGCTCAGGACACCGGTCATTTTTAGGCTAGATTATTTTTAGTGTTTGTGATCTCTCAGACTGTCACATCATATCTTATCTGACAGGAGAGTGATAGCACTAGGCTTTCTTTTGTGATTTCGTGTGAGAACTCGTTCTCTTTTTCTGTTGTGTTTTGAGGAGCGTTGGGTGCTAAGGGTAGTCCATCGATTCGAAAGAATTTGTTTAGGTGCCCATTCACTCTCCTCTGGTCGCTACTCTCGGTCCTACATGGACTGGTTGGAATTTTATAGTTGGATTCAGAAAACTTTATCATTCGAGTATAAAGACAGGTGTATCACATTGCAGGGGGTGTTACCATAGCCAGCAGCTCCAATTCAACCCATATCAATCCATCAACTATTCAAATGGGACAAGAGTAATTGTATTTGGGCTTTGGCATTAATTCATTCCATTATGTCATCCTTACCTTCGGTTGTTCCTCCTGAAATTCAATTGGTTTTGGATGAATTTGCTATTGTATTTTAGTCAATGTCACAACTACCAGCCATTGTCAGTTCGATCATGCTATTACTTTGCTGCCCGACACTACTCCAATCAATACAAGACCTTACAGGTATTCTCTAGCACAAAAAGATGAGATTGAACAGCAAGTGTCCGACATGATACAAACTGGTTTGGTAGTTCCTAGCCACAACCCATTTCATCACCAGTATAGCTTGTTAAAAAGAAAGATGGTACATGGCGTTTGTGTATTGACTATCGCAAGTTGAATTCTATCATGGTTAAGAATAAGTTTCCCTTACAGATGATTGATGAGTTATTAGATGAACTTGGGGGCTCTCAAATATTTTCAAAGTTAGATCTAAATAGTGGTTATCACCAAATTCGAATGCGTGAAGAGGATGAACTAAAAACAGCGTTTAAAACGCATCATGGTCATTTTCAAATGCCTTATGAACTCTATTTTTGCTAAATAGATGAGACACTTTGTGTTGGTTTTTATGGATGATATTTTGGTGTATAGCAAGTCCTTGTCGGATCATGAACAACACTTTAGGACAGTGTTATCTATTTTACAAGAACATAAGTTGTGTGTCAAACTCAGTAAGTGTACATTTGCGATGCGTGAGCTTGAATACTTAGGACACATGATTTCAGCTGATCGAGTTGTAGCTAATCCGAAGAAGACTAAAGTGATGCAAGATTGGCCTATACCTCAATCACCAACTGAACGGATTTTTGGGGCTCACAAAGTATTATCGCAAGTTTGTCAAGCATTATGGTATTATGACTAAACCACTCACAAATTTGTTGAAGACAGCCTCATCATTCAAATGGACCACTGTTACTCAGACTGCATTTGATCAAGTCAAATTGGCCATGTGTAACACCCTAGTTTTAGCTCTACCCTCTTTTAATTTGCCTTTCTGTGTGGAATTAGATGCTTGTGATACTAGGGTTGGAGCAATTTTATCTCAAGCAGGACATCCAGTAGCATTTTATAGCAAGGCGTTGGGGGTTCAAAATCAAAAGCTTTCTATTTATGAAAAGGAATTTTTGGCTATATTGATGACAATTGATAAATGGTGTTCATATTTGTTGCGAGGTCGATTTACTATTTTCACTGACCACAAGGCTTTATGTCACTTGGAATCTCAGACCCTCTCTTCGGATATGCAATGAAAAGCAATGACAATTGATATGTTTGCAGTATAAATTCTAGTATCGTCGCGGTTCTGATAATTTGGCTGCTGATGCGTTGTCAAGGGTGGGTCACATGTTTGTTGTCCAAGCTGTTTCTAGTGTTCAACCTCTATGGATCTAGGAAGTCCTTAACTCATATGATGTAGATGATTATGCTCAGTCTTTATTACAAGAGCTGGTTGTGTGTGGTGTCAATGATAAAGGCTTTAGTCTTGTGGATGGGTTAATCAAACTATATGGTACAATATGGATTGGTAGAAATTATGCTTTACAAACAAAACTTATTGTTGCATGCATTTCATTCTTCAGCTATTGGAGGCTACTCTGGAATTCAAGCAACTTATCAACGTCTTCATAAGAATTTTACATGGCACGGTATGAAAAGAGCAGTTCAAGATTATGTTACTCAATGTGTTGTGTGCCAACAGGCGAAACATGAACTTTGCAAAAGTCTGGAACTTTCACAACCATTGTATATTCCTCAAGGTGCTTGGCAATACATTTCCATGGATTTTGTGGAAGGTTTAACATCCTATGTACAATTTAATTGAATTATGGTTGTGATTGACCGGTTTTCAAAATTTGCTCATTTCATTCCTGTCCAACATCCGTTCATAGCACCTCAAATTGCTCGGATATTTTTGGACAAGATTGTGTCTCTCTATGGGATTCCTAAGTCTATTGTGTCGGACAGGGACGTGATTTTTACTAGTACTTTCTAGCAAGTGTTATTTGACAAGTTGCAGGTTCCCTTGCATTTGTCATCTACCTATCATCCTCAATCGGATGGGCAAACAGAGAGAGTTAATCAGTGTTTGGAGATGCATTTGCATTGTGCAACAGCAGTTTGTCCTCACAAATGGGTTCAATGGATTCCTTTGGCACAATTTTGGTATAATTCTAATTTTCACTTGGCATTAAAGTTCTATCCTTATAAGGCATTGTATGGGTTGGATCCAGCATATTCATTTCTGCTAAACTTGTCTTCAGTTCCTAGTTCCTCCAAGGCATTGCCGGAGGTGGATCGTTTGTTACAAGACTAACAGTTCTTTTCAGAGATGTTGCAACACCATCTGTTGAGAGCTCAAGTTCGAATGAAACAACAAGCTAACACTAATTGTTCTTTTCGTTGTTTTCAAGTGGGGGATCAAGTGTTGTTGAAGTTACAACTGTGGACAATTGGCCATACCCCAAAATTTCATTCAAATACTTTGGTCCATTTTCAGTCATTGCTCAGGTCGGTATGGTGGCTTATAAATTGCTATTACCGAAGAATAGTCTGATCCACCCTGTGTTTCATGTGTCTCAATTGAAGCCGTTTGTGCCATCCAATGTACCTGTGTTTTCACAACTACCTTTCACAGTGTAGTTGGATGTGCAGGATCTTGTTCCTTCAACTATTCTGGATAGAAGGTTGGTGAAAAAGGGTAATGTTGCTAATGTGCAAGTGTTGGTTTGTTAGGGTACTTTACCACCTGCATGTGCAACTTGGGAAGATTTCAATATAAGTTTGATTTCTGATGATATCAATTTGGAATGATGAAGCAATACGAGGGGGCGAATGTCACAGCTGATGCTGTGTCATCGGATGGTTCAACTCAAAAGAAGCAATCTACAGAAGACCTAGCAGTGAAGGCATATAGAGGAGTGTTGTGTGTGTGAGTTGAAAACGTATTCTTGTAATTCTGAAAATGTATTTTGGTAGCGCCGGCTGAACCTATTTTGTCGAAAGTGCGCTAGGAGTAAGGGACACGGAAGAAGTCTTATGGAAACAGAATTCTATTTGCATAGAGTTGGTGTGTGTGTCAGCGTCTCTCGTTCTCATCTCCGATGAACAAATTCCTGTGTCTTCGACGGTGAATTTGTTCTCCGATGAGAGTTCACCGTAGTTGAGTGCTTACAGGGATGGCTCTAGATTTCATGCGGGAAGCAAGCTGGGGCACCAGACGCACAGGGACAACGAGGAAGCCAGTGCAGGAGATGGAAGCAATCTGTGTGCGTTGAGAAAGAACTAGTAGCGCACACGGGATCTCCACAAAACGAAGGGGTGAAGAAACCTACGTTCCAACGTAACGTTGCTCGTTTCATAGTCTTGGATGCTGCGTCGACCAGTTTCCTCCTGATGACACGGTTTCTTCAATTTGTTTTCTCTATCTTCATTAAAACGCATGTCATATCATACTTTTACGCAACTCATTTAATACTTAGAAACTATCTGATGTGGAGGGTTGGGATGCTCTTAGAAGACTTCACATTCTTGTTCTATGTTGCTACCATTGATGTGATGTGTACTTAATCATTCGTTGCAATGCTTCAATGCATGCCCCTTCCAATAAATCCAAAGACTAGTCATGTGCATTCATAGAGGATGTGAGGACGGCCATTGTTGAGTTCTCCCTAAGCTCGCTATAGCTAGGAGTCAGTGCCTTATCAACGTAAACCAACACGAAACCATGAAGGGGCTCAATATTTGTGTTGGCCGAGTCACTGTGATGTGAAGTGCACATAGCACGTTTAGAAAATCTCAAGGCCATTACCCTAATTTTTTATTGCTTTCATTACCCCTTTTGTCATTTGCCCTTTCGTTGTTGCACCAATCTTTTCAATTGCTAACTCACATGATCTTTCCATTCGCCCTTTTGATGGTCCTTTCAATCTGACCTAGATATATATATATATATAGCCATATTGACCCAGAAGAAGCTCAAGGACGATAGAAACACCGATGCTAACTTTTGTACACGAGGAAGGAAAAAAAAACTAGTACAGTAAATCTGAAATTTTTCAAATGTCTTATACATGAACATGACATCTTACATTAGATCCCGAGAGGCTAAGATCAGCAGCTGACAATTACATATCGAGGTACCGCCCAATACTTCCTATACAAAACGGATGAAGTGTAATATCTTGTGGTAGATATATGACAGTACTTCCAAACTTGTTGACAAACTAGGCAGCAAAAATACTTAGCAGCATGGACAGATTCCAAACGTAGACAATGGGGCAAAATCTAATATAAATGAATAGTGTAACATGCATGTGCGTGTCAGTGTCTATGAACATGCCCCAGTTCCTTAATTTTTTCTTGATACAACCTCCATTTGTACCAAGCCTGTAAAACCTTGCGAAGTAGGATTGTCATACATGGTGCTGCTAACACCGGCCCTGTTGTGTTGTTCAACAAAGTTCAACAACCTCACAAGAGCATACGTGTTGTGCTGCAAAGAAATGCCCATGGTCCTCGTGCAGTCCCTATCCTGAAAATTTACCATAATGCATTATTGCAAAGTATCTCTCAAGCAATATATTTTCATTTTTAGATGAAAACTCCATCTGGACTAGGCATTTTGCACAATTTTTTTTGGCTTTTTTCATGTTTCTTCTGCCATGGGGTACTTTTCTAGGTACCTGCTTACTTGCAAACTGAATTGAACATATATGCAGTTTTGACATATTATGCTAAGCAATTTGTATTAAACCGTGATCTATGTTTAGGTTATCTTGGTGTATGATATAGTGAGATTATAAGACCACTCTTGCATACAATAATTGTCTGTTACTACCTGATACAAATTGACCCGATGTTGTGAAATAAGAGACTAGCTCTCTAGTACTCCACCTGGTGTCGAGGAGGTTGAAATTGTCATTTTGCAACCCAACACATGAGAGCATATATTGTAACCTGAGCGATATGCTGAATATCTTGTTTATACTCACTCTTGCTTATTGTTGACACATTTATTCATGCCTTCGGCATAGAAGTTTTATTTTCCAATACACTTGTCTATGCCATCATGCTATATGCTAAATTGTGCTATCATTATTGTGATATTAATTAGAATTAGCTTGAAATATTCGATCCTACCATCGCACTACTTTCAACAGTAATGAGCTTCCTGTGTTATTCACTTATTCATGATGGAAGGGATGTCTAATGACATGAAGACAGCAAGGATAGCTGATATGGGGCAGTCCAAAGTGAGGCTGATGGCTATAGTTAGCTTACTGCTGCGGCTGCGAGTAATTTGTCAAAATACCACTCTAAACAATGGGCTTTACTAATTTGCCATTTCAAACATAGGTTTCACCAATTTTTCACTCCAAACGCTGCCACTTTGATTCCAACGCCATTTTGATCATTTTTTTCAAACTTTTCATGTGAAATGTCCACTTTGCCCTTCTCCTTCTCTTCTCTGCAGCAGGGCTGCAGGGGAACGACGGCAAGGGGGAGCGATGGGGGGCCAGTGGAGGCCTCAGCACGTGGGACCACGGCATGGAAGACTGTCACGGGTGCACGGGGGAGCGGTGAAGGCCTCAGCGCAGGGGGCGGCGCGGGGGACCACGGGGAAGCGGTGGCGGGCCGGCGGAGGCCTCGGCGCAGCTGTGCAGGGGCGGTGCGGAGGACAACGGCACAGGGAGCTGCCGCAGGGAGCCGTGGCTAGCCGGTGCGGGTTGGACGGCACAGCCGCTCGGAAGGCCGCGACAGAGTGAGGTGAGGAGGGGTGGGGCAGTCGCCGGCGTTCCCAGAGAAGATAAGGTGAAGGGCAAAATGGAGATTTCACATGAAAAGTTTGAAAAATTGATCAAAATGGTAATGGAATCAAAGCGGCAGCGTTTAAAGTGACAAATCCGCAAAAATTTGAAATGGAAAATCGGCGAAGCCTTTGGAGTGACATTTTTGGCAAATTACTATACGAGTGCTTGTTAGTACTTGGTGGAATGGTGGTGCTGTTGATCCTGTCGAAGTGACTAGCTTGCTGTGATTTTATTACCAACTATGAACGACAAACTTATGGTTTTCCCTTGGGGATATTGTTAGATTTTGGGTTTGGCGGTGTCCTCTGAATGGTTTGGCGGTCATGCCAATAGTGATCATTACCAAAAACTTCCAATTCTTGTTATTACATTGTAGTAAAGTTTTGTAAACAAAGAATGGAAGCTAAAGAACATAATGTTTATCTGGTTGTACCTTAAGAATCCTGCAAGCATTCGGAGGCTCATGTAAATTGTCAAAGCTATCCAAATTCCAACAAAACCATTGTAACTTGCGAGTGTGACAATGAAGATGATGCTGACAATAGCCACAAGAATCTGTGGATGAAGAATTCAACGAAAATATCAGGACAAAAAGGTTGAAAAATACAATTAGAAGGACAGAGGTTGTTGACTACTTGACTTGCCATTGAATAAGCAGCATATCCAAAATCTGATGCGCCATAGTTGATACCATCAAAAACAAAAGCTAACGCATTGATTGGTTGAGTCAGTGAAACAAACTGAACAGGCAAAAATAAGACTCTTTAGTCAAAGAAATTCCAGGGGACTGTAACAGTAGGCCAACTTCCCAATGCACAGTAGAAAGAATATTATAAGGGATATCAGGCTCACGACTACAAGTATCGAAGCCTAATTATAATATTGTAAGACTCAAAAAATGCAATTGTTTTGACTTTCAACATACAGAAAGCCTACCGGTATTCCTAGGTAAATATGATGCAGTACACCCTGGTCATCGGTAAACAGCCTTGATCCAATACAGAGGCCAATACCAAGAAGAATGCTCAGGAGAAGTCCTAAAACCAATCCCAGCTGCAATATATAATCAATCCTTCAGTATGGAGACAAAATCTGTCTAAATGAAACAGAGAAAACACTAGACCTGCAATATACGAGAAGCTACGGCTATGGCCTTCAAATGGTCTTTACGAGCAAATGCACTTGCAAGTATGGCCTGCCAAAATATGAGAAAGATTCATAAGAACTAAACAGAAGACAAAATGCACATTGAATAATCCACATTAATTTCAGTTCCTGACTGATATGTCTCCTCATCTGTTCTCGATATTATATTAGAACATCCAGAAAACTCATTTATAGAATAAACACAAGAGTTCTGAAAATTACAAAGGAGTCGTTGGCACAGCTACTAATGTAAAATTTGTTAAGACCATAGTTACTAAGGCGGTAAGGTGAGGCTAGGTGTCTAACTACCTTTTTACCTTTTAAGCGGTAACGGGTAAGGCTAAGCAATGCCTTACTCACATAGAAAATATAGGAAAACAAATAGCAAATTTCAAATAGCAACAGCAATAGCAATATAGCATGATAAAAGTAGTAAATACCAAATAGCAATAATGATAATATGGCTAATTGGCTATCTAGCATTCTAGCATAATAAAAGTATAAAATAGTTCAACACTCCAAATGTCCTCTGTCATATCTCCCTTTGTTGTACAAAGGCCAAACTACCAATTTGCTTCATGTATATTCTGCAAGTATTTACAATCATAGTTACCCTTGTAAATGTAATAGCATGAACCCAAAAGTTAGACAAATGGGTGTAAGTGCCTAAGTGGTATTGAGAAACAGTAAAGGAATGGCGTTTCAGTAAAACATCATCTTTTTCAGATCAAACGCCTGAAGAGTCCAGCTTTATCCACAAGGCAAACCAATCAAAAGAGCTTCTATGGGGATACCAAATTCACAATAAAGCGCAGAAATTCAGAATCAAGCTTCAGCAGCACCACAATAAAGAGAATCTCAGTAAGCAGATAGAAATCGGACTGGATCAATGTCTCAGGAATGGAAGGAGATGGTGGCGGCTCCCGGTGCGCGCAGATGAGCGTCGGGTAGCCACGAGAGGGATGAGGAGGGCCTCACGACCGCGGATGACGTCGCTGGAGAAGCCGCCATCGCGGCCGGTGGGGTTCAGAGGAAAAGCCATCGCTAAGGCGTCGCTTTAATAAGTTTGGTCATGACTATGAATGTCCTTGGATCATCCGTTGGGGCACTGGTTGAAGTAGAACGGTGCTGGGTGAAGGAGGGCACTGGTTGGGGCCGAGTGACCAGAGCTAGAGTTTAGGAATTAGGGACTTGGTTATTCATCTGATCATCTTTGATCTCTCAAGGAATAAGTCTTAATAACACATTCACATATTCATGATTGATTACTTAATTAACTGACATAATAGATTAGATATTTAATCTCATGAACTTTTAAATATATTTTTCTTAACCCTAAGATAGTTTTGCAAACTAGTTTGCTTTGTTGCGTGCCACACTGGACAACAGTATATAAAGGGTTATGTAGATTTTCGTGGCTATTATCTAATTTGTTATATCAAATCTCAAATAGAATTTTAAAGACGTAAACTATTTATACGTAACACAAACATGATGTATCATAATCTTATTCAACGAGGAGACATTAGAGTGAATGAGAAGTCCAAGAATACAACTATTAGTTTTTTATGCATGCACGTGCGACTAATATGATAATCTTATCAACATGACACGTTGGTACGGCAAAACCAATTTGCAAAACCATTAAAACATTTAGTTTATTAGTTTAAGGGTAATCAATCATCAATACGTTAGAAGTTACGTGGATTTATTCTATTTCTTAAGGCTATTCACAAGGGAGTTTCATGGGGAATTTCATAATATTAATTATCATGACACATCAGATTTTTTGCTGATATACATTCAATTAATGAGGAAAGATAAGTAAGTAGTGTAATCACTATGACATGGTGCTAACCCGTTTTCAAGACGGATGAAACGAAATGAAACGCTCACTGAGAGCCAAATCATTTCATCAGAGAAAGGGTATTTCATGAGAGCTAGTTACATTTAATTACACTGGTTAGCCTAGGAAATAGTGAAATGAAACTCTCCACTGAAAGAAAACATTTTATTCAGTTGCAAAACTGAGATGGACTTCTATAAAATAGTGTTATGAAACTAGCCTAATAGAAATACAACCCCATGCTTATATAAAAGGGAAACCTTTGGTGTAGTCACAAGTGGAATGAGGGAAGGAAACTGATCCCTAACCTGTCCTGCAAAAGCCAATCCATCGGCAAGAAGAGACGATGCCAACCATATCTGTAGGCAAATTTGAAATGCAGCCATTGGAACTGAACCTAATCGTGCTGCCATTGATGCAGATAGTGTCACGCAACATGTTGCAGCAATAACTCTGGTAAGTAACAGGAAACCTGGAAGTGTGAAGAAAATGAAAGAGTTTTACATAACCAAAGTGGAAAAGTTATCTGCTTAAAACAATGTGAAAGCTAAACAACACATAGCTCAAAATCTCAAATGTAAACAAGGAAATAGATAGTTAAATATGGAGTTTTGAACTAAATATATATTTGTAATGAAAAGTTTGGTAATCCATCAAATTAAACAATTTAGGCAATAAACCAAACATACCATCATCATATAGTTATATCATACCAAATATGGTTTATGGCAAAAAAAGGGAGTAGCATCATAACAACAGAAATGCGCTAAATGCCTGTATACAAACTATGGGCATTGTACGGTGGTCTGTAGCAAAAGAAAAGGCCATTTCTTTGTTGGAACCAAAAAAATATTAGAAATAAATTACCATTTTTAAGGAATCGACCGAACTGCAAATGCTTAAAGCTGGGTGGTAATAGGTCAACATGTAGCCTTAATCTCCATAAGAGAACGGAAGCAAGGAAGTATCTGCAGAATTTTCCACCATACACTATCACAAGAGATAGAAGACACGAATTATATATTTTTGGACATAGTTTATTTTCCAAAATAGCATGAGAAAAAAGTGTTATTGTAAAAGAGAGAATAGTACAACATACTGTGATATAACATGAGCAATTGCTGCACCACTGACACCATACTGGAACACAAACATAAATACTGGATCCAAAACTATGTTCATCGCGTCTGCGGCCACTGGTACAAAAAAAGTTAATACCATAAGGTATGATAGGAATTATTCTCAGGAATTCTTTTCCATAATCCTAACAGTACATACATGTAGGTATCATCTCCGAAAGACAAATGTTCTACAGTCACGTATTTTATTGAATAGGAATTGCATACTCAGTGTTAGATCCCTTCAATTTATATCTTGTCATCTTGTATAAGTTAAAATGCAAATTTCAAAATAATGTATTTCACAACAGGTAAAGGAACTTTAAAAGGGACTGCTTAAAAAAGCATTACTGTTATAGTCTGCATTATGGCATTGCCTAACTGCAGGAAGGTCAGGGTTGGTGTAAGGGTGCAGCTGCTACCAGGTGCGGATAAGTTTACAGTGGCTTTACCTTGTCTTCTATTTAGTTGCTTGGTTCAGTAGTTTAGATTGAAGGTTGCTTTAGATTAAGATTGATTAGATTGAGTTTTTTAGGGGCTAGCTTTATTTAAAGGAGCTTGGTGTTTTCTTTTAGATTAAGAAGAATCAATTCTGTTTTCCCATCTCTGTTCTCTCTTCCATGCCTCATGATGGCGCCATCAGTCGCCATCTTCTTCTACCATGGGCAGAAAACCAACTAAGCCATAAGCCTTGACCAACTACCTTCCACAGTTCCACTCGTACCCAATCCGATCACTTCCCGACTCACGTGACAATTACTTGAGACCTTTGATTTAATTATATACATCATTCTCCCTTGTTTAGTTTCTATCCAATCAAAGGAAATACTGTACCAGTTGCATAAAGAGGTGTCTTTGTATCTTTAAGTCCACGAAATACCCCTTGCATTGCTAGAGACAAAAGAACAGCAGGAGCACCAAGAGATCTGACTACCAAGTATTGTAGTGCTGGCATCAACATTGCAGAGCCCTATCAGAAAAAAATCAGTAAAAACTCAAATGTGAAAAATATTAAATAACACAATTTATTATAGAATACAATCTCAAAACAATTTCCAAAACCATACAGGTCATTAGTGATGAAACTCACATCATTATACTAGTGTGTTGATGGTAGGACCCGTCTTCCTAGAGCAAAGGTTGTAGGGATGATTGGGGGGATTGTCGGCAGCCAGGGCACCGTGAGGAACACGGCGTGAGTGAGAGCAGGGCAGATTAGAGGGAAGCACGACAACTGATATGTTGCTCTGCTTGATTTATTCCACGACCCTTAAGGGGCATTTATAATCCTAATACAATCTAATCTGCTAATTATCAATCTAATCTACTATCTCATTAAGGGAGGGAATCTAGCCCCTACTTGGGCTGCCGCCCTTAACATCTCTCCCACCCTCTTCCAACCGCTGGTTCTCGAGCTGAACATTCAACTAGATGTCCATGCTGGTTCATGGAGTCTCCGGTGAGCTCACCCGTAGCCACCTCCACTGAGTTGTCATCGTTGAAGTCGCAAACTTCCAAGTAGAAAAGTTGTTGACACTTGTGGCCACGAACATAGGGTTCATCGCAGTTGTAGCAGAGCCCCTGTCTACGACGCTCCGCCATCTCAGTCGGAGAAAAGCGGCGGAGAGAGTAAGTAGGCGCTAGGAGAGCTGGAACCGGTTGGGGCGCCAGTAGGGAAGTCGGTGTAACCTGAGCGGCTGGTGTGGCCGGGGCGACCGTGGGCAGCTGAGGGGGCGGACGATTAGCGAGTTGAACGGCTACCGGTGGCGTGGCTTCGGCATGACATTCATACACTTGTGTCAAGTGCATGGCCATCTGGAGATCCCGCGGCTCCCTTTGTTCAACGACAACGCGGATGTGGTCAGGGAGCCCGCCCACAAACAGTTTTGTCTTCTGCATTGGGGATAGGTTGCATGCATGGTAGAGGAGGGCGTTGAAGCGTTCGTAGTAGTCCTGCACAGTAGACAAAAAAGGAAGGCGGACGAGCTCAGTCAACCTGTTGATGCGAGCCGTCGGGCCGAATCGTAGGTGATAGAGCTCCTTGAAGCGCTCCCAGCTAGGCATGCCTTCATCTTGCTCGAGTGCGTAGTACCAAGTCTGGGCCACACCGACCAGATGGTAGGAGGCAAGCTAGACACGATCTAAGGCAAGGGTACGTAGGCCCCGAAAGAATTGCTCGCACCTATTGAGCCAGTTAAGGGGGTCCTTGGATCCATCGTAGGTGGCGAAGTCGAGTTTGTAGAAGCGGGGAACGCCCATGTTTGGTCCTGTGTTGTGAGCTAAGCTAGTGGGAGCACCGACGAAGGGGAACACACTCGGTGCGGCCGGGAATGGCCCTTGAGATGTGCCTGCGCCGTGTAAGGGGACCTCCCATGTTGTTGCCGGCAGTAGTATCTGGCGCGCTACTGATGTAGGCGTCGTGTCATGGCGCACCGGTACTGGGTGCGGCTGCTACCATACTAGTGCCCGTAGAGATGCTTGTTGATGTAGCGTCCATGGAGGGAATCAACAATGGTGAGTAGGGAAACTAGATTAGGTGGATAGGAAGGGGGGTTGTGGTGGGGAGGGCTTCAGGCGGGGATGGTGCCACCATGTTGTATCCTGGTGGCATGCCATAAGGGTACCCTGCTGGCGTGGAGGCAAATGACGCCAGCCCTGATCATGCGATCTGCCATTGGGGCTGAAGGTCAGTTGATGTTGTAATTTGCTGATTGCCGTCCTCAGAACCTGGCATCTCTGATACCAAATTGGTAGGACGTCTTCCTAGGGCAAAGGTTGTAGGGATGATTGGGGGGATTGTCGGCAGCTAGAGCGCCGACGACGTATGGGCGCTGTGAGGAACACGACGTGCGTGAGAGCAAGGCGGATTAGAGGGAAGCATGACAACTGATATGTTGATCTGCTTGATTTATTCCACAACCCTTAAGGGGTATTTATAATTCTAATACAATCTAATCAGCTAATTATCAATATAATCTACTATCTCTATCTTTAAAATAGGAAATAACTAGATTAAGGGAGGGAATCTAGCCCCTAGTTGGGTTGCCGCCCCTAACAGTTGACAATTTCATTTCGAGATAAATATACAAGAAAAATTAAGTTCCATTGGTGGCTTGTGGAGCAACAATCTCAAGCTATATAGATCAGTTTAACTATTAAGATTTGTGTATATCTAACTATTCAAAACTAAAAGTCATAATAGATGTGTCCTCCATCATTAAATTTTGATATACATTCATTGATAGATTATTGCAAAATGGGAAAAATAATGACTTTAAACCCAAATGGTTATACGATGAAATAAAGTAGTTGACTTTAGCAAAACTGAAAGGGCATGAAGGAACATTTACCGGTTTCACGCCCATATAGCCTAAGACAGGTTTTGCACAAAATACAAGCAGTACTGTTTGTAAAAGACCAAGTACCCCACCAAGTAGTAATGCGGTAGACACTGATGGAATATTTTTTTGCTTATGTTCAGTACTGACCCTGCTAAAGTCAGTTTCGAAAGAAACCTTGCTGGAAGCAGCCCTAGTCTCTGCAGGTAAATGTCAGTGTCAAATAAAGAAGCATTACAGAACATTCCATGTTTCTTAAAAGAAGATTCACTTTGTTTTACCTTCATGAGAAACCAGCTCTTCCATTTCACTATCTGAAGCATTGGGTTCATTCACACCATTTATTTCGTTTTTATCTCTGTCACTCGAAGAAGCATCTTCCTCTGCAACAAATGATGTTGTGACACTGACAAGGGGAAATATAGCAATCCTCGATACTTGATTAAACACGGCAATAGATACACCAACAGCTGCAATTTCTACTGAGCCTGTTTGATGCAAAAGGAATCAAATTACATTTCAACAAAATACAACACAATCACACAAACTATGAGAAACAAAACATGTATCTGTTTTTAGTGGCAACAAGAAGTCTGTACAAAATATAAAGCAAAGTGAAAAGTAAAAGAAGAAAATGAAGCATACTGTGAAGGAACTTAGTATCAAATTAATAGAGAAAAAACAGGCACTCATGTTGAGCCCAAGAGGACTCAAACTTGGGTGGTAGAGGTGTACACCCACACCTCCCAAAAATTGAGCTAGGCTCTAATCTTAATTTAGATATTGGCGACCATTTCATAATGAGATTTCAATTATATATCCAATATTCTGTAGTTTAGATCCAAATATCCAATACAAGGGAGGCAGTACGATTTATAGGTGAACTGTTATGGCGATGATATGGTAGTACACGGTATTGTAGTAGTGCAATTAGGGAAGAGTTCACCTTCCACAATAATAATATATGTTACCTAAATAATATGCTAGGTTATTAGGATAGAAACATTGTTATTTTAGTATTACATCTATTAGTTATGAAGGTATTAGTTTCAGCTAGGAATTAGAGATAGAGATTAGATTGTTTTCTTCATAGTAGGGACTAGTTCCTTTAATATCAAGTTAGTCTTTCCTATATATGAAGAGATCTTATGTACTCTGTTACCAAGCAATCAATGAATATCTAAAGTTAGTCCTAAGAATTGGAGCCTCTCTTAGTTTGTCAGGGAGAAGCCTTGCTGGAGCTGCTAGAGAGCAAGTGCCCTATCCCCCGGGTCCTCGGACCCTTGCCTTAGTGAGCCCATAACATGTATTGAATCAATTTGAGAGTGCATGTTTTACATCAGCAGCTAGCAGGTTGCACGAATGAGGACCGAAGAACTGATATTGGAATGCAGGTTAAATTAGAAGTATCAGAGGTGTGCCTTCTACAAATCTTGTAAACAAGAATTAAGCTGGGGGTAATGAGCTTTTCTGTGTAGATAGTAAAATAGTAAGCTCCCCGAGCGTGGTGAATAGCTATGAAGTACAAAAGCTAGAAGCAATATTGGCTTTTTGCATAGAGAACACCCATTAAAGAGTCCAGAGCTGACTTTACCACCAGACACTTCCCACTGACAGCTCCAGGCCTCCAGCTTCTATATGGAGACATTCTAAAACTAAGTTAGGGCAGGAGGAACAATGCCACAAAAGGCATGCTAACCAGATTTACTTACAACATGGTATGGCAAACAAGAGTAATATGGATCAAAAGTGTGGTACCTCCTAAAAAGCTGTAAAATAATCTTGGTGAACAAAGTGTAATGTAAGTTATAACATACTAGACACCAAGTAGAAAGAAGAGAGATACATGTTCAGTCGTTCTCAAAGAAAGTAATACATGTGCAGCCATTCTCAAAGAACGGGACACATTTTCAGAAGATATTTCTCTGAACGTTTGAAATGAACAGGCATAATTACAACTGGCATGTAAAACGACCTAAGTACCTAACCTTGTTGCTAACAGGTTTATCGTATAAGTTGGGAGTCTTTATAGCGAAGTTTTTTAATAGTCTGGCTAGACGAAGATTTAGAAAAAAAATCCATAAGAACTCATAAGAAATCCGATCTATTGTCATGTTTAACTAGTGAAAGAGATGTTGGCAAGTAACCAAGTCGAGTCTTACGGCCTTTCTCCACAGAAAAACAAAAAAAAACCAGATGACTTTCAAACAAAACCGGAACATATGACCTTCTTAAAAAAAATCCCTTTATTCACAAATTTCTCGTGCAGCATTCCTTTACCAGTGTGCCTAACGAAACGTCGTAATGAAAATGAAATCCATTAACCGAGACAGCCAGATAAATTTTATAGACAGCTATCCCACCTTCAAAATACATATATTCTGACCCGCCTTATAGTTGAGAGGTTAAGTCTATGTGTGTGTGTGTTTTGGCATGACATGTTGTTTGGCATGACATGTGTGATGTCCATGTGTGGACAAGTTTGTAGTCTTAGCACCTTTAGCATCTTTTGCTTTAGCATCTTAGACTAGCATCTTTGCTTTAGCATCTTAGACTAGACTAAGCATCTTTGCTTTAGCATCTTAGACTAGCATCTAGCATCTTGGGCTACATGGCTAGCCTATAAATATGTATCCCCAACCATTTGGGTTGACATGGCATTTGAGTGAGTTGAATGAAAGAAAATTGCCCCAACTCTTGAGTGTCATCCCTACCAATGCGAGTGTTCTCTCTAACAATTGGTATCAGAGCTGTATGGTTCTGTGACCTTTCCAATCCCCTCCGCGACTCTCTCCAACGGAGACGCCCTTCTCCTTGTTCATCTTCCTCCCTTGCCGGTCCACCGGAGACCAACGACTCGGCGAGTTCCACCCACACTCCGAGCAGCAGCACGAGTGTAGCGGCTTCCTCCCAGGGCAGCAGCAACCCCCACGACCCTTCCACTCTACCACCTCGCAATGTCCACAGGAGACTCTCTTCGCTCGGTCACCTCGAGCGCACGACGTCGGCAGGAGGCCGAAGTCGCCGCGGCGGAGGAGCGCGACCGGGTGGCAGCAGAGGTTGTGGCAGCGAAGGCTCGGAAGGTGAGGTTGGCGGCGGCAGAACTGGCAGTAGCGAGAGCGGAAGAGGAAGCGGCGGCGGCTGTGGCTGCAGCACGTGTTGCGGCGGCAGAGCTCGAAGCTTTGCGCCACGGTAGCAACAGTGGCAGTGCCTCCGAGGGAGGTAGCCTCGACTTGGAGGCCGAGTTACCAAGGAGGGCGAAGGATGAGCGGGTGGCGCAGTGGGCAGCAGCGCAGCCCCGTGCTCGCGGCGGCAGCCCAAACGGGCCCAGACGCGCCGACAACACTCCGGGAGGATGCGCACGCGACGGTCGTGCTCATGGCGAACGCGACCCTCACAGGCGGCGTGGCTCTCCTTCCCCGGACCGGCGCCATGGTCTTCGCGGCTTCCAGACCATCATCAAGGACGCTGGTGCTGGTGGTGGATGGCCCACCCTCACCAAGACCAACTACACCCAGTGGTCCATGATTATGAGGGTGAAGCTCCAAGTGCGGCACATGTGGGAGGCGGTCACATACGACGACGTCGACTACGATGATGATCGACGGGCGCTGGAGACCCTCGTTGCTGCAATTCCACCGGAGATGCAGTGTTTGATTGCTTGCAAGCAGACTGCCAATGAGGCTTGGGATACTATCGCTGCAGTATGTATCGGCAGCGATCGCGCCCGCAAGGCTACGCTGCAGGCACTACGCAAGGAGTGGGAGAACCTGGCTTTCAAACCAGGTGAGGATGTTGATGATTTTGCTCTCCGTCTCAACTCTCTACTGCAGAAGTTGGTGCAGCATGGCGAAGACCTCATCAACGAGGAAAGAGCTGTTGAGAAGCTCTTTCGCTGCGTTCCCGGGAAATACAAGCAAATGGCTCGTTCGATCGAGTCCTTGATGGACCTCTCCAGGATGTCGATCGGAGAAGCGATAGGTCGCCTCAAGGTCGTCGACATCGACGAGCCCCAGCCATCTTCAGAGCCGGCCACCACTGGTGGCAAGCTTCTCTTCACCGAGGAGCAGTGGCTCGCGCGCCAGCGAGAGCAGAAGAAGGGGGAGGCATCAAGTTCGTCAAATGGCCACAAGCGCCAGCCACGCAGGGGGCGCAAGGCCCCCCAGGCGCATGGAGGCGCTACTGGCGGCGCCAACGGTGGCCGCAAGGCCACCCGTGATGACACTTGTCACAACTGTGGCAAGATCGGCCATTGGGCTAGGGACTGCCGACAGGCGAAGCGCGGCGGTCAGGCACATGTCGCGCAAGCGCAAGAGGAGCCAGCTCTGTTCCTTATACATGGGAACATTGAGCTGCACTCCCCTCCCACGTCGACAGCTGCCGCTCTTCTTCACGTCGACGAACCGCGCGCACACGTCTTCCTCGGCAATGGGTCCAGTGATGACAAGATTGACGGGTGGTTCCTCGACACCGGCGCCACCCATCACATGACCGGGCGGCGGGACCACTTCTCCGACCTGGACTCCAGCGTGCGAGGGTCCGTCAAGTTTGGGGACGCCTCCGCCGTGGAGATAAGGGGCGTCGGCTCCGTCATCTTCACCGCCAAGACCGGCGAGCATCGGATGCTCACCGGTGTCTACTACATCCCCGAGCTGAGGAACTCCATCATCAGTCTGGGCCAGCTGGATGAGAATGGCTCGCGCGTGGAGATCGAGCATGGGGTGCTGCGCATTTGGGATCATCAGCACCAACTTGTCGCCAAGGTAAATAGAGGAAGCAATCGCCTCTATGTCCTTCATGTGCAGGTGGCGCAGCCTGTGTGTCTTGCAGCCCGCCGCGACGACGACGCGTGGCGGTGGCACGAGCGCTTTGGGCACCTCAACTTTGAGGCCCTGAAGCAGCTCGGCATCAAGGAGATGGTGCGGGGCATGCCGAGTGTCGAGCATGTGGAGCAGTTCTGCGACACCTGCGTGCTGACCAAGCAGCGGCGACTCCCATTCCCTCATCAGGCGAGCTTTCGCGCCAAGGAGAAGCTCGAGCTCGTGCACGGCGATCTTTGCGGTCCCGTGACACCGGCTACCCCTGGAGGCCGGCGCTACTTCCTCCTCCTCGTCGACGACGTGTCCCGCTACATGTGGGCGGTGCTTCTCGACACCAAGGCAGCAGCCGCAGATGCTATCAAGCGTCATCAAGCTGCCGCGGAGAAGGAGTGCGGCCGCAAGCTCCGGGTGTTGCGCACGGACAACGGCGGCGAGTTCACGGCGGCTGAGTTCGCGGCGTACTGCGCCGACGAGGGCATTCAGCGCCACTACTCCGCGCCGTACACACCACAGCAGAACGGCGTCGTCGAGCGCCGCAACCAGACGGTGGTGGCCACTGCTCGCGCCCTCCTCAAGCAGAGGGGGATGCCGGCGATCTACTGGGGAGAGGCGGTGATGACTGTCGTCCATCTCCTCAACCGCTCGCCCACCAAGGCTCTTGACGGCGAGACGCCGTATGAAGCCTGGCACGGACGCAAGCCGACGGTTGGCCACCTTCGCGTTTTTGGTTGCCTGGCATTCATCAAGGAGCTCGGCCACATCGGCAAGCTTGATGATCGGAGTGCGCCAGGGGTCTTCATCGGCTATGCGGAGGGCTCCAAGGCCTACCGCATCCTCGACCCTACGACACAGCGCGTCCACATCTCACGAGACGTTGTGTTCGATGAAGGGCGAGGCTGGACGTGGGGCAAGATGGCGGATGATGGCTCGACTTCGACGATCAACGATTTCGTCGTCAAGTACGTCTACTTCGAGGGAGCAGGGGGAGCTAGCAGCTCACCTTCACCGAGCTCGCTTGCCCTAGCACCTGGCACATCATCAGCTCCGGCAAGTACTCCACCACCTCCTGCACCGGCCACACCTCGCTCTCCTACACCGGCGCCCACATCTCCGGGATCGGCATCCGCAGCTTCAGTCCATGATGAGCAGCGCATAGTGGAGTTCGCTACTCCATTGTCAAACGACGGGGACCGTGTCGATGCTTGCCATGACGGCGAGCCTCTACGATACCGCACCATGGATAACATCCTTGGTGAGCAGCCCGTTCCTGGGATGGCGCAACATGACTTCGATGCGGAGCTGCACTTGGCGCACGATGACGGTGAGCCACGTTCCTTCGCTGAGGCGGAAGGAGACGCGGCCTGGCGTGCCGCGATGCAGCAGGAGATGGACGCCGTCGAGCGGAACCGGACATGGGAGCTGGCTGATCTTCCGGCCGGCCACCGTGCCATCACCCTTAAGTGGGTGTTCAAGCTGAAGAAAGATGAGGCCGGGGTGGTGGTCAAGCACAAGGCTCGGCTGGTGGCACGCGGTTTTGTTCAGCAGGAGGGAGTCGACTTCGACGACGCCTTCGCTCCGGTTGCACGGATGGAGTCCATTCGTGTCCTCCTCGCGCTGGCAGCCCAGGAGGGTTGGCGTGTTTATCACATGGATGTCAAGTCTGCCTTCCTCAATGGCGACTTGAAGGAGGAGGTCTACGTTCGACAGCCGCCGGGATTTGTCATCCCCGGCAAGGAGAACAAGGTTCTTCGCCTGCGCAAGGCCCTCTACGGCTTGCGACAGGCACCACGAGCTTGGAACGACAAGTTGGACTCCACCCTCAGGCAGATGGGGTTCCATCAAAGTGCTCATGAGGCTGCAGTCTACCGACGGGGCAAGGGAGACAATGCCCTGCTGGTAGGCGTCTACGTTGACGACTTGGTGATCACCGGCACCAAGGAGGTGGAGGTAGAGGCGTTCAAGACGAAGATGAAGGCCACCTTCCAGATGAGCGACCTAGGGCTCCTCTCCTTCTACTTGGGGATCGAGGTGCACCAGGACAGCTCTGGCACTTCACTTCGCCAGACCGCCTACGCCAAGCGCATCGTCGAGCTGGGCGGACTCACCGACTGCAACCCAGCCTACACTCCCATGGAGGAAAGGCTGAAGCTGAGTCGCGACAGCACGGCGGAGGAGGTGGACGCGACGCAGTACCGGCGCATTGTGGGCAGCCTTCGCTACCTTGTCCACACGCGACCGGACTTGGCGTTCGCAGTTGGCTACGTCAGTCGGTTCATGCAGCGACCGACGACGGAGCATCAACAGGCCGTGAAGAGGATCCTACGCTATGTCGCGGGGACCTTTGACTACGGCTTGTACTACCCGAGGTGCCCCGGTGCGGCGCATTTCATCGGGTACAGTGACAGCGACCACGCCGGCGACATCGACACAAGCAAGAGCACAAGCGGGACGTTGTTCTTCCTCGGCAAGTGTCTGATCAGTTGGCAGTCGGTCAAGCAGCAGGTGGTGGCCATGTCCAGTTGCGAGGCAGAATACATCGCGGCCACCTCTGCATCAACTCAAGCTCTCTGGTTGGCTCGGCTGCTTGGCGATCTTCTTGGCAGGGATGCCGAAGCGGTGGAACTCAGGGTGGACAGCAAGTCTGCTTTGGCTTTGGCAAGGAACCCTGTTTTCCACGAGCGCAGCAAGCACATCCGGGTGAAGTACCACTTCATCCGGAGTTGTTTGGATGAGGGGAGTGTGAAGGCAAGCTACATCAACACCCAAGACCAGCTCGCCGACTTCCTCACCAAGTCGCTTGGGCGGATCAAGTTCCAGGAGCTTCGCGCCAGGATTGGGATGGTTCAGATTTCCCAGAAGGCGCCACACAAGACTTAGGGGGAGATTGAGAGGTTAAGTCTATGTGTGTGTGTGTTTTGGCATGACATGTTGTTTGGCATGACATGTGTGATGTCCATGTGTGGACAAGTTTGTAGTCTTAGCACCTTTAGCATCTTTTGCTTTAGCATCTTAGACTAGCATCTTTGCTTTAGCATCTTAGACTAGACTAAGCATCTTTGCTTTAGCATCTTAGACTAGCATCTAGCATCTTGGGCTACATGGCTAGCCTATAAATATGTATCCCCAACCATTTGGGTTGACATGGCATTTGAGTGAGTTGAATGAAAGAAAATTGCCCCAACTCTTGAGTGTTATCCCTACCAATGCGAGTGTTCTCTCTAACAATAGTTAGGTAAGCACTAGCTGAATCAAATACCAGTATACCACCTCGCTTGCTGACGGAAATGCGATGGAATTGGCTAAGTCAGTGCACATATCAGTTATGCTGAATGTTAGACAGCTAACCTGCCTTGCATGAAGATTGATTCCCTTCCATGTATTCATGCCAATCACCTTCCTCGCTTACGATTATTTCCTGCCGCACTTAGCCCTGCCGTTCATAGCTTTGCCTTGTATGGCTGATCGCCTGCATGCTCCGGCGTGTATATATATGTGTATCGCTGCTGTCTTCTGAATCATCAATAAAGCTAGAATCTTACATGGTATCAGAGCCAAGGTCCTGGGTTCGAATCCCCCTGGCCACGCATTTCCGTATTTCCGCTGCGTGATTTCCCCTGCGCCTATCTAGTGTGCTGAGACCTGTTGCGGGCTACGCCGGGCCTCTAGAACCTGCTGCGGGCTACGCCGGGCTCGCATGCCGTAGGGGGAATGTTGGACTATGGATAAAAGCCCCCACCTCTCCCACTATAACGCCTAGGTTTTATAGTTGGGTTGGCTAGGTGGGGTGAGCCTTACATGGTATCAGACTTCTTTCGTTCCGCATAGCTTCCGCATCGTAACTTCTTCCAGCCGGCCATGACGACCACCTCCTCTCTACCTCCTGAGGTGGACATCGACTCCATGGTGGACGCCGTCACCACTGCAGTGCGCGACTCCCTCCGTCCATCAGCCGGTCCTGACTCCGACTTCACAACCGCAGTCGCCGACGACGCCGCAACTCGGGCGTCATCTGCTGTCCGCGCTGTCCTCACCTCCCTGGTTGCGCGCCACTCCTCCACGGTCGACGGCTCGACGGACGACAGTACTGCGGCTCCACCAGCGGCGCCCATCATCTCTTCACCGGCACCCCCGTCGGCTCTCACGCCGGCCTCCCTCGCCGCTTTCCTCCACTCCATGCGTCTGCCCGTCGACCCGCCGGCCGGCTCCTCCGGCCCCGTCCCCAGCCTCGGCGCACTTCCCACCAGTGCGTCCCTCGACAGCGACGCCCTCTACACACTTCACTCGCAGGCGGTCGGGGTGCTCAACGTCAAGTCGATCATCCCGGTCACCCTCGACGTTTCGGCCGCAAACTACTCCCGCTGGCGCGGTCTTCTTCTTGTGGCCCTCGGCAAATACGCCTTGACGGACCACGTCCTCTCCGACGACGTCCCGACTAACCGCGCGAATTGGGCCCAGATGGACTGCGTCGTCCTCGGCTGGCTGTACGGCTCCATCTCCCCCGACCTCCTCCAAGAGGTCCTGTCCCCATGCACCACTGCTAGACACGTCTGGCGGTTGCTCGAGCACCAGTTTCTCGGCAATCGCGAGCACCGCGCCCTCAACCTTCAGGCGGAGTTCCACTCCTTCCGTCAAGGCGACCTCCCCGTCACAGAATACTGCCGCAAGCTGAAGACCATGGCCGACTCCCTCGGCGACCTCGCCGAGCCCGTCGGCGACCGCACTCTTGTTCTCACTGCCCTCAACGGTTTGTCCGACAAATTTAGTCACCTCAAGACTCTTGTGCCTATGCAGCGTCCATTTCCCACCTTCGCCGAGGTTCGCTCTCAACTTCACCTTGAGGAGCTCTACTCCAAGCGACCCTCCTCAGATGCTGGCGTCTTCCTCGCTGGCACAACCGGCACTGGTGGCCACAAGACCCCAACACCCTCCACGGGCAACCAGAGCAGTGGCGGTGGCGGTGGTGGCCACCATCGTCGACGCCGTGGCGGCAACGGCGGCAATGGCGGTGGCAAGCCGCCTGGCATGAAAACAGGAGCAGCAGGCCCGAACCCCTCCTGGCCATCCCCACACAACCCCTGGGCTGGCACCATTCAAATGTGGCCTGGCCCAGTGGGTCGCGGTATTCTTGGCCCACGGCCTGCTGGACCGGTCGGTGCCCCATTCGCCGGCGCGGCCTTTGCCGGTCCAGCTAGCGGTCCTCCTGGCTTCCAACAGTTCCCGCCCAGCATCCTCTACGGGCCTCCTTCATCACCGGGTGGACTGGGCTTCCCAGCCCAGCAAACATCACAGCCGGCCACTCCAATTGGCCCAGCACAGCCTGTGGGCTGGTTTGGCGGTGCCCCATCTCAATGGGATCAAGCTTCTCTTGCGAGCTCCTTCAACACCTCGACGCTGCCTCAACCTATCCCGCATGACTGGTATATGGACACGGGTGCCACTGCTCACATGACCTCCGATGCCGGTACCCTATCTTCCACCCACCCTCCTAATCCCACCTCTCCCTCACACATTGTTGTAGGTAATGGTTCCACTATTCCTGTTTCCTCCCTAGGACAGTCACACATAAGTCATCCCTCTGGCACCTTTACTCTCCATAACGTTCTTTATTCTCCACATATTATCAAAAACTTAATTTCTGTTCGTCGTTTTGTTATCGACAATTGGTGTTCCGTCGAGTTTGACCCATTTGGCTTTTCTGTGAAGGATCTTCGCACCAGGACCGTGATCGCCAGATCCAATAGCTCCGGACCTCTCTACCCCTTGCACCAAGACCATGCTCCGTCAACACATGCCGCCTTCACCACGGACACCACCAGCACTCTTTGGCATCGCCGGCTTGGTCACATTGGCCATGCTGCGCTCTCTCGCCTTGCCACTGTTCTTCCCATCCCCAAAGATGGCCCTCACGAGATATGTCATGCTTGTCAATTAGGCCGACACACTCGTCTCCCTTTCCAAAACTCTTCTAGTAGAGCTTCAACAAATTTTGAATTAATTCATTGCGACCTATGGACCTCTCCTATCATTAGTGTCTCCGGTTTTAAATATTATCTTGTCATTCTTGACGACTGCTCTCACTATGTTTGGACATTTCCCCTTCGCCTTAAATCTGACACCTTTAGCACTTTATCTAACTTTTTCACCTATGTCCAAACTCAATTTGGCATCACCATTCGCAACATACAATGTGACAATGGCCGCGAGTTTGACAACTCAACCGCCCGCACCTTTCTTCTCACCCATGGCATTCACCTACGCATGTCATGCCCCCACACCTCTCCCCAAAATGGCAAGGCCGAGCGCATTCTTCGCTCCCTAAACAACATAGCCCGCTCCCTTCTTTTTCAAGCCGGCCTTCCTAGTCCCTTTTGGGTCGAAGCTCTACACACAGCCACATACCTCATTAATCGACACCCAACTAAGACTCTAGCCACACACACACCTTACTTCGCCTTATTCGGAGTTCACCCCTCCTACACCCACCTCCGTGTCTTCGGATGCAAGTGTTATCCCAATCTTTCTGCCACCGCTCCACATAAGCTCGCACCACGCTCTACTATGTGTGTTTTTCTTGGCTATCCTCTCCACCATAAAGGGTATCGGTGTCTTGATCCTATCACTAACAGGGTCATTATTTCGAGGCATGTTGTGTTTGATGAGCACTCGTTCCCATTTACTGAGATTTCTACTAACAGTGCTACTGATCTCAATTTCTTGGAGGATGTTTCAGTTCCTACACAGGTCCCTCGCCGTCTGACTATGGGATCGTCATCTGGCCCATTGTCTACTGTTGGATGCTCTGGGCCGATGGCCCGGTCGGCCTCCACCCCTGCCACACAGCAGGTCGGGCACTCCCCTCCATCACCGACGCTTGCGGTTGGGCCCTCGGGCGGACCTACGCCCCTTTCCCGTCTGGCTCCTCACCCGAGCAAAGTTCCCGAGGTTGGGCCCTCGGGCGAACCTGTGCCCCCTGCCCAACTGAGTACTACTACTGACCCAGATCGCTCGGAGCCCATGGTCCATCCCACCAGCCGGTCTGCATCCGTGGACGCGGCCACCACGCCGTCTTCGCTCGACTACGCCGACCCCGCCCCCGCCACAGAGCAACCTAGGTCGTTGTCTCCTGCGGCCGACGGCCACCCGGCCAGCTCACCTGCTCCCGGTCAGCATGTGCCACTGCTCGTCGCACCGACACGCCCTCGCTCGGCTCGGCAGCCGGGCGTCCCTGCTCCACCATCTCTTCTCGGTGCCTCACCTATCGTCAACAACCACCAGATGATGACTCGTGGCAAGATGGGCATCCACAAGGGGCTCACCAGGATGAACCTCCACACCACCACCATCTCGCCGACCCCTCGCACCTATCGAGATGCCTTGGCTGACCCACAGTGGCGGACAGCAATGGAAGAGGAGTTTAATGCCCTTGTCGCCAACAACACGTGGGATCTTGTCCCACGACCCCCCGGTGCCAATGTTGTCACCGGCAAATGGATCTTCAAACATAAATTCCATGCCGACGGCTCCCTTCAACGCTACAAAGCCCGCTGGGTCTTGCGTGGATTCACACAACGTCCTGGCATCGACTATGATGAAACCTTCAGTCCGGTCATCAAGCCCGCCACCGTCCGCACCGTCCTCAGCCTGGCGGTCTCGCGCGATTGGCCGGTCCATCAGCTCGACGTGAAGAATGCGTTCTTGCATGGCACTCTTGGGGAGACCGTCTACTGCATTCAACCACCGGGTTTTGTTGACAACTCCCGCCCAGATATGGTGTGCCACCTCCGCAAGTCTCTATACGGCTTAAAACAGGCACCACGTGCTTGGTACAGTCGGTTTTCCACCTTTGTGCTCTCTCTTGGTTTCAGTGAGGCAAAATCCGACACTTCACTCTTCATCCTTCGACGTGGCTCAGACACAGTATACCTACTACTTTATGTTGATGATATTGTTCTCACTGCCTCGTCTAGCAGGTTACTTCAGTGGACCATCTCCTCATTGAAGCATGAGTTTTCTATGAAAGATCTTGGGGCTCTTCACCACTTCCTTGGCATCAGTGTGTCTCGACAACCCACTGGCATGATCCTCAGTCAGCGACAGTACTGCATCGATATTCTCGATCGCGCTGGGATGACCGACTGCAAGCCATGCAACACTCCAGTTGACACATGTGCCAAGCTCCCTGCTGGCGCAGGCGCCCCTGTGACGGATCCCACTGACTTTCGCAGTCTTGCCGGCGCACTCCAGTACCTCACCATCACACGACCAGACATCTCCTATGCAGTCCAGCAAATCTGTCTTCACATGCACGATCCACGGGAGGCCCATCTTGCTGCACTAAAGAGGATCCTCCGTTACATTCGAGGTACATTGGACTTGGGCCTCCATTTCCATCGTTCTTCTCCTGCAGACTTGGTAGTCTACTCTGATGCCGACTGGGCGGGATGTCCTGACACTCGACGCTCCACATCTGGATATGCTGTGTTCCTTGGCGACAACTTGGTGTCCTGGTCTTCTAAAAGGCAACACACGGTTTCCCGCTCCAGTGCTGAGGCTGAGTATCGGGCTGTCGCCAATGCAGTTGCCGAGGTCACCTGGCTCCGTCAACTCCTCCATGAGCTTCACTCCCCTCCGACCAAGGCTTCCCTCGTCTATTGCGACAATGTCAGTGCGGTCTATCTCTCGTCCAACCCAATTCAGCATCAGCGCACGAAGCATGTTGAAATCGACCTTCACTTTGTTCGGGAGAAGGTGGCTGTAGGTAACCTACGTGTTCTCCACGTACCCACGACGTCGCAGTTTGCCGACATCTTCACCAAGGGACTTCCTACGTCAGTCTTCACCGAGTTCCGCTCCAGTCTCAACGTCCGCAAGCTCGACGCTGCGACTGCGGGGGGGTGTTAGACAGCTAACCTGCCTTGCATGAAGATTGATTCCCTTCCATGTATTCATGCCAATCACCTTCCTCGCTTACGATTATTTCCTGCCGCACTTAGCCCTGCCGTTCATAGCTTTGCCTTGTATGGCTGATCGCCTGCATGCTCCGGCGTGTATATATATGTGTATCGCTGCTGTCTTCTGAATCATCAATAAAGCTAGAATCTTACACTGAAGAATCTACCATTTCCGTTTCATAATATAAAAGTCGTTTTACTTTTTTTCAAAGTTAAACTCATTCATCCTTAACCAATTTTAAATAAAAATATATTAACATTAATAATATTAAATAAATATAGTATTAAAACATATTTAATATTTAATTGTTGATTTAATGAAACTATTTAATGTTGTAATTGTTGATATATTTTTTATAACATTGATTAAAGTCGAAAAAGTTTGACTTGAAACTATTAAATTGAGGAGCAACAGTAGAACAGAGTAGTCGGAAAAAAGTGCAATCTCACATGGAGCAAGTTAGAACTGGTGGTGGAAACTTCGGAAAGAAGGTAGCAGCACCAAAAGAATAAAAAATGGAAATAAAGGGAAGAGAAGCAAACCTATGTGGCCAATGAAGGCGGTGTCGACAAGCGAGGCTACCGGGTCAGCCATGAGCGCGAGCGCGCCGGGCACCGCGATCCCCATGATCTCCCTCCCGAGCTCGTCCCATCTGAACACCAGTCTGCACGAACCAACCAAGAGAAAGGAACTCAGGGAGAGAAAGAGGGGGAAGAAACTGGCGGGCGCCTCCTCATCGATCGATCGCCGCTAATCGACCTGGCGTCGCGGAGGAAGACGCTGAGCGGGCCGTGGTGTCGCTGCGGCACGCCGTCCATGACGTCGGTGGCGCGGTGGTCGAGGAGGCTCTCCAGCCCATGCATCAGAGACGAAGAAGAGGCGACGCCGCCCTCGCGGAAACGACGACTAAGACGTCCGGAATCGAATCGAGCGGGGTCCTGGGTGCGTCCCGTCCGTGCGTAGCGAGGTGGAAGGCATATATGCGTTTTTAATCGTGGAGGGCGGAAAGGGAGAGACGACGAAGGGGACGAGGAGCGCCGGGCTCAGTTGCCGCCTGCCGCGGGTCGGGGCCGGAGCCGGTGCCGGTTCGCAAAGCAGCAGCCGATTCATTTCGTTGGGGACCGGCTTTTTTTTAGAATACGCTTGACGAGCTCGAGTTTTTATATTGGTTTTTTTGTTTTTTTCTAATTGGAAAATTTTGATATACGGCATTGCATAACTATAATATTTATCGTGGCACAGTCGTAGAGACGTGCTATGGCACAACATGTAGACACTATTTTATCGGCTCGGCCCCACGCCCCCTCGCCTCCCGCGCGTGCCCCCGAGACCCCACCCCCTCGCCTACCGCGCCGTTCGGCCCCGCGCCGGTCGCCTATGGGCGGGAGGGGGCGAGGGCCAGCCACGCGGTAGGTGAGGGGGCGAGGCAGAGCCTCAGGGAGGGGGGCGAGGGGTGCGGGAGGCATGGGGGCACGTGGGCGCGGGAGGCGAGGGGGTGTGGGGGCATACGGGCGCTGGAGGCGAGGGACGTGGGGGCCGGTGGAGCGCGGGCGCGCGGCGGGGCGCGGTGTGGGGGCGCCAATCGGCTATACATCGGCATGTAGTTTTGATCAGATAAGTTACGATGAGTAGGCAGATCATTTATTGTTACAAACAACATGGCATGTAGCTAGAAATACTATTGGATGTACTCGTCCTAAACGTCAACACCTATGTGCCATAAATTTTTTAGATCATCCACCAAGGGTCTGAGGTACACGTCAACCAAAGATCAAGATCAACAACATGATATATTTACGTTTCTTACAAAACTAAGAGGAAATGGTGTATATAGACAATAACATTGGCCTCGTGCTATGTACACTGCTCATGTTATCAAAATGGTTCATGTCATCGGTACTCATAGCAAATCTAATATTTCTGCAATCATTAGCAAACCATGAAAATGTGGTCATAATTGTTCTCCATTGAGCAGAATCTGCTGGGTGTCGTATCATTGGGTCATTTTTACGACCCTCTTTGTGCCACCTCAATTATTTTGACTCGTTGGCATTTGCAAACATGCGCTTTAGACAAGGGATTATAGGGAAATATCATATCACCTTCCTCGGAACTTTCCTTCTATTACACTCATCGTCCAGTTCATCACCGTTTTTTCTATTCTTGAATCGATGGGTCCCACATGTTGGACATTTATTAAGGTCTGCATACTCTCCACGAAATAGAACACAATAATTCATACATGCATGTATTTTCTATATATCCAACCTTAGAGGACATACGATCTTCTTAGCAATACACGGTGGTAGGAATCTTATTCTCTTCTGGCACTAGGTCCTTCAGAAAATTCAGTAATGCTTTAAAACTCACATCGGATCATCCATATGACGCCTTCATTTATAGCATTATCAAGACGGTGTATAAGATCGTGTACTTTTCTTTGCTGCCAGGATATATCGGTGTTTTTGAGTCTTGTACAAGTTTTTGGAACTAGACAAACTCCTCTTTAGAATATGCAACTTGATCCTCCGCATCACGCACCATCTGATCAACATTATCCACAATATCAATATAATTATCTTTTGGAATTTCTGAAATGTCATTATCGCTCATTTAATATGTATCAATGACCCCACCTTCGTCTTTACTACTACCAATCTGATGATCTACTTCACCCTCATTTTCTCCTTCTTTGCTATGCTTGTTCCATATATGATATCCCTTTTTGAATCCATGTCTCAGCAAATGGTCGTAAACATATTCTAAATTTGTAAACTTCTTCTCATTCCTACAATCATAACATGGACACCACATTACAGTGTTTTCACTAGCTTCCATGTCATCTCTAGCACTATTCATGAAAAACTTCACACCACTCAAATAATCATTGCAAGTACGACAATCAAAATACATGAAGCTTTGTGTTGTTGCAATCTATAAATAACAAAATAATCAAGATACGACTCTAATTATTTCACGTATTGTGTCGCGTACAAAAATACGATATATAATTTCAGATAAAAATATATACCTTGGGTCAGACGACGTTGATGCTCCATGCGGTGTGGGCCGGTCCACTAGAGCACGTAACGTTGTGTGTCGTCATCGGTAAGTCCAGCAACTGCACTGTCGGTCAGCAGTTATAGCGAAGACGGCAACAGTTGGGACTTGGGAGCAATAAGTATGGAGCTGAGCTCTGTGCGTGAGGCACTTATATACATATCATCAGTGATGGTCATCCATATAAGGACGTTATTAAAGGTGGCCTTAGGGTTTCGGACACAACACTTTTTAGTGATAGGTGATACTACCAACCGTCACTAATGCGGTGCCCCATATTTAGTGACGTGACCTCAACACAGACCGTCACTATAGGGGCAACCTTCAGTGACAGGTAACTGTATGACCCATCACTAACATGGGCGCCTCTGCCAGCCTCATCTATAGTGATAGGTCCTATTACGACATGTTACTAATGAGACAACATTACTAACACGTGTGAAACAATCCGTCACAAAAAGTGTATTACTGACACGTGTCTTTTATCCGTCACTAAATACCAACTGCTATATGAACAAAGGGCACGATAATTACGGAGTCAGCAACAACTTAATTACCTAGTACACAAGAGCCCTTCAGCTTTAGTAGTCACATAATGCTACGATAGTTATGTCCAAATCATACCAACATTCAATATCAAAAGCTCATGTAAGTCACACAACCTTGAGTGACATGATCCTTAGTTTTTTATAATTTATAAAAAATATTGATGGGACAAAGTTGAGAGAAATATAAGGATATGAGATGAGTATATGAGGTGATTTATAACTAATATCTACGAGAAGTACAATGCCTATATAATATGTAGAAGCAACATTAAAGGGTATTTATTAAATGTATGAAGTATTTTAAGCGTTACGAACTTGTCATTATCATGTATAAATTTGCAATATTGTACTTGTTATTTGAAACAAACACAGTGAATACCATGCCAAAAAATCAAATCTTTCTATCACAGATTTTATTTACCTGATTTTTTCTTTGATTTCCCCATAATTATCCATTTTTTTCTAAATTCTTCTATTTTTCTGATGAGTTTTTTTCTAGCTTTCCTTAAGTTCAGTTTCTGTCCAAACCGTCCTGTTACCATACCAAGCTTATTTATTTGTGATATCATTCTACTATATAATTAGTCAATAATTTACTCATCTCATTTACTCACCTAATCAATCTCGACTATTTATTCTTTACTCATACTCATCAGGATAATCTATTTATTCTTTACTCATACTCATCAAAACAATCTGATCCATCCATCTCTCATCCCCATCCTCCTCCTATCCCCTAACCCTATGCGTCGTCGCCTCCCACGAGCCCCTCCGCCTCCCCTCTCAGTATTCCCTCTCTCTCCCTATTCCTCTTCCTCCACCTCGCCCTAGGTGTCATCATCCCTCTCCCGTGTGCAGCTTACCCCACCGGTAGCGCTAGATCTAGAGCAATCGGGAGCCTACCGACCCGTCCGTCATGTCGAGCATGCGTCTGGGCCTATCCCCACCATACCTACCCCACCACCATCGCCCGCTTCTCTCCCAATGGGGAGTGGTTCGCCTCCGCTGATGCCTCTGAATGCGTCCACGTCTAGGGCGCTACGGTGACCACACCCTCAAGGTCAAGTTCTACCCTCTCTCCGGCCATGTCGATGACTTCCTGAGAAACCAAGGGTGGTTTCGGTGTATGTGATGAGTGATTGACAGGTTTATTTACCCTCTGTTCGAAGGGTACCTCCGAAGGGGCTTCGGAGGTGGTACCTCCGAAGGGTGTTCGGAGGTGTTTCACCGGAGTGTGTTCGGTGTTTGCTTGCTGCAGCTGTGCAGCAGAGTGTGCCTGTCGGAGGGGTCTGGCAGTACACGTTGACTGGGTTCGTACCGATGGCTTCGGTACTTTGGGCGGCACACCGGAGTGTGTGCCGGAGGTTGCTAACCCGGAGAGGTCTCCGGAGTACTGGATACACTTGTCTGTTTGTCTGTGGTGCGCAGGGACTTCGGAGGCGACGGACAGGGTTCGAGCCGGGTGAACCTGGGTCAAGCGGGAGGCTTGATGCCAGGGGAGCGGGGAGCTCCGTCACGGTGGCTGCGAAGGTGGTCCGGGTCGGTCCTCGGGTCGAGGCGTGCGAGGTGAAGGCAGAGAGTGCGGAGCATGGCTCCGGCTGAAGGTACTCCGAGACAAAGTCCTCGGAAGAGAGGCACTTCGAAGGTACTCCGAATGGAGTGACTTCGGAGTTGGTGGAACAAGTCCTCTGCGGAGGCAAGGGTTCGAAGTGTGCTCCGGAGGGAGACACTCGAAGGTACCCGACGAAGGTCTCAGAAGTCGAGGCGCATCGAAGGCATGGTCCGGGTGAGGCTCGTCGTGGAGTGTGCTCGGGGAGAGACACTGCGACGGAGTGCTCATGGAATGCTTCATGCGGAGGCCTTGGACGAAGGAGGGACTTCGAAGGGTGGTACTCCGAAGGTGGGGCTTCGGAGTGAGGATGACTTGTGGTGCTTCGGCCATGCATGGCTTCGGTACACGGACGGACGGTGTTCGAGCTGGGAGTAGCTGCGAAGCCGTGGTGATCCACTCCGGAGGTGGTGGTGCGAAGGCCCAAGGGGCTTTGACGGCTTCGGCTCAAAACCGTCACTGTATCGAAGGACTTCTTCGGCGGAGCGAAGGCCAACAGGCTGCAGGCTTCTCGCCGAAGCTTCCGCACCCCTCGCGTGCGAAGGGAGGTTCCAGAAGTCAACACTGTAAAGGCTGACACTGTCTGTTCTGAAAAAGGCTGACACTGTCCCCTCTGCAGCTGACAGAGAAGCCTCCAAAATAAAGGTGGACTACCTTTTGTACCCCTTAGTTTTGTAGAGACAAATCTGTTGTAAACCCTAGGGGTAAAGTAGTCACTTCCTTAGGATGAAGCCGTGGGCTATAAATATGGGGGCTCGGTAGGTAACATTTAACACTTTGAGCATTTACTGTTGAGCTCCTGTAGACAGACCTCGCTGTATTCATTCTGAGTTCAATTTATTTCAGTGTTCCTTGTTCAAGCGGCGAAGCCCTGTTTCTGTGTGCGCGTTGCATACCTCGCTAGTCTTTAGTTCACCGAAGCCTGTCTTGGCGAAGGGTGTTTTTCTCGCGAAGTGTGTTTTGTCAGTGTGCTGCCGCTCTGTGTAACACGAGGCAAGACCTCGCTGCTTACTAGCGAAGCCCTGATCTTTTCCCGTAGTGCTTCTTGTGTCGAAGCCCTTAGCGTGGTCCGTTTTGTGTGTGTGTGTACACCTTCGCGTACGAAGCCCAGCACCAGTTGCTGTCGCTAAGTACTTGGTCGAAGTCCTCAGAGGGCTGTCCACTCTTGCGAAGGGTGAAGTGCGAAGCCTGCTCGAAGCACCTCGTGTGCGGAGCCTGCACTGACTTAGCAGAGTAGATTTTCGTGGGTTGTAAGTGGAGCGAAGTCTTCTTGGCTTCGAACTTTTGCCACTCCGAAGCCTGTGTTCGAAGGTGTCGAAGTACCTCCGAACCAGACCTTCGAAGGCTGTGTTCAAAGCCTGTTCCGCAGAAGACAGAACAGAACCGAAGGCTAAGTTTTTAGCCAGAAATTTTAAAAGCTCCCATTCACCCCCCCTCTGGTCGCCGTTTCCGGTCCAACAATTGGTATCAGAGCAGGTTAAGATCACCAGTTGACCTTAACCGGTTTTGTGATCTGTTGGCGACATGGATAGAGGCAGTAAAATTCCTCTGTTCGATGGGACAGATTTTGCATACTGGAAGGTGCGCATGGAGGCTTACCTGTTAAGCCAAGGAAATGCAATTTGGGAGATTGTGGACTCACAATACTCCATCCCTGATACCCGCACCACTCAAACTGAAAAAGATCAGTATATTGCCAACTCGAAGGCAAGAAACATACTGTTCATTGGTTTGAGTCGGAGTGAGTTTGATAGGGTGCAGCACCTTAGGACTGCTAGGGAGATTTGGACAACACTCACTGTCTTTCATGAGGGCTCTGCTCAGATTAAGGCCAGGCGCCAAAGCACCTACAATCAACAGTATCAGCTGTTTGTGCAGGCACCTGGTGAATCTGTAGATGCCATGTTTTCTCGCTTTGACGCGATAGTGAGTAACTTGCGATCCAACGGGACGCTTGCTTACAGTGATCACGATAGGGCTATCAAGCTTCTCTATGCTCTTGACCGTAGCATATGGGAAGTGAATGTCGCGCCCCGATTTAATAAATCAGGACTGTATTGAAATTCCATAGAAAATCAATAAAACAAGACGTTCATCACACGACCACGTACAATACGAGCAATCATTCACGGTTCGTAGACCGCATTAATACAAAAGTGAATAAAGATGAAGAGAAACTAATAAAACAAGGGTCCTAGATGAACGCCTCCTTCCAGTCTCGCCTTGACTGGGTCGCTACTCCAGACCTTCATCCTCCTCGTAGTAGACTGGCTCTGATGTTGTAAGTCAACGGGGTGAGTACAGATGTACTCAGCAAGCCACCGAATGCAAATATAATGCAAGGTAATAACAAGGGAGATGGTGGCTAATTTTGCGGAAGCAGCATAATTGTAAAGCTTTAAATGAGAACAATTTATTAGTACGGAAAAGTAAACATGTGCATGTGTATCATCATCTTCTAACTCGAGGGGTACAGTCACCCCACCTCGCTCAACAGTCCTTACGTGCCATGAATAATCCGAACATTCACACAATTGTAAACTAACTGCGAGTAGTCACACAACCCGCCCTTGACCGTGGGCTTGGCTTTTCGAAAAGATTAAATTACTCTGATCAGAGATGTACCACTGTACCCACAAGGCACGCACTCATCACCTACACCAAAGTGTAACGAGATGACCCATTTCACGGGAACTCGTGCCAAAACCTTCCATATGGTTCCCTCCGACTCCACAACACCCTCTTATGGGTTTCGTATCGTGTCTCGACGCGTCGAGTGCTCACCATACCCCCCCTTGAGCCTTCTTTGGTACAAGTCGCCCGCAGGCTAGCCCCTTGTACCCCTCCACTATGGTGCATAGAGCCGAAGAGTTCCACACTTCCAGTTAGGACTTACCCATTAGACTTGTGGTTGGTACGGAAGTGCTTTGCAACAGATCCCGCAGACCGGTCCTTATAGTGCCCCGGGTGCGACAAACCAGTGCCCGAGCTTGCACCCGGAACCCACCATACTTATAACCTAGCCAACTCCAACAGAGTCCAGAGACGAGAATAACAGGGAAATTTATATACAGAAATCCAGCTATCTACGACTCGTTCTTTTTAACCTATAGCAGGTGTGCCGGTACATTGGGCACTAGCTAATATATTTATAGTAGAGTGACAAGGAGTTAAGGCTCAATAAGCATGGCTTGGGTTTGCACACAAGGACGGGGATCTAATAAATATAAGTGTAAGGCTTGAGTATTTGACTAATGCAATATTAACCTATGGGTTATAGCGATAAGTTATTAAAACATGGGCTCAAATATGATCAACTGTTTCCACAGAGGTGGTCGATGACTTGCCTTGATCCGTGAATGGTGAAGGTGAAACCTCGGGTTAGAACTCCGGATCTTCGGCGACGTCGTAGTCTTCTCGATACGGAAAAGTAAATAAAACATTCAATAAACAATCCAAAACAAACAACCATACTAACATACATGTTTATGTTGGATAGAGTCTTAACTTTTAGGGTTTTGTTACTTGAACATTTAAGATTAATTTTTAATGAGATTCCTTAATTTTTATAGCTTGATATAATTATTCATCCTAAGGGGGTTTTATTTCTCCCTTTTTAAAGTTGAAGTAAAAAGTTATAAAATGACCTTAATGTTTTTATGGCATTAATATAGTGACATTAGGTTATTTAGATCTTCTGAAGTATTATATAAATTTCTAAGAGTTTTTCTGTATTATTTAAAGGGAATATTAATTAAATCCAACAAGGGGTATTTGGGAATTTAAATAAAAGATCATGGACAAAATGGTTATTCCATTTTTAGTGTATTAATAACAGTGAAATGGAGTCATTATATCTTCTGGAATTAATTTATAAATTGTTAAGGGTTTATCTGAATTATTTAATAGAAATATGAATTAAACCTTAAAGGGGAATTTTCTTTATTATTTAATAAGATTATTATGTGCCAAATAAACATATTGTTTTTATTGCATAAAAGTGTAGAGGATGAAAAGACAAATTTTCCAGAATCAAAATGGTGAATTTTGGAGTTGAATTGAGCAAGATATGAATTTTTAAAGTTTAAACAATTTTTCTGAATTATTTTTAATCCTGAAAACAGCTGCGGGTCCACGGTGAGCCAGGTCCACCATGGACCCGCGCACTGTGCGCTGGACCGGCCAGATCTGGACCGCTGGATCCAGATCCAGTGGTCCACGGCGGGGCGGGGTGTTTAAGTGAGATCGGAGGGCTCAGATGAGCCCGTACCGGTCAACGCCGGTCAAGGCCATCTGGGCCCTTGATCTGGGGTTTTAATCTCAGCCGTCCCCCTTGAATCCGACGGCCACGGTTAGAACCGGCACGGCACAGGACGACGGCGAGGGGTACCGTCTTCCCCGGCGACGGCGAGGCGTGCGACGGTGGTTGCGGTGGCCTAGGGGCTAATCCGAGCGCAAAAATGGAACGAGCATAGCTCAAGGATCTTGTTCGTACCGGAGATGGGGACGGACGGGGACCAGCGGTGGCCGGCGGCGAGGAGAGGCGATGAAGAGCTTCGGGTCGACGGTGGCGACGGTGGTCCGGCGGCGAGGAACGTGAATGGAGGTGAGGCCGAGGGAGTAGTGGTAACGGCGGTCCCGTCGGTGGCCTTGGCGAGGGCGGCGGTGGCCCGGAGCGCCGGGGAGGGGCTGCCGGAGCCGAAGCAGGAGAAAGCTCCCGGAAATGCAGTGGCGGCGCTCGGGATGAGGAGGGCTCGAGCGATTTTGGTGAGGACGGATTGCGGTGTGCGCCGGGCTTTATAGGAGGTCACTGGAGACAAAGATGGAAGGGGAAAAGAGGGAAACCGAGGAGGGATTTCCAATTCACGCCGGCGAGCCTTCCATCCGATCGAATTCTTGCCGAGCACGGTGAAACCGCGTGGGAAACCGAGGGAAAGTGATCACCGGAGATGGGGGGGTCGGGATCCGTGGTCGTATCGGCGGGATTTGGCGGCCGGCGGCTAAAATCGGAAAGGGGGGCGTCGGCTAGAAATGGAAGGGGAGAGATCCCCTTCCGAGGAAGAAGATGATCCTGACAGGTGGGGGCCACTTGTCAGGGGGCGGGCGCGGGTGAGAGGAAGGCTGACATGCGGGGCCTGCGTGGCAGCGGGAGAGAGGAAACAGAGCGCCGACAGGTGGGGTCCCGGGGCAGAGAGAGGAAGGAGAGAGCGGGAGGCAGACGAGTGGGCCAGCGAGCACTCGCGCGCGGGGGAAACGAAGGGGAGATGGCGCCGACATGGGGGTCCCACCGGTCAGTGGCTCAGCCACGGATTGGGCCGGGCCTAGGGAGCTTTGGGGGTTGCAGCCCAACAAGAATTTAAATGTATTTTCTAATTAATTTAATTCCAGAAATTCAAATATTCACTTAAGGTTTGAAGATCTGTTGGAAAAATTTGGTAAAAATTCTCAAAAATATTTCTTGGTCTCTAGTTTATCCCATAAAATTTTCAAGTCCAAATTTTGAATATTTGTCTCTGTTTGGCTCTAATAGAGCTCTTTTAGTATTTTCTTAAATAATAATATTCAGAAATTCATTTAATATTATTTTTCCTTTATTTTATTCCCTTTTAATTTTGGGGCTGTTACAGATATCCAGCATTGAGGAGTCCACAGGCTATGACACATTGACCTGTGACGAACTCTTTAGCAAGCTGAAGTCCACAGAGATTGCCAAGGCATCTCTTGCAGTGCACAGAAGCTCTTTGCCACAGCCATTGGCATTGGTTTCTAGCACTAGCCGTGGCACCACTGCAGAACCGAGCACATCAGGCACTTGTGTTCTTGCAGATGGTTTTGCTTTGTCCTCCCTGGTCTCCGTCACAAAGGAGCAGGTGGATACTCTAGCAGATGATGAGCTTGCTCTCATTGCCTGGAGGTTCACCCGCTTTCATCATGAGAGACGGGATCAGAGGAGAAGTGGTTTTAGTGGCTGCTATGAATGTGGCGACACCTCTCACATTAAGGCCAATTGCCCCAAGGTCAAGAAGAGAGATGAGAGTGACCGCCCCAAATTCCACAAAAAGGAGAGGAAGCCCTTTGTGAAGGGCAAGCGCGGCAAGATGGCTAAGAAAGTAGCCAAGGCCGCTTCCAGAGCTTTTGTTGCTGCTCTCAGCGACATCGACACATCCTCAACTGAGGAGTCGAGCTCTGAGGAGGAGGAGTCCCCAAGGAAGGAGGACAAGAAGGACAAGAAGGGATGTGACTTCACCTGCCTTTGCTTCATGGCCGACAGCGATCACAGCGGCGATGAGCTTGACTCATCTGAGGTAAATCTATCATATGACCAGCTTCTAATTAAATTAGATGAACTGAATGAAGTAGTGCTTGGTCAGGATAGATTACTTGTGCAAGCCGCTAGAGAAAGAAAAGACCTTAGCCTTAGGCTAGAAAATATTTCTACTGAATATGCCATGCTTAAGTCTAAGTTTGATGATGCTGAATGTGAATCATGTTCTGTTGTCATGAGTGAGCTTGCTCAGTTGCGTTCTGTTCATGCTCAAACTCTTTCTGAGCTTGAGACTGCACAGAAGCAGCTTTTGGAGGTGGATTCTAGACCTCATGATATTATTGATTGCATGAACTGCTCTTTATTGCGCGATAGCATTAATTTATGTGATAAGCATGTTCATGATCTGGAGGCTAGATTGGAGAGGGCCGGTAGTTCTAAGGATGTGCAACCTGTTTGTGACACTTGCATCACCCTTAAGGACCAGCTAGGCACTGTCAGAGAGCGAGCTGAAAACCTCATGTCCGAAAATGAATACCTTCTTTCTGTGGTAAATAAATGCACTGAGGGGAAGGGTAGGATGGATTTGCTCTTGGCCAAGACCAAGTTGTGTGCTGACAGAGCCGGGGTAGCTCTAGGTTTGGGTTTTGAGAGGATAGCTTCAGACAGTAAGACCAAAACTGTTTTTACCTCTCCTACCACCCTAGAGAAAGAGAGAGCTCTGTTGGACACTCCATCAGCCAAAAAGCCTACCCATCCACCAAAGAAAACCACTCCTCCTACCAAGAAAAATCCTCCCAAGAAAACCACACAGAAGAAACCCAAGGAGCCTGTGAGAGTTGCTCCTGTGACCCATGAGAGTGCCCCCAGGAAAGTGTTTCACTGTTCTTATTGTCTGCGGGCGGGTCATTTGATTGGTTTCTGTTTCCGTCGCATCAAGGATGAGCGACGTGCACAGGCGATGAGCTTTCAGGACATGCATTACCCATCTTTAGGTATGCATGAGTCTGAGTATTACTCTCGTCCTGTTTTCGAGGCTCCTCGTGCTTCTCGGAGAGGTTTTGCTCCTCGAGGTGTTCACCATGTTCCATATGGTGGTAGACCTCGGGCGAGTAGCTTTGTACCTCGTCAGAGTAGGAGACCTCGTCATGCTTTGCGTTCTTTGCATATAGGTAGACCTCGCACTTTGCATCATGCTGATTTTCATGTGCGTAGACCGTCTACTTTTACTGTGCCTACTACTCGTGTCACTCAGTGCTGGATGCCTCGTCATTATTTTACTCACCCCAGCACTGAGCGATCGAGACGTTCTTATCATGTGTAGGCGACAGGTCGAGGCTTGGAGGGCACATGGATCATGGACTCCGGTTGTTCACGCCACATGACCGGAGATGCAGCTTGGTTCTCCAGCCTCACCACAACCAAGCAAAGGGAACATATCACCTTCGGAAACAATCGAAGGAGTAGAGTGAAAGGTAAAGGTGTGGTAAGAATTAACACGAACTTCACTCTCAAAGATGTTGCTTTGGTTGAGAATCTGGGATACAATTTGCTGTCTGTATCTCAGTTGCTTGATGAGGGCTTCGAAGTGTGATTTCATCGCGATACTTCGCAAGTGCTCAATTCTGATGGCGTTGTGGTGTGTAAGATCTTTAGGGTTGGGAGAGTTTTTGGAGCTGATTTTTCAGAGTCGTCTGGTTCTTCTCATTGCCTTGTTGCACATTCGACTTCTGAGCTTTGGAAGTGGCATAGGAGACTAGGGCATATGAGCTTTGAGTTGCTCGCTCGTCTGAGTGCCCTAGGCCTGATCCGAGGATTGCCCAAGCTCAAGTTTGAGAAGAATTTAGTTTGCGCTCCTTGTCGACATGGAAAAATGATTGCTGCTTCGCATTCGCCAGTCACCACAGTGATGACTGAACAACCCGGAGAACTTCTCCATATGGACACTGTAGGTCCTTCTCGGGTTAGTTCTTTAGGCGGCAAGTGGTATGTACTTGTTATTGTCGACGATTTCTCTCGTTACTCTTGGGTCTTCTTTCTTGCCAGCAAGGATGAAGTGTTTTCACACTTTCGGAGCTTGGCTTTGAGACTTTTCACTGAACTCCCAGGTGCATTAAAATTCATTCGAAGCGATAATGGCACCGAGTTCAAAATAGTCTCTTTGTTGACTTTTGCATGGAGCATGACATAGAACATCAATTCTCTGCTCCGCGGGTTCCTCAACAGAACGGTGTTGTTGATAGGAAAAACCGCACTTTGGTTGAGATGGCTAGGACGATGCTTGATGAGCATAGGACTCCTAGAAAATTCTGGGCTGAGGCCATGAACACTGCTTGTTACATCTCAAACCGAATTTTCCTGCGCTCAATTTTAAACTTAACTTCTTATGAGCTACGTTTTGGGAGACAGCCCAAGGTTACTCATCTTCGAGTTTTTGGCTGTCGCTGTTTCATCCTAAAGCGTGGAAATTTGGATAAATTTGAGTCGCGATCTTCTGACGGGATCTTCTTGGGCTATACTACACATGGTCATTCTTATCGTGTTTATAATTTAGAGACTAACACTGTCATCGAGTCATGTGATGTGACTTTTGATGAATCAACCCCCTCTATTAGTTCTGCTTTTGAACAGGCAAATGAACACGACATGGAACAGACATTATTCGAAGACGAAGATCCCGGAGAATTCGAGGATGATCCCCTACTACCCTCGACATCAACCCCCGAAGCTGACCCCGTTTCTACTACTTCGGCACGAGGTCCCGAAGCGACTACCTAAACATCGGTCATCTTGGACCACTCCAACGCACAAGTTGAGGGGGAGACTGCATCCCGCCGCGAGGCTCCACATCATGTCCAAAGGATGCACCCTCCCGAGCAGATCATTGGTGAGCTTGATCAAAGGGTAACTCGTTCTCATGCCCATTTCACTAATGCTGCTTTTGTTGCTTCTTTCGAGCCCTTAGATGTTAGTCATGCACTTTCTGATTCTAGTTGGATCAATGCCATGCATGAAGAGCTTGAGAATTTTGAAAGAAACCAAGTCTGGACTTTAGTTGATCCTCCACCAAATGTTCATTTCATAGGAACAAAATGGATTTTCAAAAATAAACAAGGGGAGGATGGGACAATTGTTAGAAATAAGGCTAGACTTGTAGCTCAGGGTTTTTCTCAACTAGAAGGGATTGATTTTACTGAAACTTTTGCACCTGTTGCTCGCCTTGAGGCCATTAGGATTTTGCTTACCTTTGCGACATCCCGGGGATTCAAACTCTATCAAATGGATGTCAAAAGTGCTTTTCTTAATGGCTTCATAGGTGAAGATGTTTATGTAAAACAACCCCCTGGTTTTGAAAACCCCAAGTACCCACATAAAGTCCTTAAACTTCATAAGGCTCTTTATGGACTCAAGCAGGCCCCTCGGGCGTGGTATGATAGACTTAAGTCTTTTCTGCTTGAGCGAGGGTATTTGATGGGCTCTGTTGATAAAACTTTGTTTACTCTCAGGCATGGCAAAGATTTCCTCCTAGTTCAGATTTATGTGGATGATATCATCTTTGGTGGCTCCTCTCATGCTTTGGTTGCCGAGTTTGCAGATACCATGAGCAGGGAGTTTGAAATGTCGATGATGGGTGAACTCACCTTTTTCCTTGGTTTGCAAATCAAGCAAAGCAAACAAGGTACTTTTGTCCACCAGACAAAGTACACCAAGGACCTGCTCAAGAAATTCGACATGTCCGATGCGAAGCCCCTCGCCACTCCAATGGCTACATCTGTAGCGTTGGACCCTGACGAAGATGGAGAAGCCGTAGATCAGAAGGAGTTCCGGAGCATGATCGGCTCCCTCCTCTACTTGACTGCTACGAGGCCGGACATACACTTCGCTGTATGTCTGTGCGCTCGTTTTCAGGCTTCACCACGAGCTTCGCACCGCCAAGCGGTTAAGCGCATTCTAAGGTATCTCAAACACACCCTTGAGTTTGGCATATGGTATTCATCATCTTCATCCTTATGTCTTAGAGGTTATTCCGATGCGGATTTTGCTGGGTGTAGAATTGATAGGAAGAGTACCTCTGGTACTTGTCATTTTCTGGGTACTTCTCTGGTTTGCTGGTCTTCCCGCAAACAGTCTAGTGTTGCACAATCGACGGCTGAGGCCGAATATGTTGCTGCAGCTAGCTGTTGCTCTCAGATTTTGTGGATGGTTTCCACTCTGCGGGATTTCGGGTTAGATTATAAGAGTGTTCCACTTTTCTGTGATAACACTAGCGCTATTTGTATTGCAAACAACCCGGTTCAGCACTCCAGAACCAAACACATTGATGTACGGTATCATTTTCTCAGAGATCACAATGAGAAGGGTGATATTGAACTTCAATATGTTGATACCCAACACCAGCTTGCCGATATTTTTACAAAACCCCTCGATGCTTCTCGATTTGCTTACTTGCGTGGGGAACTTGGCATTTGTCATCCCTACGGCATTTTGTGAGGGGAAGCTGATGTTAATTGTCTTGCATATGCTCATTATGTGTGGAATTGCACTTACATCTTTTGCTATTATATGCCTGCTTTTAATTCCAAAGAAATCATGACAGCTCAGCTCTATGAAATATGTCTGGAACATTGGTTGTGCATGATATTTTATTTTCTAAAATCAAAACTTGCTCACCGCACAATCTTATATCTAGCTTGTTTAGGCTGGACTGCTTTTAGCTATCTTTTATCTACTTGACAGCAAGACACTGTTCCTTGGATGCTAAAATTTGCAGCTTGAAAATTGTGTTCTTTACTCATGGATATTCATCAAAATAGTTAATTCACCTGAATCAAAATCAAAAATCCATGATATGTCTGGTTTAAATGAAAAGATCCAGGAGGGTTTGTTTGTCGCACTACTCTATTCTAGACTGCTTACCATTGCACTTTGGTCTGAACTGGAATAGTGTAGTGTATGCCAAAATCACCGCCTTAAGCTTCAAATGGCGTTCATGCCTAGGCTTGGCCTGATTGGAAAGTATAAGGTGGACAAACAAATAACCCCTGGCATTAAGAAAAAGAACAGCAAAATTAATTGATCATCAAGTTTGCTTTCGCAGCTCCTTTTGAACAAGACTTGTCTGTCTAGGGTAGAATTTGTTAGCTTTGCGCAGTCCTTGCCTTCTCTTGGCTAGCTGCTGTGATTACGTGGTGATGCTTTTACTTCAAAATGACAAAATCACATGACATCATCTTGTTTCACAGATTATTAAATTGAGTTGAGCACATGATCATTTGTGTTAATTTTGGCATATTTTTGCATTATATGTCCTTGCAATTCTATTCATTTCGAAGCTTTGCATCTTTTGAATGCTCCTTGATGCTTGCATTGCCAAAGGGGGAGAGCTTTGCGATGTTCTCTACCGTAAGAAGCATAATTTCTTTAGGGGGAGAGGTTCTTGACATAAAGGGGGAGAAAAATTTGCTCAACTCAGGGGGAGTTTTTATCAAAGGGGAAATTTGCCAAAGGGGCTTTTACTCTTCTACAAAGGGGGAGAAAAATTCTTTTATCAAGTGACATGCTTTGGCTCTTTTCTGAGTTTTTATGGTCACTTGTGTGCTGAAAATTTTTACATTTTCTTGAACTTCGATTTGGTTGTCAATGCACTCATCAAGGGGGAGATTGAGAAACCAAGGGTGGTTTCGGTGTATGTGATGAGTGATTGACAGGTTTATTTACCCTCTGTTCGAAGGGTACCTCCGAAGGGGCTTCGGAGGTGGTACCTCCGAAGGGTGTTCGGAGGTGTTTCACCGGAGTGTGTTCGGTGTTTGCTTGCTGCAGCTGTGCAGCGGAGTGTGCCTGTCGGAGGGGTCTGGCAGTACACGTTGACTGGCTACATGCTGCTTGCTCCTAGCAAGCATGCTTCCTGCTGACCACGACTACACGTACTGCTTGTCGCTTGCTAGCCATCCCGATGCCAGCGGACCTCCAACCAGTGACGACGGTGGATCTCACCTACATGTCGCTCGTTGAACTCGCTTAGACCGTCGCTCGTCTTTCCAAGACAGCTAGCCTGCCAGATCTAGCCATTCCAACACTTCTCTAAAGGTAATCCCTCTACATTTTTACATTTTGTAGTATTAAGCTTAATGGTACTACATAGTTCAGCTAGCCTACTAGATTTGACTAGATTTATTGCCATGGTTCTACCATTTTTGTTTGTTGACGAGCTTTGTTTGTAGTGCATGTTGATTCATTGGACAACACATGTGTTTGCTTGAATTAGTTTGGGGAATCCAACATTACCATATTTGATCTGTATTGAAATGGTTTAGTATATGTTGAAATGCACAAATTTATTTGATCTATGATATAATAATTCAATATGTACATGAATATATTATTAATTTTCATGTAATATAAAATATGTTGTAGATAGACAAGAGGACCAAGTTTTTGATATATGGGGTTGTAACACATATGTTGGTTTCAATGATGGCTATGATTATTATGTCTAGAAAAATAAAAAATATGCAATGAGACCACACATTAGTTATGGGCCAATGGATGTGAGGGATATGATTAGATTGGATTATCTCAATACTAAAATATGGAAGAATGATGTAACTTGTGTGAACATGCTTAGGCTTAATAGAGCATCTTTCTTCCGCTTTTCTGTGCTTCTTTGAGAAAGGGGTCTACTTGTAGACACCACGCATATTAGTGTTGAGCAACAAATTGAAATGTTTCTAAATACAGTGGGACACGACCTTAGGAATAGGTTAGTTGACCCTAATTTCAATGGATGTGAGGGATATGATTAGATTGGATTATCTCAATACTAAAATATGGAAGAATGATGTAACTTGTGTGAACATGCTTAGGCTTAATAGAGCATCTTTCTTTCGCTTTTCTGTGCTTCTTTGAGAAAGGGGTCTACTTGTAGACACCACGCATATTAGTGTTGAGCAACAAATTGAAATGTTTATAAATACTGAGAAACCAAGGGTGGTTTCGGTGTATGTGATGAGTGATTGACTGGATTATTTACCCTCTGTTCGAAGGGTACCTCCGGAGGGGTTTCGGAGGTGGTTCTCCGAAGGGTGTTCGGAGGTGTTTGCTTGCTGCAGCTGTTGCAGCGGAGTGTGCTCGTCGGAGGGGTCCGACAGTACGCGATGACAGGGTTCGTACCGATGGCTTCGGTACTTTGGGCGGTACACCGGAGTGTGTACCAGAGGTGCTAACCCGGAGAGGTCTCCGGAGTACTGGATACACTTGTTTGCTTGTCTGTGGTGCGCAGGGACTTCGGAGGCGACGGACAGGGTTCGAGCCAGGTGAACTTGGGTCAAGCGGGTGGCTTGATGCCAGGGGAGCGGGGAGCTCCTTCACGGTGGCAGCGAAGGTGGTCCGGGTCGGTCCTCGGGTCGAGGCGTGCCAGGTGAAGGCAGAGAGTGCGGAGCGTGGCTCCGGCTGAAGGTACTCCGAGACAAGTCCTCGGAAGTGAGGCACTTCGAAGGTACTCCGAATGGAGTGACTTCGGAGTTGGTGGAACAAGTCCTCTGCGGAGGCATGGAATTCGAAGTGTGCTCCGGAGGGAGACATTCGAAGGTACCCGACGAAGGTCTCAGAAGTCGAGGTGCATCGAAGGCATGGTCCGGGTGAGGCTCGTCGTGGTGTGTGCTCGGAGTGAGACACTGCGACGAAGTGCTCATGGAATGCTTCATGCGGAGGCCTTGGACGAAGGAGGGACTTCGAAGGGTGGTACTCCGAAGGTGGGGCTTCGGAGTGAGGATTACTTGTGGTGCTTCGGCCATGCATGGCTTCGGTACACGGACGGACGGTGTTCAAGCTGGGAGTAGCTGCGAAGCCGTGGTGATCCACTCCGGAGGTGGTGGTGCGAAGGCCCAAGGGGCTTTGACGGCTTCGGCTCAAAACCGTCACTGTATCGAAGGACTTCTTCGGCGGAGCGAAGGCCAACAGGCTGCAGGCTTCTCGCCGAAGCTACCGCACCCTCTGGTGCGAAGGGAGGTTCCAGAAGTCAACACTGTAAAGGCTGACACTGTCTGTTCTGAAAAAGGCTGACACTGTCCCCTCTGCAGCTGACAGAGAAGCCTCCAAAATAAAGGTGGACTACCTTTTGTACCCCTTAGTTCTGTAGAGACAAAATGGATGTAAACCCTAGGGGTAAAGTAGTCACTTCCTTAGGATGAAGCCGTGGGCTATAAATATGGGGGCTCGGTAGGTAACATTCAACACTTTGAGCATTTACTGTTGAGCTCCTGTAGACAGACCTCGCTGTATTCATTCTGAGTTCAATTTATTTCAGTGTTCCTTGTTCAAGCAGCGAAGCCCTGCTTCTTTGTGTTTTTGCTTGAGCTCGCGTTGCATACCTCGTTAGCTTATAGTTCACCGTAGCCTGTCTTGGCGAAGGGTGTTTTTATCACGAAGTGTGCTTTACAGTGTGCTGTCGCTCTGTGTAACACGAGGCAAGACCTCGCTGCTTACTAGCGAAGCCCTGTTCTTTCCCGTAGTGCTTCTTGTGTCGGAGCCCTTAGCGTAGTCCATTTGCGTGTGCGTGTAGACCTTCGGGTACGAAGCCCAGCACCCGTTGCTGTCGCCAAGTACTTGGTCGAAGTCCTCAGAGGGCTGTCCACTCTTGCGAAGGGTGAAGTGCGAAGTTTGCTCAAAGCACCCTGCGTGCGGAGCCTGCACTGACTTAGCAGAGTTGGTTTTCGAGGGTTGTAAGTGGAGCGAAGTCTTCTTGGCTTCGAACGATTGCTCCTCCGAAGCCTGTGTTCGAAGGTGTCGAAGTACCTCCGAACCAGACCTTCGAAGGTAGTGTTCGAAGCCTGTTCCGCAGAAGACAGAACAGAACCGAAGGCTAAGTTTTTAGCCCGAAATTTTATAAGCTCCCATTCACCCCCCCCTCTGGTCGCCGTTTCCGGTCCAACAAATACAGTGGGACACGACCTTAGGAATAGGTTAGTTGACACTAATTTCAATGGATGTGAGGGATATGATTAGATTGGATTATCTCAATACTAAAATATGGAAGAATGATGTAACTTGTGTGAACATGCTTAGGCTTAATAGAGCATCTTTCTTCCGCTTTTCTGTGCTTCTTTGAGAACGGGGTCTACTTGTAGACACCACGCATATTAGTGTTGAGCAACAAATTGAAATGTTTCTAAATACAGTGGGACACGACCTTAGGAATAGGTTAGTTGACACTAATTTCGATAGGTCTAGTGAAACTGTTAGTCGTTATTTCAACAAAGTGCTTCACGCAATTAGAGAGCTAAGAAATGAGCTTATTAGACCACCTTCTATGGCGACGCCAACCAAAATAGAAGGAAACCCACGATGGGATCTTTATTTTAAGGTGTGAATTCTAAACCTAAATTTTCTTTTCTTCAATTATAAGTCATAAAACATGTGACTTAATGTGTAATACCTTATATGTATTCACACATAGGATTGTATCAGAGCAATTGATGGCATACATATATGAGCCTACGTACCTAATGATGTAGAACCTTCTTTTCGTGGTAGAAAGTCATATGCTACTCAAAATGTAATGGAAGCTGTAGATTTTGATCTTCAGTTCACATATGTCTTAGCTGGTTAGGAGGGGACAACACATGATGCATTAGTTTTATGAGATGCTCTAGAGCGTGAAGATGGTCTTCGTGTCCCACAAGGTAACAAAAACATTTTGTAGAGAAGTTTTCGTTCCATTTATTTTGTATGGAGGAATGACACCCACATATTCCCTCACATGTTAGGCAAATTCTACCTAGTTGATGCTAGATACGGAGCTAAACTTGGATTTTTGCCTCCTTTTGTGGTATGAGATATCACTAGAATGAGTGGGGACACAATAATGTCCAAAACAAGAAATAATTGTTTAACCTTAGGCACTCAGCTCTACGTGTCACTGTAGAGCGTGCATTTGGGTCACTGGAGCGGAGGTTCAAAATTCTTGATGATGCAACTCCATTCTTTCCATTTCCAACTCAAGTAGACATTGTGCTGGCTTGTTGCATTATTCATAATTGGGTTATACAAGATGGGGGTGATGAACTAATCATACTTGAGACAAATTATACATCTAATCACGTCCATGTGTCTTCATCAAGTGGGCAAGCAAGAGAACATGCCTTTATGGTCAATTTTAGGCAGCAAATTGCTAATGCTATGTGGGAATACCGTCAAAATTACTATGGTAATTAGTATGTAATTTTATTAATGCCGACAATCATGTGTTTGTAACGGAACATATGTTGGTTTTTGCGTTTGTATGGATATATTAATGTTGATTAGGATTTGTATGGACATATTAATGTTGATTGGGATGTGTATACATGCTAATTTAAATTCATATGGGCATACCATAGGAAATGGAGGTTGAATTAGGACATGAACAAGTGGAGGGGAATGACAATTTCACCTGGAACATTGCAATGTCCTCTTTTATGTTAACTTTCCTAGCTAATGTGGTGGTGGATGATACTATAACATCATCTGGGTTTATAAAGGTTCATCTAAATGCATGTGCTAGGGCTTTGAATGATCATTTTAAGATTAATCTCACTAGAGAGCAGATTAGTAATCATGTTAGAACTTGGAAGAGAAAGAATGTTAGGATAAATAAACTTAAAAATTTGAGTGTTGTCTTTGGAATGAAGATAACTACATAATTTTTCTTGACCATGAACATTACACAAGCTATATTAAGTTACATTTCTAGCCTCCATATGTTAGCTACAATTGCAATTAATTTTTGGTTTATACATTGTCTAATAGTGTTATTTCTTGATGATAGGATCACAAAATGATGCCGAATTTTTAAACAAGCCTATTGAGTATTAAGGAGAGATGACTACTGTCTTTGGAAATAGTGTGGCAACAGGAAAATTTGCAAAGGGGTCCAATGAGTCTCTAGGTATGGAAGTGGATGAATCTAGAGTTGGGATGTGGAAGGTACTCCCCCTCCAGATGATAACAATGGGATATCACCTGGATCACATAAAACTAATAGAACTAAAACAACATATAGTGAAGAAAGTAGCCTAATTGAAGCGTTTCAAGCTGTGGGTGAAAGGCTTGCAGTGGAAAGGCTGGTAAGGAATTACCACTTGATTTGTTTGAAACCTTGAACAGTCTTCCACGATTTGATGAGGCACACATCTCCTTTTATTATGCACACCTGGTTGAAAATCCTCATATTGTTAGAGCTTTTTACACACTGCCATTTAATTATAAGCTAATTTAGTTCTCTAAGTTCATTAGTGACAAGTTAGTTGGATGTTTAGTAGTGAACTTGACATAGTTATGCTTTTGAATGTATTAGAAATCTATTGGATGTTGTCTTTTGGATGTTGACAACTAGACTTTGACTTTTGATGCTATCTTTTGGATGTTGATGGCTAGACTACTTTGATAACTATGTGTAATGGGACAAAATCTGTGATGTATATATCACTTGTAACTTCTATGTAATGGATTTATACTCTAATATAAGTTTAACTATGGTTTCATCCTTCTAGTTCTATCCACGTGCATTTATAGCTCTGTTTTGGAAATTGAAATGCACTAGTTGTACTTTATCTATATCTTATCTATTTTTCATGTACTAGAGGTGGTGTTTGATTTTGGCAAGTATGAATATGTGGTGGTGTTTGGTTTCAGCAAGTATGAATACAAGAGAGAGTCAGGAAACATGATCGTTTTACACAGTTTGAAGCTCCTGATGCAATACGGTACTTTCCATGCTACATTCATGTTTCTAAAAACTCTACAAAGCTAGTTATCAATCACAAGTCTAAATCTGTTCAATGGAGAACACATTTTATTGAGAAGAATGATGAGTCAAAACTCAAAACATAATTAAATTCTAAAAGGAAGAAAAGAAAGATACATCACATAGGGATAAAATTACCCATTTCTACTAAAGAGGTCACCACATATACATATTCATCTAATTCATCAAACGAAAAAAATGGCTCATTTCATCCACTCTTCATCCTATCAACCAAACAAAAAAATTGAATCATCTGATACATCCAACCAGTGTTCAAAATGGCGGCCCTAGGCGGGCGCCTAGGCGGCATTAGGCGCTGGGCGCCACCCCAGCGCCGTGCGGAGGGGCTGGGCGGCCATCTAGGAGGGCAGGGCACCTAGGCGGGTCAACCGCGCCTTGGGCAGTTGACCGCGGCGCCTAGGCGCCTAGGATCGCTACTTCTCCTGTGCTCCTTCTGTGCTCCGGCGCCGCTCACCGCGCGCCGACGCCTCGCTCAGGGCCTCGCGCGTCGTGCGCTGTGCTCCGACCTCCGTGCTTCGTCCCCCGGTCCAGCGCATCGAGCATTCGAGCTCCGACCGAGCCGCCGAGGCCGCGATGCTGCGCTCTAGCAGCAGCAGTCTCAGTGGCGATCCGGCTCGGTGCAGAGCAAAGAAGGCCTGCCGCAGCCGGAGGGGGAAGAAAGGGGAGGGAAGAGAGAGGAGGGGAAGAGAACGCCTAGGACTCAGAGGAGAGAAGTGAAGAAAGCCGGTTGGACTGCGGGAAAGGAGAAGAAAAGGACTTCTTGGTCCAAGAAAAAACGCCTCGGGACTAGTATTTGACACATGGGGAGCAGTGATTGACTCTTGGAACAGGAAAAGACCTTTGGGAAAATACTGTGAACCAGTCCTCTGAACAGGAACTTGGAACTGAAGGGGCACAGACCTAGGCGCCGCCTAGGCGCCACCTAGGATCTAGGCGGTAGGTAGCCGCCCGACTAGCGACTAACGCCTACTCGAACACTGCATCCAACCAAACAAGAAGATTGGATCACCCCATTTACAAATCCATGGATAGAATCATCCTATCCATCTCCGCCCCTAAACCAAACGTACCCTAAGTGTGAGAATTCTGGTCCCAAAATTTTTCCCTCTTATTATCCATATGGATTTATGGTCTGCAATGACCTTTTATCTATGGGGTTTGAAGGAAATGACTTTTCAAAGTCAAATCTCTTTAACACATTCTAGATGTGAGTGAACTGATGTACTAAATTCATCAAACACATGCTCTACAAACTTAAGTAAACTTGATTTTATCAAAGTGTTTCGTTTTAAACTCAAATTCAAATAATGAGTTTGTTTTCTCAATTTCATATAATACTCGGACCATATTTATAATCCAAGCACTCAATTGGTACGGCCTATACGACTTTTTATTGCTATGCTGTGTTGCACCAACACTGTGCTTACTTTTGAAGTTGCTGTAAAAAATGAGAATCTACTTATAATTTATTTTTACAAATACAAGCTAAATTAAAGTGCATTTCCAGATCACAACAGGTTTGCAACATAAATTATAAGAAAACATCCACACCACAAAGCCAAAGAGAGCATTAGTAACTTCCATAAGTACCAAGCGTAGTAACTTCCCTGTATAGTTCCAACAGAAGACAATTTTGTAACAATTAAATTAAGAAAAAATATGTCGGAGTGAACCCTGTAAGGTACAACACAACGTGTTGAATATCTCCCACAGAAGTATCAAGCATAGTGACTTCCATACTTACAATAGAAGACAAAAATCAAAAGAATAGATAAATTGCAGAACAATCTCTCCTTTTGCAACTATGTGACAATTCCTTCTACATTTTGTAACACACTCAAAATAAGAGTGTAAAAACTGTTTCCTTCAGCTACATCAACAAATATCGATCTCACTTAACTGATTTTTCATCCACCTAGTACAGCAACGGTGTGGACACCAGGCGAGGTAAGCCATCCAAAAAACATCTCTTCCATCAAATTGTTAGGTAGGCTGTCTCGTAGAGTGGTTATCTTCTCTGAAAATTAATCATCTTGATGGAAACGGCGTAAATTGAAAAGAAGAAAAGCGAGAAGGCAATGAGCACTGTGACTGTGACACCTGTCATCCCTTGTTCATATCCCAGGTTTTGCTGGAGGAATTCCTGCACTGTGCCATTGAAACCAGGGCCAACTATCCTGGTGTCCACATCGCCTAATTGTGATGTAATGATGCCACGCAGGGTCCATGCCACTGGACAGATGTAATAGAACCAGATCCACCAACCAGGAATTCTCTGTAAGAAGTGGAATAATTAATCACAATAAATTACGCTGTTGTATGGAATGATATTTTAACAATTGATCGGGATAATTGAAATTAGGTACTCAACAAGAAAACTGGATAAAAGCTAAGGTTTCGATATCGGAAATTTAAGGTAATGAGCCAATGAGAAAACATAAGGATTTGATCGGACAGGCATTTCATGATTTTCTGGAAAATAAGTAAAACTTGTATGCAGACTATTACAGAATAATGCAACAGAAAAAATTGAAAGTGTAATGAAACAATGCTTTTTTAGTGTCTTACAGATTGGGGGATTAGGAACCCAGAAAGAAGATTCCATAACGAGTAAAACGCTGAGGATACCACAGCTGCCGTTTGTTGAGTAGGTGTCAAGCCTACTGCCACCATTCCATAGAACGTGAAATATGTAAACGTAAGAAACATGTAAATAAGGTACAAGACCAATTTCCCTGCAATTAAAAAAAAAGACTTTTAGCAGATTGCAAATGGGAAGATGTGTAGGAGATAAGAAGCTCTACAACCATATAAGATTTCAAGCATTTCTGGAGACAAATAACTTACTTATGTTCCGCTCATAATTGATCATGAAGTACGTGATGAGACCGAATATTAGTGTCTGAACTGCAATATATGGGATCTCCACTAGACCCTGTAGGATTTCATCAAGCATATAATTAGCCAAAGGATTTTCATATGGGATAATAAACAAGACGGGTATCAGAGCAGCAAAAGTGAATAAACCTGAGCTGCAGCATATGGGAATGACGAGTACATCTTAGCAGCTCGCTCCCTGTAGTAGACTGTCCTCTCAACAGAAACTACAGGCTGTACAGATGATGCATTGTTTACGCCAAGGAATAGGCAAGCCGCATAAAGAGCACCCATGATAAGTAACAGATCTTCTGTAGATTCTCTGCGAAATAATATTGATGCCTGTTAGTGAAATAATGTATGCACTCTCACCTTTATTGCAGCATGTAAATAACAAACTCACAAAGGATATTCACCCTAGTTGTTTGCAAAAGGATATAGTATGTTCACAAAGTTTGCTGGCAAAGATACACAGAGAAAGCTACTGAGCTGAGTTCAACACACGCTACTAACGGTATTCTTAGAACCTATTTGGTAGAACTCCAGATTTTATATTGTAAATCCTAGATCTAGATCTTATGACATCTAGAACAGGTCTAAAAGTATGTCTTGGCTGATCTGCTCTAAAAATCGAATGCAACTCAGATGACTCTCTTTTTTTTTGAAGGAGGCATATTTTGTTTTGACACACAATATCTTTTACGAAAATACACAGAGGAAGGCTAGGATGGTTTAGGGAAGGTTTTGTTGCACACAAATCATTTGATAACTGTTTCGCTGGAACAATTTTCTACAAATAATGTCAATGAATTCAAATAATCGTTTATGTTATCAACTTTGTTACAACACTTAACGACCACAAATTAGGACCCGTTTATATAATTTTTATAATAAACAACCTATATTGAACAAAACAGAAAAGTACTTAGGCTCAAGTAAAAACACCTAGACATAAAAGGTTGTACAAAATTGAATAGCTCATGTGCCCAGTTCAGTAAAATTAGAGTATTGTGGCCTAGTGAATTTAACTGAAATATTTTTCTTTCTGATAGTACATGCTTTGCTATCAGATGATTACCTGAGAACTCATAAATGTTTAATGTCTATCAATTAACATGAATCCAAAAGACAAGAGAAATACATAAATAAATTTGAAAGTACTTCCTTGAAGTTTTACCTTTTCATCCCAACGTTCCAAAATATTGAACCAAATATCAGAGCACCTATTGCTGTGAAAAATAACCGCACAACATTATACTCTGGACTTCTCCAGTAAACAAGGCTTTGCTTGCGAAAGCACACTGTAAATTGAGTAAGATGATTCTGTGAAAACTCTGATGAGAACTTTAAAGGCTCCGTGCCAGAAGCTGGAATGCTTAGTTCTTCAATTAAGTCTGCCACTTTCCTAAAGTATAGTGAACTAGTTTATTAACACAATCACAACAATTACAAGAAAAAAAAGAAGTCAAGCAAATCACAAATGGATGCATTTTATTTAATGCAGTAAGAATAACCTGAACTGATATGAGTTCTTGTACACTGTTGCAAAATCTATTCCAAGCCTTTCTTCACATGCTTGTGTGGTAATTTCAAGCATCCAGGTTGCTGGGTTGTAGCCTTCAGGGATAGCAAGGACCCCAGGAATTCCCTGTTGTCAACATTTGATAAATTGTGAGTGTATTATCAATATAAATATTGAGATGGTGGTGGCCACCAGCCAGAAATTTTAAGTCGCTCATGTATTTCAAGCACAGCACTAACATAGCAATCATTAATTAGGCATCAGTTGTTAAGGGGGGCACTGATTTTGTGCAGACTGCATAGACAAAAAAATTGACCAAAAGCTTGCAGCTTTTGATTAGTAGTTTACAGTTTCTGATCGAAATGAGGGGAATGAACTCATAACGGTATCTGTTGGATGCCATCTTTCTTATTATTCTACCGAGTCTTGTTTGGTAAGCACCAAGCTTTTTAATAAACTCCATAAGTCACAAAATATGACTTAAGCTTCACTCTTCCAAAGAGTAAGGGCCTATTTGGGAGGTTATAATACCGGTGCATTCCCTAAGAATAGATTAAGATTTCAAACTAAAATCCCAATTCATCCTCAGAAATGGATCAGGATTGTGGGCTCCCAAACAGGTTTTAAAGATTTTCATAAGAGAATTAGAGGGAAATGCATACAGATTAGGCATGCATCATTAACATCTAGTATTAGTTAAAAATACCTGTCGCGGGCTCACCGTTGACCAATGACCATAGCATGCTTATCAGGCAATGATATTTTTACCCCATGCGTCCAAAATGGAAATATGTCATTGAGAACTAATTTAATTGATATCCCACAAAATGTGTAATGGTTGGAGAAGCCACAAGATATTAGGGAGGTCCAAATGTAAGTATACACAGGGAAATACATGGTGGCAAATACTTGTGAATAAACAAACAAACAGTTCAACTGTTCAGCAGCGTTCGGAAGCAGAGGGAGTACAAAGAAAAGGCCCATGTTTATTAAAAAATGTTAATCGAAGTAAAGACGAAACATCAGTTGTATACAAAAACTACTGCATCCCACTAACAAGGGCAACAATGTAGTAAAATATAATATGAGCATAACATTACAACATATTATATTACAATATATTATGAGCATAACATTTTTGGTTTGAGATTTTTCTAGAACGAACCAAGTAAGTTTTTATTTAGAAGAAATAATGCAGATGTGTAACACTCTAGTATGTTGTACCTGAAAGTAATTAATCATATCAATTGAGCTAACACCAAGTGAACCTGCATATATAACTCGACCTCCTCGTTTCAGAAGGAGCAGCTGCATCAAATCGAATAGTAAGGACGACCGAATGTTATGATGATGAGCAACTAAAAATAAAACATAGAATACATCACTACCTCATCAAATGCCTCAAAGATATCAATACTCGGCTGATGTATAGTGCAGACCACCGTTCTGCCAGTATCAACAGTGTTTCGAACAGCGCGCATTACAATGGCTGCCGCTCGTGCATCCAAACCAGACGTAGGTTCATCCATAAAAATAATGGAAGGATTTGCAACAAGTTCAACAGCTATTGTAAGGCGTTTCCTTTGCTCCGTTGACAACCCCGTAATACCCTGTTTTCCAACTAGTGCATTCCGAAGTTGATCAAGCTCTACCAATGCCATAACTTCTTCAACAAATGCCTGCAGGTAAATTAGAAGCATGCATCACCAAGATGAGCTAACACTCCTAGATTATATATTTTTCGAGTAAGTTCAGAACAGACATGTCTTGTTTCTCTACTTATGTCATTTGGGAGCCGCAAGGTTGACGAAAACCAGAGAGACTCTTCAACTGTTACTTGTGGTGAGTGTATGTCACTTTGTTCAACATATCCTGCTATCCTGGCAAAGGTTCCCTGTTCTTTCTGATGGCCAGCAATCCTGATATCACCTTCTATGTAACCACCAGTTTTTCTGCCAGCTAATACATCCATGAGAGTCGTCTTCCCAGCACCACTTGAGCCAACCAATGCTGTCAGGACACGTGGCCTAAATGTTCCACTAACTTCAGAAAGCAACTGTAGTCTTTTCTCAGGAACACCTTTTGCTTCCATTTCCTGTTTAATGAAACACTGTTTTAGATGAGGTAGCATGTAAGGTCAGTTAAACGAAAGAGTTTATCAGAGTAACCTTTGGCATATTGACATAATAATTCACGTTGTGAAATGTCATGGTTAGTGGCTGAAAAGGTAGTATCATTCCGGTTTTATTTTTGCAGTCAGTCTTCTCTTCAGGCCCATCATTGTTCTCTGCAATTAAATTCCAGAGAAAATTCATTTATGTCAAAATCAGAGGGATTATACGAGTGTAATGATGTTGTGAGGAGAATCACATCTAAGCATTCTTACTAAACCTGAAGTAGGCTAGAAGATCGACGAGCCACTTAAGTGGAATCAACGTTATCTGTGCGCTTCGGGTTATTAGCCTGGTTCACCACCAGCAGTTGTATAATGATATATCTATACTATTATTATTTTAAAAGTAGCAGCTCTATCTTTCCTATCTCAAAATTTTCTAAACCGTTCGATCAATCTGATCCAGCGGCTCATATTATTGGATTCAAGTCCCGCGCGATCGGGAGGTCCCGTCTGCTACCTGGGTTCCCCACTGGCCCTTGAGGCCAGTGGCGGCAGGAACGTCGCCGTGACGGCCGCGGAGAAGCGCGCTCAGGCCGTCTACTTCGTCCACGGCGTATACGTAGATGCGGAGGTCGCGGTGCGGCCAGGAACTGGATGAGGAGGCACAGAGGAACGGCAGCACGGACAGGGGCCGGTCTAGGAGGCGGGTGAGGAAGAAGGTAGTGGCGATGAGGAGGGCGGCCGCTTGGTTAGGGATCACTTGTCTACGAGTTGACTGTGGATAACATGGGGGCGCCAGGGCGGTGAAGATTGGGGATTGTGTTACGGTGGACTGGAGGAGTGGTGGACGAGGTGCCCGTCGTCAACGGGTTCAGATGGTAGAGCTCGACGGAGAGGAAGATGGAGGCCACGGGGACGGGAACGGGGACGGCGAGGTGGCTTTGAAGGCGCCTGCGCTGGGGCGGCGCAAGCAGGGACGGCGCAGCAAGAGAAGGGGAAGAAAGAAGAAGGGGTCCCAAAGAAAAGTGAGAAAGGAAGAAAAAGAAAGAAAAGAAGAGAGAAAAGAAAAAAGAAAGGAAAGGAAAAAAAGAAACATGTAAAAAGACCATGATTAGCAATTTTGAATGTTTTTAGGAATTTTAAGGATTTTATAAATTAAAAATAATAGATAATATTCAATAATTTTATAAAGCAACGATTAAATGTGAACACATTGCAACATACGGGCATATCCATAATACAGTTGCAATTTCTCCCCTGAGAAAATGAGCTAAGCTCGTGCTATAAGGAAAGTGAATAAACAAGAGCCCAGAAAGCACATGAAAAAACAACTATATTCTAATAAAGAAAATTCAAGCTGCAAAGGTAAAAATCTAAAATTACCTCCAATTGCTTTTCTGTTGGAAATAGTACCAGTGTTCACGTCCCTTCTATCCGCAGCATCACAAGGGATCATTGCCTGTGCCTTTCGAAGGGCTTTCAAATTTAAAGTCATCTCAGAAACCAAAATAACAGGCAGCCAAATAAGATTTCGAAGATGATTTTCTGATCTCAATACTTACGGTTAAGAAACGTCAACGCAAGAGTAAATAAAATATTGAAAAGTATGGAGTAGGCTAGTAGAACACCAACTCCAATCCAGAACCAATGATCCTCTGTGGGGAGATCGTGTGAAATAAGAATGTTGGTTCCAACAGTGTGGTTCCCTGAAGCTGAGAGCTGAAATCAAAACAATTACGAAGTAAGCTTTATTAATTCCGTTCTATAGCTATATTTCACCACATAAACCGGTACATATCAAGTGATATACTATTCTGATTTCAATACCAATCAATAACAGTATCATACCGACCAATACTATCCATTTTAGTCCATACCATTTTAACCGGTCAAAATTATATTTTGATTTTTTAATATGTATTACATATTATTTATACTAAGTTGTGTATTATATTATATTCAAATTATACACTATTATAACAACATATTCAATTATATTATATTTAATTATATTGATATATATTTAAAATATATTTAAATTAATTTATTAAACTCCAAAACTATACCACTATCAGTTGATAACAAAACATTTCATTTCAAAAGCTAAACTAAAATGAAGTTAAACTTGTTATGAACAAACAGATGGTTAAAGAAAATGAAATAAAATCAAGATAGGTAAATAAAAGATCCATGCATATAAACAGACCTCTGACCATCTGGAAGCTGTGAACTCATTAACCGAAACAGCACGTTGGGCATACATCAATGGGGAAATCCAATAAGCCCAGTCCCACCATGGTTTTATGAACTCTATGTTACACAGCAGCAAAGTCATTGTAAGTTGGATTACAACGAAAGCAAAAGATGAGAACGGCGCTAAATACCAACCTTTAGGAACAATGAATCCTCCCAAAAGAAGAATCGCCAACAAGGCAGAAGATCCGAAGGTATTGGCGATGGTCATGTCCCGTGCAATCGCTCCCATCATCCGGAAGAGACCCAAGGCCATTTGATGCACAGAGAACAACAGCAACATAAAGCGAAAGAATCTGCACATGGTATGTGTAGTTATGACATGGTCAAGTGCAAAAAAACTGTAGCCAGTTGAACCTGTTGATCAAAAGGGTATGTCTTTGACTCTTTGGTATACCTGTCAACCGTTGGTGTGAAGCCTACTGTGTAGTAGACAACACATGACCATACAACAGCTTCAACAAAGGAATATGGAATTCTTAGTAACCAATTTGGAAGTGAGAAAGCCCATGCAGGGTGAAAGAAATTGTCTCTCTGCTTATAGAACACTGGAAGTCGAGAAATTGTAATGGGCAGCTCTGTAAAACCATTAAACATCATGTGCACGAGCCCAAAGAATAGACAGGAGAGGTAAAGATTCCCGTTTTGCTCGTCGACAGGATGCAATCTTGTCCGGAGAAATAGTGTGCATGTAATGACACCAACAAAACCGACCTGCACGAAATCACTCCATTCCTCAAAATCCCAAGTGAAGACAATGGTAACATGACATCGAAATATATGTACGGTGAACTAGAACTAAATCATAACAAATTTGACAAGACTGAAACAAAGTGAAAGCCATTCATGTATAAAATTCTGAATGCGCAAAATTATACTACATCCAATCACAAATACATGTTGCTTTAACCAAAATCCGGTAAAACTTTTATAATGATCATTAATAACTTTAAGTACTTCAAGAAGATTTATCTTGAAAAATACATTCACAATGTCATGGTTTTTTAAAAATATATAAACCTATTGTAATACAAAATTGAGGTTAAAATTGTTCATTGAATACCGTGTAAAAAGTTAAACGCCATAAATTTTAACTCAGAGAAAATAGTGTGATAGGTTTGGTGAGCTAATAAAAACCTAGCCACTTAAATAGAGATAAAACCTAATACTCTAGCTTACCCTAACTTACTTAGTATTAAAAAAATTTGAAGAATAAAGGAGTAGATGGCAAGAATCTGGTGAAAATAAATTTGGGAGGCTTTTAGTCCACTTTGTACATTTTATTGCATCCACAAAAATAATGCAACCTGTAGTGATCTTGTATCTTTGAAGATAGATTTTAGTTACACTTAAATATACTTTCGTATACCAAACATGATGTAAAGGACATTTGTTTCCACAGATGAAAGAAAGAGAACTAGAGCTTCAGCAGATCGAAGGACTGAGTGCTGAATGCTAGACCATATGACATGAAATTCACACAAGACACAAGGAAAAAGGTCCCGTCAAGAAAAAACTATATGGGTAGAATTTCATGCTAAAGATTTCAAGAACTTCAATTTGAACACTGTTCGTGTTTAAATTGTTGACTGTTGATCATTCATTCATTCATGTATGACCTCAAGTATTAACTACTCCCAAAATAATTTTGATGTATCATGTATTGTTGATGATTTGATGTATCATGGATCTGCTGCTTGTTGTCATTGTGCTTCACAAGAACTGGTCACAATTACAGATTATAGTATGTTTTATCCATGATAGACAAGGTATTAAAAATTAGACTACTCCATATTTTTTTAGGCAAACCAGTAGGAGAGGTCTAATGAGGTTATATAAATAAAGGCCAAAGCCAAAACAAGTACAAAGCCTAGATGGGAGCTTTAGAAACAGCAGGGGGGGACTACACCATATATTGTAAAAATGATCTTTTGAAGTTGCTCGCATTTACTACAAAACCAGAGTTACCCTGAAAAATATTTAAAATAAGTAAAGAGGCTTATGAGCTTACTTGGCATGTCCTAAAAATGTAGAGGAAACGATGACGGCTTATTAGAATAATTTCCCTGGCAAAACATGCTTTAACAAGTCTATACTTTGATACGGCAAATTTTGACTTTGCAAGAGCCTGAGGATAATCTTTATCTTTATTAACATAAGAATTATTTAAACTGGACTCCAAATTTCTACCATATTGGGATTCTTTAAATTCAGCTGCCATTGTTGAGGTAGAAATAAAGATATGTTGTTTTGACTGATCAGACCAGTACTGAGCTTGATCTTTCCTTGAAGTCACCTGAAAACAAAGTTGCTTGCAGCTCAATTTTAGCATGCCCCCAACATCCTATGGAATATAAGCAGGACTAAGACAATACCTCCTGGAGAAAATCAGCAATCCCCTTACGAGGTGGCAATGAAAATCCCAATGATTTAAAAAAGTCCACAACATGCCTGATAGGGCCTTGATAGATGATCTTCCCTTCTGACAACAGAATTAGGTCATCAAAGAGCTCAAACGTCTCTGGTGCAGGCTGAAGAAGTGACATCAGCACAGTAGCCTCCATCTCGTGAACAAAGTTCCTCATGCAGTTAACTATTTGAAAGGTTGTTGAGCTGTCAAGACCTGTCGATATTTCATCCATGAGAAGGGTTTTCCTTGGTCCAATAATCATTTCGCCTGCAAGATTGTACCATGTTCATGAGAAATGTAGCACAGAAGGGGCACATATAAGGACATAAGAATGTAATGGCCATCCTCAGATAAAGAATAAGTTGATAGATATCTGGTTGACCTGTTGTAACTCGCTTTTTCTGGCCACCGGAGACACCTCTTTCCATATCGTTGCCAACAGGGGTATCCGCACATGTATCTAGCCCAAGCACTCTCAGTACATAGTCCGTGACAAGATTGTGTTTTTCTGTTCCAAATGATGCAGTCTGACCAAACAAAACAAATCACTTTGCAGAACGAAATATCACATATAAGAAGTTTAGACAGAAAATTAGGCAAGAACCTTCATAAAAGCATCTATCTGGGGACTTGGTCTGATGCCTTTTTCCTTTTCTAGATTCATCAAATCTTTTAAACATTCTACACATTTAAAAACATTTTTAATTGGCATAAAAACTAGATATTTGGTAACAACGAAAATCAGCAACAATCAATGCATAGTATTTCATAAGAAAAACTCCATCTTAGAATCGGGCTCAACAGAAAGGCACATCATTTGTAAGACTTCGATACAGACACTTGACCTTCAAGATTTCTAGCACAACATATATTGGTTTTTGGGGAATGGCCTTGAAAAGAAAAGAATTGCAGGAACAAACATCCTACACCAAAGTTACCCCTACCGAGCTGGATGACCGGTTACCGGTTGGTAACAATTGACAAGTTTTAAAAAATGCACAAAAAAGAAAAACAGAAAAAAATTCAGAAAACAATTTAAAATGTGAGAAAATGCAGGAATAAAAAGAAAATTTATGATACAATGATAAAAATATTTGATATAATAATTGTTGTTATTTGGTTGAATTAAGCAGTACACAGAGCATCACAAATGTAGTAATGCCATTTTTGTGAGAAAAAAAAATAAAAAATCTGGCAATGGCAGCAATTGGGCCAGGCCATTTTTTACCGATTTTTTTATTCTCATAAATTTGTGAACTTTAAATATTTTTAAAACAAATTTTACTAAAAAAAATCTTCATAAATCACCTAGTATTATACATTTTTATTTTAAAAAAATTCAAGTTCAAATTTGAATTTTGAAGACGGTGACTATAATCTAGCGGTAAGTGAAATCCTGTCCCCACCCCTCAAAAAACTCGTTAGTTTCCATGCATGCACAGGCAAATGTGCCCAATAGATGGCATCTGCATTCTGCAATCTGCAACTAGATTGTTGTCTAGCACCTGACATACGATGCAGGGATCCTCACATAATCTGTAAATTGAACCATCCTAAAAAAACAATAGCCACTGTAGAAAATTCGGTTTTCTTGGCGGTTATCACTTAGGGGTTTTTTTGAGAAATGTGCTTCTACTACAATATACACAGGATGCTACATTTTCTATGGAAAAAACTTACATTGTGAACATGATTGTTGGGTGGATTCTCTAGAAAGCATCTGAACTCAACTAAGTAAACTAGAGTAGGTCACTATTTGTTTGAAACATTTTATCTTAACAGGGTAAAATGGTACAGCATTAATTGAGATACACAGAAATTTCATTTGTACTCTGTACTATTTTGGTATAAACATGCCATAAAGGAACAATATACAGATAAATAGACCAACCTTGCCAGTTTTCACTTGCACCCTGGCATTTTGCAGCAAAATCTAAAGTTTCCCGTACTGTCAACTCCCCAATGTGGTTATCCGTCTGGCTGATATAAGCAGATGTTCGTTGCACACAAAACTCATCAAGACCGATTCCATTGTAGGCAACGTTTCCACTTTTCTGTTGGAAGAAGAAGAAAAATTGAAAAACAAAAAGCCATTAGAAACTAAAATTTGATTACAGAGGACATAAACTGGCTCTACGAGATGGACAACTGTACATGTATCATGTATGATTTTTTTAATTCCTTTTTTGGGGTATTTGTGTGTTCGAGAAGAGGGAAGGGGGAGACGTTCACCTTTAGCTGAGGATCCAGTTTACCAGCAAGGGCCAACAAGAGAGTCGACTTCCCAGATGCAGGAGGTCCCAACAACAGCGTCATTCTTTCAGCACACATACGAAAAACGAAAAAAAAACAGCCTCAATAAGTGTTATCTTTTAACGACAAGCTTTCATTATAAATTAAACACGTTATATGCAAGCATAATAACAATACATTGCAATAATTCCAAGGGAGACATCGTTCGGCTTATTTCCATGCAAACAAACACTTTTCCTTTAAAAAAAATAAACTAACGTGCATGCATCATGAGTTATATGATAAGTTTCTCACCTCCCAGGTTTGATTACGCCACTGACATCATCCAAAATAACCAGCTTGTGCTTATCAGGACGTAGAAGACGGGTACCAATAAGAATTCTCTGCTTGCCAGAAAATGATGAAAGAACATATCAGCACGAGCTACATGAAGTATATGACAACGGTGAATGAATCATCAAGAAAATTAAGGTAATTAAGAATCAACGTTGCAAACTAGTAATTATAGTAATACTGCACTGGCATGTCAACCAGCTAATAAAACTATCTTGTTTCTACCGACTGTCATATATTTCGATCAAGTGCAGTAATTAATCATGAGCTTTAATTTGATGTCGAGTGGCTAAGTTGGAACAAAATAAGCAACGTACATATTGCAAATCCTGGCCTCTCGTACGAGAAGCATAGTTGTTACTGTGTCACCATATCATTGTGACGAAAATCTGTAATTCATCATAGACCATCATATCATTTGAGTGGTTGTAACATGCGCCGCTGTGGCATCGTGAGGTGCCCGCCACGGATGCGGTGCCAACCATATGAAGCTATTGCTGTCGTGAGCACTGAGGGCGTGGCAAGCGAGGGTGTGTCAAGGACGCAGTAGGGGCTAGATCCGGTGAACTGCGAGCGATGGGGGTTCGATCTAGCGGGTGGAAAGGACCGGATCTGATGGCAGGCAGTGCACCAGTGCAGAAGATGGAGGGAGATTTGCTATTTTGACACTCCAAAGAAGTTCGTATTTTGACATCCAAATCTACTTTTATTGAATCAGGTGGTCTTATGTGTCAGGCTCAGAAGTGTCATCATGAACAAAGTATATATCTTTGGAGTATCAAAATAGCAATTTTTTCTAAGATGGGGGAGAGAAGAGGGAGAGGAGGGGGAAGAAGTGTGGTGGAGAGAAAGGGAGTGAGGAAAAGTTAAGGTTGAGACTGTTTGGTCAAATTTATATAAATAAATTTTTTACTGAAATTTAAATATATTATTAGATTTAATTTTAAATATGTTTTTCAATTTTAAGTATATTTTTTATAATATAATGTACATAATGTGATAATATTATAACATGATATTATGTTGTTATGTTTATCATACTATTTTACTATTGTTATTTGTAATTTAATATTTTAATATTTATATATTGATATTTTTTAAAATCTTATAAGCTATTTTTCTATATTGATCACACCGATGTATCTATGACAACGCCATACCACAAATCGTAAACATTATAAAGTTATAAAACCACAAATCGTAAACATTATAAAGTTATAAAGACGATAGATTACGGCGCGACAACCAGAAGAACTCAGCCAAACCAAACTAGCACAGCCATTTCACATATTTCCGTGCTCTAGAAACGATAAAGAATACATATGCATCGTACATAGTGCTTCTCTCCTAAGTTCTCCTAAGTCCTCATGGATCATCTGGGGAACAAAAAGGTAGCACAATGAAACCGGCTAATTAATTAGCCAAAATGGGGTTGCATCTCGTAGCCGTAACCACACGTGATAAAATTTAATTTAAGTTTCACGGTAAGGAAATGAGTAGGCAGTGGCGGAGGCTGACGCGAAAGGAAGAGCGGGCCTTGTGCTTAGCGGTGGAATAACTGTTAAATCTTAACATTCTAAAGGGTGTATTTTTTTAAAAAAAATATTATAAAATTATAAAAAAATTAGAACCATTTATCAATTATTTAGCATTAAATTCATTTGTTTTTACCATTAAATTATTATTATAAAACAAATCGGTTATATGACTTAGTCTAATGGTTAAATTGATACGAGACCAATTTTTCAAAAAGGGAGGACTAAGGCCTAGGTTTAACTGACATGACGATACGCCACTGGGTGGAAACATGAAAGTCAAGTTTGACTTGTGACAACGGATAATTTAACTATTTATCATTCTCTTAATATGTCAATTAATGGACCATATCAGTGATTCAGATGACCCCACATGTCAGTGATTCGAAGTGGTAATTTTGTTACCACTCACATGTTAAAAATAACAAATAATTAAATCCTACTGTGACAACACCCAAGACATCGCCTCGATGCTTTGCTCTCCCTTACCCCTCTACCACGAAACATGCCATATGTCCTCGCAGACCTAGAGCATCTCCGTCACGGCGCCCCGATCAGATCTTTGTCATGGTCTCTCGGTGCAAATCTCAACAATGCCTTAGGTACGGTGGATCTCCGATAACACCTATTGCAACATCGGATCTATACAAACCTAACATGATGGGCTGATGATACTTGGTGCGGCAAAAAGCCTCAATGGTAAGGGACAACTGTGGCACTAGAAAAAATAGACATAGAGATGCGTGGTTATTTCATTATTTTTAAAAGCTTTTTTATTTTTATTGGTTATTTATGTTATTTATGTTACTTCTTATATATATTTTTTATATCTAATGCCTAATGCCTAAACTATATAAACTATATAGTAGAAATCTTCGAAGTTTTATCTTTGAGAGTTATTTTTTACATCTAATTTCTAAATTTTAGAATAAGAAACGGTACCTCAGCGATGTTGTGGACGTAGTTGACAAGCGTTGGCAGTGCTCTGCTGCCGATATGGACGTCAGTCGACACGGTCAGGTTCTCGAACGTAACCTCGACTTGCGGCACCTTCAATTCCACCCTGCACAAGCACAGAACGTAAATAACAGTGCAGTTAACAATCAGGCCTTAGAGACGTTTCACACTTGTAGTGTATATATAGACAACTCAAGGGAACTCGAATCGATCGCTCTAGAGCGGAGAATTCAAGCACCAAAACCCCCCGATATTATACGTACGCATCGAAGCGGGCCTTGATGCCGTGGAGGAGGTTCGCGTTGTCGAGTTCGGTGGTGGCGAGCGCGTGGCGGAGGACGCGCTGGAGCCCCGGCCGGTCGAGCCTCCGCACGTCCACCACCTGGCCTCCTCTGTCGCCTCCGTCGCCGCCGGATCCGCGTAGGCCGTCGGGGTCGGGAAGGACAACGGCGTGCCTGCACCGCTTCGCGGAGGGGAGCCGCTCGATGGCCGCCCAGAGCAGGTCTGCCTCCTCCTCCGCCGCCCTCCTCTCCTCCTCCCCCTCTACGTCAACCGTCACGTGCTCGACGCCGCTGGACACGAACGCCATTGCCGACGCCGCCGCCGCCGCCGCCGCCGCGATCTTCCGTCTTCGGGTGGGGAGAGCCGGAGATCAGGTGGGCTGTTTGTTTAGAGGTAGTTTGGACCCTTGGGTTTTGGCGAAGGAATAGGGAAAGCAAGAGACGCGCGGCAGGGTTGGGGGTGTGGGGCTAAGATTTATAGGAGGATGCAGCCCTGCCAGGTGGCGCCCGCATTTAAATCGAATACGCTCGTTCTAGAAGGCGGACGAACCACGGATTTGTTGCTTCCAGGCAGCTACGATTAGGGGTGAAATGGTTCGGATAACCCGATCGTATCTGAAAATATTGATTTGGATTTGGATTTTTTTATTTCAATACAGATATTTTGAATACGGATATTTTTTAGATATAAAAACGAATATCATATTATTGATGTCCGACGGATTTGGATTCCAATAATCCAGATAATTCTTATCTAAATTATCCAAATCTGCGCCCATTAAACATTTAGGCCCAACTATTTATAGCCCATTTAGACATCTAATATCTTTTTTTTAAATCCGTTATGAGTATTTCAGAATTTCAAAAACTTCTTGGTTTTTGAAATCAAATACAAGTATTTTTCTATAGGATATTTTGAAAGATTTTACAATTCTGAAAACTTTATTTGTTTTTTTATAATTAAAAATCATTAAGCTACATGTTGTATGTTGTTAATCGATATATGTTGCTAATCGAGTGTAATAAACTAGATTTTTCAAAATTTATTTTTATTCGGTGGATAAGAACTAAAAATAGACTCATAATTATGAATATGATTTTTCTACAAATTTTGGTTCATTATTTCATGCGTTTGCAGTTCAAATTTGACATATTTCAATATAAATCCTAGAAACACACTTAGTGAATTAAAAATAGTAAACTGACTCAAAAAATACTAGATTTGTGCGTGATATAAAATATTGTATTTTGATTATAGAAAAAAATTAAAAGTCCAAACTAAAATGTAACCATCGATTTGCTTTTAAATCCAATCCATTTCTTCTTTAAATCATAGTTCGTACTTAGAGAATCTAAGACTTTCTTAACATCGTACGTGGTAAAATTCTCGAAACATTTTAATTTTTTTATCATAGTATCTATGTTTCATACAATGACACCATGACAAATTTTGTATTTTTAAGACTTTAGTTGATTTTTCTAGAATTAAAAAACCATTAAACACTACATTGTTAATCGAGTGTCGCAACCTAGATTCTTCAAAAATTCTTTCTATTTAGTGGATAAGAACTAAAAATGGACTCATAATTATAAATATGATTTTTTTTACCAATTTTGGCTCATTATTTCATGCACTTGCTGTTCAAATTTGACATATTTCAATATAAATTCTAGAAACAAACTTAATGAATAAAAAATAATAAACGAACCCCCAAAAATACTATATTTTTACATGATATAGTCAATATTGTATTTTGATCATAGAAAAAATTCAAGTTCAAACGAAAATTTAACCATCGATTTGCTTTTAAATCCAAATCCATTCCTTCTTTAAATCATAATTCGTTTTAGAGAATATACAACATTCTTAACATCGTACGTGATAAAATTCTCAAAAGATTTTAAAATTTTCATCATAGTATCTATGTATCATATAATGACACCATAACAGATTTTGTATTTTTCACACTTTAGTTGATTTTTCTAGAATCAAAAAACATTAAACACTACATTGTTAATCGAGTGTTGCAACCTAGATTCTGCAAAAAAAATCTTTCTATTTAGTAGATAAGAACTAAAAATGGACTCATAATTATAAATATGATTTTTCTATCAATTTTGTCTCATTATTTCATGCACTTGCTATTCAAATTTGACATATTTCAATATAAATACTAGAAACACAATTAATGAATAAAAAATAGTAAACTGACTCAAAAAATACTAGATTTGTACATGATATAAAAATATTGTATTTTAATTATAGAAAAAAAATTAAAAGTTCAAACGAAAGTTTAACCATCGATTTGCTTTTAAATCCAATCTATTCCTTCTGTAAATCATAATTCATTCTTAGAGAATCTATGACATTGTACATGATAAAATTCTCAAAACATTTTAAATTTTTTATCATAGTATCTATGTATCATATAATGACACCATGATAGATTTAGTATTTTTCGGACTTTAGTTAATTTTTCTAGAATTAAAAACCATTAAACACTACATTGTTAATCGAGTGTCACAACCTAGATTCTTCAAAAATTCTTTATATTTAGTATATAAGAACTAAAAATAGACTCATAATTATAAATATGATTTTTCTAACAATTTTGGCTACTATTGCATGCACTTGCAGTTCAAATTTGACATATTTCAATATAAATCCTAGAAACACACTCAATGAATAAAAAATAGTAAACTGACCTAAAAAATACTAGATTTTTACATGATATAATCAATATTTATTTTGATCATATAAAAAAATTAAAGTTCAAACGAAAATTTAACCATCAATTTGATTTTAAATCCAATCCATTCTTTCTTTAAATCTTAATTCATTGCGAGAGAATCTACAACTTTCTTAACATAGTACGTGATAAAATTACCAATTTTTTTTAAAATTTTATCACAATATCTATGTATCATATCATAACACCATGACAAATTTTGTATTTTTTAGATTTTAGTTGATTTTTGTAGAATTAAAAAACCATTAAACACTATGTTGTTATTCGAGTATCGGAACTTAGTTTTTTTAAGATTTACTTCAAAGACAACCCTTTCAAATTTACGTGATATCAACTATTACTTGACATTTGTGTATTATGATTGTGAATTAAAAATTATATTACTGATTATATCTGGTAAATATTTGTAACCGTATTCGTATCCGCTCTGTATCCATTCCATATTTGTATTCGATGGCATCTGATTCCATATTCATATCCGAAGTATCCAAATTCAAATCTGAATCCGAAAAATATGAAAAAGATATGATATCACTTATATCCGTTATATGATTTGTTTTCATCCCTACCTACGGTCCGACGGAGTCTGGGCCCGTTTGTCGGATGGAGGCCCACCTTGGCCAGATTGGCGGTTCATTAGAGAATTTTTAAATTTTAAAATAATTTGCTGAAATACATCTTTGTCTGACATATTTGAAAAATAGCCTATAGACGCTCTAAGTAGACGTTTTTTTTAAAAAAACTGCTTTGGGGAGAATTATTTTTATGACGTAGCAACCTAGGATTTGAGAGAGGGGGAGAAAAAAATTATAAGGCGCTTTCCACCCTCCTAGAGGGAAGGATGACTCTGCGTTCAATTTTAATTTTGCGTTGAACCCTTTTACAAAGAATTTAAAAATCCATAAGTGAGTGGTTTTTGCCGAAAGCTGTCCTCTAGAGGATGGTTTTTGCCTGAGCCCTGTAAAAGGGTGGAGCCTGGAGGGTGGCCAAAATTATCATTTAATTTCCAACTAAATTTAGAAAAAAAACAGAAAAGAGAGCGAGTGGTCTATAGGCCGCATGAAACATGGAGAAGGGAGCACGAAGAAAGGGAAAAAAGAAAGAAGGAAAATTCCTCGTATGCCATTATAATTTTTAGAAATTGCCTATATGCCACTGTCAGTGATTGTGGCGGCCCTCATCTGGCAGTGACACAATGATGACATTTTGGCAAACCGTAAAAATCGTAATGGCACAAAAAAAATTAACCCAAAGAAAGAAGAAGGAAATGGAGAAATGAAGAAAGAGAAAAATGGAAGAGAACTTTTTTAATTTTGAAACAGGAGGATTTCAAGGTTGAAAATCCAACGTTGTCTTCAATTTTTCTATAATTATTGGTCCCAATGAACAAACATCAATTTTAATGCCTACTTACTCACTATCATTAGTTTAAAAATTAGAACTTGTTGAACAATTAGAAATTGTTTAACAAATAGAATTTGTTTAACAATTAGAGTATTGTTTATTTCTTGGATGAGTTAGTTTTGCGGATGAGTATTGTTTATCAACAATTGTTTTACTGGATGAGTACTATTTATCAACAATTGTTTTGCAAAAACACAACAATTGTTTTGCAAAAACAATTGTCAAATTTCTACCATGAATTGTACTATTGGTTAACAAATTGTAAATTGAGCATATTTGGTTGCTAGGCACCATTTACCAATAATGAGGTTATCAATTTTTTTGCCACACTTTGGCAATCCTAAAGAAATCTTACCATAGTTTATGACAACAACTAAATAACTACCAATGTAATCAAACTTGCCTAACCTTAAATGTGGCAAAGTGTAGTTGGTAACCAAACAACCCCAAATCTTCAAACGTAAGATTTAAAATAGACAAATAATTAACTAGATGTAGAGTTATCTTTTTTCTAATCTACCCTTCTAGGATCTGTAGAGTTAACAGTCTAACCAAACACTTTTTTACACATCTCTAGATCCAGTAGGATCTAAATTCTTATAAATATAGATCCAAGATTTAGGATCTAGTATCTAGAGCCCTACTAAACATGCCCTAAGTATATACAAGACAGGCCACAAACTAGATTAAGTGATGCATGACAGCATGAGTATATGTAATACATGCCACCAGTGTTCTAATAGGCGCTAGGCGCTAGTCGGGCGGAGACCCGGCGCCTAGCGCCTAGAGCCGCCTAGGCGGCGCCTAGGCGGCGCCTAGGTCTGCACATTTTCTAAGTGCATGTTATTAATTTTCTGCAAGTTCCAAGCTTTTCTATTAATTTTCTGCAAGTTTCAAGGTCTCTTCTATTAATTTTCTGGAAGTTTCAAGACATCTTCTATTAATTTTCTGCAAGTCCCAAGGATTTCACGGTCTTCTAGGTGTCTTTTCCCCTCCTTACTACTATTTCTCTCCCCTTCTTTGAACCAGACTACTTTTTCTCTCCCCTCCTTTGAACTACACAGCCAGGCGTCAAGCTCTTCCCCTCCCTCTCTTCTTTCCTCTCTTCCCCTCCGAACTCACCACACTTGCCCCTCTATCTTCTCCTGTTTTTCCCGGCCAGCCGTCCCCTCCCGTCCAGCCGCCCCTGCGGCCTGCCCTCTTGCCCCCGACGGCGACGGCCAAATCCAGGTCGCGCATGACTCCCGCCGCCGGATCTGGTCGCGTGCACGCCAGCCATCGCAGGAGCGAGCCATCTTCCGGCTCCCACCGCACCGCCGGCCTCTGTTTCCGGCCGCCAGTGGCCTCGGCACTGTTGCGCAGCGCCGCCCAAGCGCCGCCCAGCACCGCGGTTGACCGCCTAGGCGCTTAGGCCGCCCAGCTCGCCGCCTGGAGGCAAGTCGCGGCGGCAGGCCGGCGCCCAGCACCTAATCGGCGCCTAGGCGGCGCTAGGCGCCGCCTTTTAGAACACTGCATGCCACTGTTTTGTTTCATCAGATGGTATTACTAAGACCAAAAAAAGACTTTGTCACTTGCCAGAACTCAAAGAGACAGAGATCAGTGGAAAATTATGCTACTGTTCTTATTGTCATGTGAGAAACCAAAGATAGGAAACATATTTCATTCTTGATAAAAAGAACACACCTAAGATTGTTTCCCAACAGGATAGTTGATTTGGACAATGGAATTCAGAAGATGCATCATGCACACCACAAATTTGTAAACGAATTAAATGCATTTCGTTGTATCATGCACACAGAATTAGTCCACAGTTAACTTTATCTTCAGCAATCATCGCATCATAAGAGGATGATCAGATGTATGGTGCTGTTCTTATTAGTCCACAACTGGGTGGATCCAATCCCAATTACAACCTCATGATACACTTACAATTACGAAGCAGCGGCAGAACCAGAAGCAGCCGCTGCCTCGGCAGGAGCCCCCTCATCGTCCTTGTGCTTAACCATGCCCGAATCGACCAGAATCGGCACCTCCGCAGCCAGCCACGGCGCCAGCCCGAGGCAGAGCGCGTGCGCGATCCCAAATCTAGGGCAGTTCTTCGCCCACAGAGGCTTGAAGTGCACGGTGAGGCAGATCTTCCCTCCACGGTACATCTGCATCGATCCACACCAGCAACAATCAGGATAAGAGAATCCGTTTGCCGAGAAGGCAAGAAGGGCATGGGAAATCCAAGGGAAGTATACCTTGTGGGTCTTGCCGTCCAGTGTAGGGAGCTCGATCTCGGGGGCGACCTGGGGATAGGCGACGGGGATGTCGAACTGGAGGGGGAACTCGTAGCGGCGGAGGTTGTAGACGTACCAGCAGGTGCCCTCCCAGCGGGTGCCCTCCGGATTGGCGGCGGAGATGCGGAACCAGTCGTTGTCCTTGGACTTGTTCACCGACGTGTAGGAGATGAGCGCGCGGTACTCTTCCTTGAGCCGCTGCCGCCACGCATCGCCGTCCCTCGGTCCAGCCCGCGTCGATAGCAGCGGGATCTCGCCGACCACGCTCTTCGTGCCCCTGTCCCACCCCTCCATCGAACGAATTGTCGCCGCCGCCGCCGCCGGTGCCGCCGCCGCCGCCGCTCTTCTTCTTTCTCCCTTTGCTGGCTTGCGGCTCCGTGCTCCTCAACCTTTGTATGACCGGCGATGGGAATGTGATTCTCGCTTGCTCGTGGCTTGTTTCTCACGCGGTCGGATCCCTTATTCCTTTCCGTTGCGTCGGCCGTTTAGTCAAAATCAAGCGGCCTTCTTGTACCCGTTTACGCCCCGGTTACCGGTTACCTCACCGGACAACCGACCGATAAACACTCTAAAACGTTTAGAATTTAAATTCTAATTTTATACATAATCCTATTTGGTTACCTATCCTAGCCTGACATAGGGTAACCACACAAAACCGGTTAAAATTTAAATTCTATTTTTATTCAAAACTTTAAACCGAATGGTTTACGAGTAGTTTGACTCGGTTACGGCTCTATTTGAACTTGTACCTCAATACCGAGCAATTTGATGTTGATGACAGTCTAGTTTGCATTAAAAAAATTCATATTTAAAAAATGTAGGACAATAGAAACAATCAATAGAAAATTAAAAAAAAATATAGGAAAACCTAGAAAATATAGAAATGTAATCAAAATTTATGATACAATAATAAAAATTGGTATAATATTTATTATTTTGTTGAATTGAACGGTAGATCAAAACATATTTAACAATGTAATTTTTAAATAATATAAAAAATTAAAAACTAGTAATGTCTGTCTGTTAGTCGTCTAAAAATTTTCCCGTTTTTATCTTGATCGATCTCTTGTGCTCTAAAATTATTGTAAATTTAAATATTTTAAAAAAAATAATTATTATTATCGTATATTACTTTGTATTTATACGATTTTTCCAAAATTTTCAGAACAATGAATTTCAAACTGAACCGGCTAATTTACAAAATCGGCCCGAAGCAAACAAACAATTACTGTACACGAGTAGTAGCGGAATCCTGCTTATTATACCAATTGTGTATAGTAGTGGACAAAAATGCCACGGGATTTGGGCTTTCCAAACAAAGCATAAGCGAAATATGTCAGCCCAGTTTAAGTGCCTGAGTTTGATTTCCTTTGGATTATTAAGGGGTGTTTAGCACTGCTCCACTCTTAGTTTTGTAGTTTTAGGGAATGTTTGGTTTGAGGGACTAGATTTTAGTCCCTGTCACATCAAATGTTCAGATATTATTTTAGAGTATTAAATGTAGACTATTTATAAAACTTATTTATAATCGGTGGATTATTTGTGAGACGAATTTAATGAGCCTAATTACGTCATGAGTTGACAATGTGATGCTATAGTAAACATTTACTAATCATGGATTAATTAAGTGTAACACCCCAAATTTTCAGAGAAATAAAAATACATTCTATTATAATTTTTTGGAAAAGATTATTTATGAAATTCCTTTAATGCTATTTATGCCCAAATGAACTAAAACCTAGAGGAGATGTCCAAACCATAGGCTAAGAAAATTTGTATATGATCCCAAGGCCAAGATATATTTTTGAGAATTTTTACAAATTTTTATCACTCATGGAAGCAACCCAAATAATTTAAACCAATTTCAACAATTATTTTTATGTAGAAAAAAGATTTAAACAGTAACGGCCCCTTCCCCCTCTTCTCCCTCAACCAGCCGGCCCAGCCCACTCAACCCCGCACCCCCTCTCTACCAAGCGAGCCCCGCTCATCAGCGACCCCTCACTCTCTCTCCATGCGCCCGCCCGGGTCAGGCCCACCTGCCGGCGCCAACTCCCCCTCTCGGCCGAGCCCGACCCCACCTGTCAGTCACGCCCCGTTGCCACGCCCGCGTCCCCGCACCCGCTGACTGGTAGCCCCCACCTATCGGATCCATCTTCCCCGCGAGATCCGCCCCCAAATCCCCACTCGCCGCCCGAAGCCCTAACTCCCCTCGGATCCGCCTCGTCGGCCCCTTCCCCATTCAATTGACGCCATTAAGTTGTCCCCCGAGCCTCGCCGGCTGTTTCCCCGTGTTAATCCACGCGTTTAAGCCACGGGATCAGCACTCACGTGCATGGCATACCTCACCGGCGCCATTGAAGACCCCTTCGGCTTTACTTGTATTCGCCGCTCGTTTTCCCCACCGGCGCCTCTATATAAACCCCCGGCCTCCACCGAGTCCAACCCACACGCCTATTTGCATTGAGAACGAACAGAGCGCCTGTAATCTAATTTTTAGCGCCACATCGCCGCCTCGCTCCAGTCGTCGCTCGCCGTCGCCGGAGTCCTCCTCCCCCCTCGGCACCGCACCTGATGAGGACATCAGTACATCTACACCAGCAGCACCTTCTTCGGCGCCATCTCCTTCTGGGGCAATCACGAGGGCCCGTGCAAGAGAGCTGAACTTCGTCATACTACTAAAGAATGAAGGCCCAGAAGAATAAACGCGAGCCTGCATAGAGTCGGCCTACCTAGGGGCACCCCCTCCTTGGCCGTCCACATCATGGGCTGCGCCCACCTCTCCCCCTCTATTTAAATAGAGCCTTGTCATTCCCATAGACTCGAGTTTTGATTTACAATTAGCTTTTGCTACCTTAGACATGCTCCAAACAGCGCTGTCCTCGTGTGTTTCAGAACTCCACCTTGAGTGATATTCATATTGCTCGCATCTATTTCTTGTTCGTTCTTCGATTGCGAACAGGAAACGATCTTCGTGATCAGGCTGATCTTGCATCAACAAGGTCGGTAACCACAGGGAGTTGGTTCAGCGATTGCATTGGCGCTTCGGGTTCGCTCGTCGTAGTCGGATCGTGAGGGTCTTCTTCCACCAAATCGAAGTTATCTCCACTCACTGAAAGATCGGACGCTTCAGCTCTATCAAGTGGTATCAGATTTTCCGGGTTGATCGGTGAGTTTATCGAGTGTTTGTCCCTTCCTACAGTCCACAAAATCAAAACACAAAAATATATTTCAGGTTAGATTATTGTCCCAGCACCTTTTTGAGCCTTGTACTATCTTTCAATAATTTGCTTTGTTGAATTTGTGTGCTTACGCGTGTCAATTGTTGCTGGTTACTTGTGCATCTTCATCTGCATATCACACAAACCCCTCTAGCCGTGCGCCCCTCCCTTCCCTGCCTTGTGTGTCATTTGGAAAGTTACAAAAAAATATAGGTTGCCTAATATTGATCACACTCATTTGAGAAAGTTTTGGTTGCCTTCCATACAAAGGGCAATCAATTATTGCTGGTTGCCTAATATTGATCACACTCATTTAAGAAAGTTTTGGTCGCCTACCATACAAAGGGCAGATTGCTTCATTTGCGAAATTCTTGATCACCTTCCATACAAAGGGCAGTCAATTATTGCTGGTTGCCTAATATTGATCACATTCATTTAAGAAAGTTTTGGTCGCCTACCATACAAAGGGCAGATTGCTTCATTTCTGAAATTCTTGATCACCTACCATACAAAGGGTCGTCCATTATTGCTGGTTGCCTAATTTTACTTGCAAGTTTCTCCGAAAAAAACGAAGAAAAAAAAACGAAGAAAAAAAAGGAAAGAAAGGAGAAAAACAGCAAGGAGGCGACCCCCCTGGCCGTACGCCCCTCCCCCCTTCCATCCCTGCTCACCTCTTCGGTTTCCCTTCTCATGTGCCACCTTTTGCACTTTGTCTCCAGCAGCTTTTGGTTACGTATTTGGCACTATAATTCAACCTCGCATTATTGTTTGATTGTGCTAATCCTTATTTTGAGTGCAGCCTACCTAGAACCCCACATAGTTCTACAATGAGCAGATTTTATTTCTCCAGGCAATCGCTGCTCCAATCTTTCACTGGTTCCACCTGTTGGTTGCAGGTCACCCCTGTGTGCTTGGCAAGAACGGATAAGAATTTGATAACAACACGTCTGTGAGCGACCGATCCACACCCTTGTTGTCGTAGGTTTTGCTCTGTGTTTGCGCTAACTATGGCAGGCAATGACGAATTGAAGGATGCGCAGCTGCTGGACGTGCGGGCACAGGTTGATGACCTTGCTGCGGACATGACAACGATGCATGGGCGGTTTGATTCTACGATCACTTCATCAACCGAGCGTTTCGACCAGATTGACCTCGCTCAGACGGCCATGGTGACCACGCTTGACACCATCATGTCACGACTCGATACGTTGACTACGTCGCTCACCGAGTTGCAAAAGGATTATGGCGGTGATACGGAGCAGGACGATGGACCTCGCCATGGTCGTGCACGTCGCGTGGTACGTCACCCTTCTCACGATTCATTTGCTAAGATTAAATTTAAAATTCCATCTTTTAATGGCAAATATGATCCTGCTGCTTATCTTGATTGGGAACTAGAGGTCGACCAGAAATTTTCATGCTATGATATTCCTGCTCATTCTCAAGTTAAAGCTGCTATTAGCGAATTTACTGATTTTGCTTTGATATGGTGGTGTGAATATAAACTAACACATCCCACCGCCACGCCCATCACTTGGACTCAATTAAAAGCTGCTATGCGACACAGATTTGTTCCTTCATATTTTGCACGAGATTTGCTAAAGAAAATGCAGAGTTTTCGACAAGGACAACAATCTGTCGAGGACTACTATCAAGAGCTCCAAAAAGGTATGATTCGTTGTGGTTTGTTTGAGACAGATGAAGTTGCGATGGCCCGTTTTCATGGTGGTTTGAATAGAGAAATTCAGGACATACTTGATTATAAGGAATATTCTGATATGGCCACATTGTTTGCATATGCTTGCAAAGCTGAACATGAAGTGCAGGGACCCCGCTCGAAGACATATCCTAACTCTTTTGCAGGTAGAGGCACAACAATCAATTCAGCGCCTACTTCGCCTACACCATCCACGATCAGCACTCCATCGCGCGAAATGACGGCCAAGCCTACCGCATCCTCGTCCCCAGGCGCTGCTCCTTCCACAGGACGTACACGGGATATTCGGTGCTATTGTTGCCACGGACTTGGACACGTGAGTCGGGACTGCCCAAACAAGCGTATTTTGCTCATACGTGACAATGGTGAGTACTCATCCGCTAGTGATTCCGAGGAAACACAACATACTATGCTTGCCACTGACCATGCAGCTAAAAAGGAGGTACATGTCGATCCCGGCGACGCCGATAAGTATGAGAGTCTTGTTGTGCAACGTGTTCTTAGCACACAGGTCACCACGTCTGAGAAAAACCAACGACACACGTTTTTCCACACCAAAGGTGTTGTACAAGAACGGTCGATTCACATCATCATCGACAGTGGAAGCTGCAACAACTTGGCAAGCACAGCTTTGGTCGAGAAGTTGTCCTTGCCCACATGTAAGCACCCAAACCCGTATCACATTCAATGGCTTAATGATGGTGGGAAAATTAGAATCACACGTTCGGTACGCGTTCCTTTTTCATTGGGCTCTTATTCTGATTATGCTGATTGTGATGTTGTTCCGATGGAAGCATGCTCTTTGTTACTTGGTAGACCTTGGCAATATGATACTGATAGTGTACATCATGGTCGTTCGAATCACTATTCCTTCCTGTTTAAGGGTCAGAAAATTATTATACATCCAATGACTCCCGACCAAATTCTCAAAGATGATCTTGCTAGGGCTACTAAAGCGGCAAAACCACTCACACCCCAACCAGCCGCCAATGTTAATTCTGAAATCAAGTTGAATGCGCCTGTCTTGCTTGCTACGCGTGCTGATTTTGATGATTTACGCAATGATCTTATGCCCTGCTATGCACTTGTCTGCTCTAGTATGCTCGCTGCACTTGATGCTCCCCCGTCTTTGGATATTCCCCCCGCTGTTTCTAACCTTTTGCAGGAGTACGTTGATGTGTTTCCCAAAGACTTACCCTCGGGTCTCCCTCCACTCCGTGGTATTGAGCACCAGATTGACCTCATTCCCGGCGCCCAACTACCTAACCGCGCCCCATACCGTACGAATCCGGATGAGACGAAGGATATCCAGCGCCAGGTGCAGGTGTTGCTTGATAAGGGGTACATTCATGAATCTCTTAGCCCTTGCTCGGTTCCTGTTTTACTTGTGCCGAAGAAAGATGGGTCATGGCGTATGTGTGTAGACTGTCGCGCTATTAATAACATCACCATTCGTTATCGATATCCTATACCACACCTTGATGATATGCTAGATGAACTTAGTGGTGCCATGATTTTCACTAAGATTGATTTACGTAGTGGCTACCATCAGATTCGCATGAAATTAGGAGATGAATGGAAAACAACTTTTAAAACGAAATTTGGGTTATATGAATGGTTGGTTATGCCGTTTGGATTGACTAATGCTCCCAGCACCTTTATGCGCTTGATGAATGAAGTTCTTAGACCCTTCATAGGACTGTTTGTTGTTGTCTACTTCGATGATATACTTATTTACAACAAGACTATGGAAGAGCAATTAGAACATTTGAGTGCTGTTTTTGATGCCTTGCGTGCTGCCCGCTTGTTTGCTAATATGGAAAAATGCATCTTTTGCACACAACGTGTCTCGTTTCTTGGTTATGTTGTTACCCCACAGGGCATCGAGGTGGATAGCAGCAAGGTTGATGCAATTCGGGAATGGCCCACACCGACGACAGTCACACAGATTCGAAGTTTTCTTGGACTTGCAGGTTTTTACCGTCGGTTCGTACGTGATTTTAGCTCCATTGCACCACCTCTACATGAGCTTACAAAGAAATGTGCGCCATTTGCTTGGGGCGACTCGCAGGAGGTAGCGTTCATCACTTTGAAAGATAAGTTAACACATGCCCCCTCTTGCAATTGCCTGATTTTACTAAAGTATTTGAGCTTGAATGCGATGCTAGCGGAATTGGATTAGGTGTTGTTTTGTTACAAGAGGGGAAACCAGTTGCGTATTTATTGAAAAATTGAGCGGTGCTAGCTTGCGATATTCTACTTATGATAAGGAGCTTTATGCTTTAGTCCGCACTTTGCACACATGGCAGCACTACCTTTGGAATCGCGAGTTCATAATTTATTCTGATCATGAGGCTTTGAAACATATTCATACCCAAACAAATCTGAACCGTCGTCATGCTAGTTGGGTAGAATTCATCGAGTCTTTTCCTTATATTATTAAACACAAGAACGGGAAGGAAAATGTCATTGCTGATGCGTTGTCTCGTAGATATACCATGCTTTCACAACTCGATTTTCAAATTTTTGGTTTGCAAACTGTGAAGGATCAATATGTCAACGATGCTGATTTTAAAGATGTTCTAACTCATTGCACGCCTGGCAAACCTTGGGGTCAATTCCACCTGCAGGATGGGTTCCTATTTCGCGCTAACAAGCTGTGTATTCCAGCTAGCTCGGTTCGTCTTTTGTTGTTACAGGAGGCACATGGTGGTGGTCTCATGGGACATTTTGGTGTCCACAAGACGCACGAGGTGCTGGCCGCACATTTCTTTTGGCCCCGGATGCGCCGTGATGTCAAGCGCCTTGTTGCACGCCGCACTACATGTCAAAAAGCTAAGTCCCATTTGAGCAACCATGGTTTGTATATGCCTTTGCCTGTCCCTACTTCCCCTTGGCTTGATATTTCTATGGACTTTGTTTTGGGATTGCCTAGAACTAAGAAGGGGAGGGATAGCATTTTTTGTGGTTGTTGATAGATTTTCCAAAATGGCGCATTTTATACCTTGTCATAAAACTGATGATGCTAGCACTGTTGCTGAATTGTTCTTTTGAGAGATTATTCGTTTGCATGGCATTCCAAATAAAATAGTCTCTGATCGTGATGCTAAGTTTCTCAGTCATTTTTGAAGATCTCTGTGGAATAAATTGGGAACTAAATTGCTGTTTAGCACAACTTGTCATCCTCAAACTGATGGGCAAACTGAGGTAGTTAATAGAACCTTGTCAACCATGCTTAGGGCTATTTTGGATAAAAATTTGCGACGTTGGGAGGATTGCTTGCCTCATATTGAATTTGCTTATAATCATGCCACACATTCTTCTACAAAGATGTGTCCTTTTCAGATTGTTTATGGTTACATTCGTCGAGCACCTATTGATTTGTTCTCGCTTGATGCTGCGGAACCCCTACATCTCGATGCAGTTGCACATGTTGAAAAAATGATTGACCTTCATGCACAAACCCACCAAAACATTGCTGCTGCTAATGTTAAAATTAGGTTGCTGGTAGTAAAGGACGAAAACATGTTACGTTTGCACCTGGTGATATGGTTTAGTTGCATTTACGAAAGGATCGTTTCCCTAATTTGCGCCGTTCTAAATTGATACCTCGTGCTGCTGGTCCTTTTAAAGTACTTACCAAGATTAATGATAATGCTTATATCCTTGACCTACCTGCGGAGTTTGGTGTTTCCACTAGTTTTAATGTTGCAGATTTGAGACCATATGCGGGCGAGGATGAGGAGTTGACGTCGCGGACGACTTCGATTCTAGAAGGGGAGGATGATGAGGACATCAGTACATCTACACTAGCAGCACCTTCTTCGGCGCCATCTCCTTCTGGGGCAATCACGAGGGCCCGTGCAAGAGAGCTGAACTTCGTCATACTACTAAAGAATGAAGGCCCAAACGAATAAACGCGGGCCTGCCTAGAGTCGGCCTACCTAGGGGCGCCCCCCTCCTTGGCCATCCACATCAGGGGCTGCGCCCACCTCTCCCCCTCTATTTAAATAGAGCCTTGTCATTCCCATAGACTCGAGTTTTGATTTACAATTAGCTTTTGCTACCTTAGACACGCTCCAAACAGCGCTGTCCTCGTGTGTTTCAGAACTCCACCTTGAGTGATATTCATATTGCTCGCATCTTTTTCTTGTTCGTTCTTCGATTGCGAACAGAAAACGATCTTCGTGATCAGGCTGATCTTGCATCAACAAGGTCGGTAACCACATGGAGTTGGTTTAGCGATTGCATTGGCGCTTCAGGTTTGCTCATCATAGTCGGATCGTGAGGGTCTTCTTCCACCAAATCGAAGTTATCTCCACTCACCGAAAGATCGGGCACTTCAGCTCTATCAGCACCATTGTGACCGCCGACACCTCCCCGACCTCGGCCACCGCTCCATCGACGACGAAACTCATCAGAACCCCACCACCGATGAAGGACCCGAACACCTCCGCCGCCCCCGCTCGTCGCCGGCCGCACCCCGTTGACCTCAGACCATCGCAGTGGTACTCTCGTGTTCCCCTCATCGCGCTCTTTCCATTTCTAGGCTCGGATAGGACCGCCGTCGCTCGCCGTGGACTCTGGCCCGCTCGCCGTCGCCAAAGAAGACGACCGGCATGGGTAAAGTACCCGTGCCGTGTCGGATTCGACCACGACCGTGCGATCTGGATCTGACGGTGGCGATTAGATCATTCGCGCGGTTTAATCAGATCCGTCTGATCTCGGTGAAGCGGTATGCTTTAATCATGTGCGTCCATTAGTACTTAAAGTCCTGGTTCAATCTAACCCATCGGATCATAGCGAAGGGGTACTTTTTAATCTGGATCGTTCATCAAAACTTAAAACCTGCATTTAATCTGGGCCACCCAATGCATCCCGGTTCGGCATTTTAATCGTGGCCGTCCGCGTCCACTTAATGCCCCCGCCTCACTCGTGGCCGCCCGATCGTGATCCAATGGCCGATCCGCAATCCAGTGCACGCGCACAGTGTGCGGGTTCACGGTGGATCCAGTTCACCGTGGACCGGCAACTGTTTTGGATTTAATTTAAATTCCAGAAATAGTTTTAAACTTCTAAAATTCATATCTTGCTCATTTTAACTCCAAATTTAACCATTTCAATTCCAGAAAATTCATAATTTTATTATCTACATGTTTATGCAATAAAAATAGTATATTTACTTTGAGTATTTTATTTTTAATTAATAAATTATTTAAAGGCACATTAGGGTAAATTCATGATTCCTTTTAGAAAATTCTTAACTCCATCAAAATTTACCTTAAAAATTTAGATAATGATTTCAGAAGATTAATAACTTGATTTTCCTTAATTTAATCCAATTAAAAACATATATGCTTGTTGTGTGATTTTGGGTTGTTTAATTGAATGTTATGTTTATTATTCGTATCGAGAAGACTACGACGCCGTCGAAGAACCGGAATACTACTCGGAAGTTCCACCTTCGCCTTTCGCTGAACAAGGCAAGTCACCACACCAATCTTTTGAGCATGTTGAACCCAGTTTTCTTAAACTATCGCTAAAACACATAGGTTATACATACATTAGTCAAATGAAAGCCCTACATTATATTTATTAAGATCCCCGACCTTGAAGTGAAAACCCAAGTCATGCTATCTAGCCTAAACTCCTTGTCACCATATTATTAGTACTATTAGCTAGTGTCCAATGTATTGGCACAATCTCTATAGGTTAAGAATGAGTCGTAGCAATTTGAATTCTACTATATGATCCCCGATGTTCTCATCTCTGGTATTCTGTTGGTGATAGACTTTTGGTTAAGTGTGTATGCATGGTGGGTTCCGGGTGCAAGCTAGGGCATTGGTCGGTAGCACCCGGGGCACTATAAGGACTGGTCTGTGGGATCCATTGCAATACATTTCTGTACTAACCACAAGTCTAGTGGGTAAGTCCTAACTAAGGTATGGAGTGTTCCAACTCGAGGCACCACTTGGAGATGGGTCAAGCAGCACCTGCGGGTGGCTTGTACCGACGTGGCACAAAAGAGGGTGCGACGTTAGCCGGGATGTGGCTCGGCGCGCCGGCGAAATCTAGAGCGGGTGATTATCGCTTGGAGCATTTCATGCTGAGGTATTGGCACGAGTTCCCGTGGTATGGGTCATCTCGTTACACTTTGGTGTTTGGGATGAGTGCGTGCCTTGTGGGTACAGTGGTACACCTCTAATCAGAGTTTAAATCTTTTCGAAAAGCCGAGCCCACGATCAAGGGCGGGTTGCGTGACTACTCGCAGTTAGTTTATTTTAATGAATGTGTATAATGACTTGACATGTAAGGACTGTGGAGCGAGGAGGGAAAACACACTCCTCGAGTTAGATGGTATTATGTTGTTCATGTTTAATATTCCGCATGATTAAATTTGACTACACTAAATGCTATAACTGAAAAATGTACTTTTCCGCACTTTTAGCCATTACTATTCCTTTATTATTATCCTGCATTATTATTGCATTTGCGGTGGCTTGTTGAGTACTTTTTGTACTCATACCCGTTGGACAAACACTTCAGAGGCTGCCTACTATGAGGAAGATGGTCTGAAGTAGCGACCCAGTCAAGAAGATCCTGAAAAAGACGTTCGTCATGTCGTTTATTTTCATTATTTCTTTTACCTTTACACTTGTGTAATAATGTGGTCTGTGAACCACGAATGATTGCTCGTATGTACGTTGTCGCATGATGAACCTCTTGTTATTATTGTTTTTCTATGGAAATTCAGTAATGTTTCGGTTTGGTAAATTGAGGCGTCACATTAGGCTTAATAAATTCGTCTCGTGAATTATCCTCCGATTCTACAATTGTTTTTATAATTTGTTTATTTTTAGTCCTTCAATTTGATGTCCAAACATCCGATATGACACAAACTAATTTTTAGTCCATGGAACCAAACATCCCCTTACTCTATAAACAACAAGTCAAATAGGTTCAGATCTCGATTTTTGGATCTACGAAAAATACAGATTCATGACTCCGCTCCTTATTTTTTGCGGAGCACCTCAAGGGGTATTCTGCGGATTCACTTTTCAAAATAGAATGCGGAGTTCAGGGTTATTTACCCACCATGTCATTAATGAGCATAACCCTTCGTTCTATTCTAAAATTTCTAACCACACGACACAAGCACACAAAGAGAGGGTGATGCTTCTTTGGCGCGAGAAGACGATGTACGGGGAGCGGTGTCTGGCCAGGGCACGATGGCGACGGGGAAGTCGATGCTTGGGCAAGGCATGATGGCGAGCGGGGAAGCCGACACCTAGGCAAGGCGCGACGGCGGGTGGGGAAGCCAACGCTTGGGCAGGGCGCGACAGTGGATTGGGAAGACGACGCTTGGGCAGGGCGCGGCGGTGGACTGGTGTTGGTGTGTTTTTTAGTTACATTTTGACACACACGTGGCCTAGAAGATCTGCTTCACTCTAGTGCAGATCCTACATTTTCAGAAAAAGGGTTCAAGTCGTTTCAATCAGTTTGACCCTGCAACTGATAAGGGAACAAAAGATATGACATTATAGCATGGCCTATCGACTATCGAGCCGATTCCCGCGTCGAAGATTGGATATTCGTGGAATATCATGCCAATCATCCATAAGACCGATGACCTGAGATGAAGCGATTGGGCGAGCATGCCATCAGTCGATAAGATGAACAGTGAACCGCGCATGCCGATGGATGCTTTTCTGATAACTCACAAGATATATCATGGAATCGAAGATAACCCATCGGCTTGTACTCCGACGGAAATAAGTAAAACATGTTAGATAATAAGTCTATATCATGAAAATCATTACAATAACTAGATCGGACCTAACCGAGACAATAGCTAGTATCAATGATCTTAATAATATATCGAAGAATCGGGCATGCTTTATTTAGATGAATTGTATACGACATGAAAGAGATACAATAGAAAGAGATGTCGGACTTAACCGATGAAGCCTAAAACTATCACATCTAGATCACATCAATCTGAGAGATCAAACTGAACTAATGCAGCCTTAGACCTAGCCAATACACCGAGAACAACCGATGACCGTTTCAAGGTTCACCTCAAGAGATCAAACTAAATTGATGCAGTCGTGAGGATACTAGTCTAATCGGTATGGGCGTCGGGGGTGGTGGGACTCACCTCTTTGTCGGAGATCGAAACGATGCAACCCAGCTCCGAGTGCCGAACCCCGCTGGAATAAACCTTAGAGACCAAGGGTGGCGATGCACCGGGTAGTGTGTTTTTCTAAGCTAACTAGGGATACATATTTATAGTCCGGAGACTTGCCGTCCAAGTACTCTGTCTTAACCAATTCTAGATGATATTTATCTTCTTCTCTTCTACACCTTATCTTCATCTTCTCCTTTTGCGTCCGATCATCTTGTAGCGGCATGGACGAGCTTCCTTGACTTTCTTTGGCCAGACCTATTTGACTCCTGGTTGACAGTCCAATATTGAAATAAAAATTGAAACATTTGAATTAAAAGGGTGAAATATTTAAAACAAAAGGGTAACATTTTGCTCTCACATATTGTTGGGATGTGACCTCCGAGTACCCCACGATTAGACTTATCAATCTAGACCAAGAATATGCCAAAATCAGTATTGACCGTCCAATACGGCCCATGAAGAGGGGTTTAGCACCAATAAGGAAGGATGAGTCCTTATCACATATCCAAACTTTAAATATAACACAAAGAGATTTATTTGTATCAGAATCTTTATAATTAGGGATTTAGCATCCAAGTTTGATAGGTAAACCTAGAATGACTCAGGATATAGTCTTGCATTATTGGGCTTATCTCCTAAGTATACAAAAGAGACGAGACACATCTCAAGGACATCATCTCTTTTTCATATCATTTAGCCATCTAGCTCCACCATATTTTCTTGCTTTTGATTGCTCAAGCCTCCATAACTTGATTGTGTTGTATTGTAAGATTCACTATCATATTATATACCAAAAAATTAAATATATATCTATTATTCTTCGAGAGGCCTGAACCATTATAAGGCGTTGCACTTCTCTTACATACATCTAATCACCACCTGGGGTACCACCTTAGGTGGATTTCTCAGTGATTCATCGACAATTGGCGTGCTAGGTAGGGACACACATCACTTTCACTAGAATTTGATGGAATCATCACGTCAACTCTCAGACAAGCCTAAGATGATTCTCATCTTAAGCAACACGACATATATTCCTCATTCACTCGGGAGGCTAATTTCTTTTGATTCGGTCCCAACCCCCGAGTGATCGTCGAGCCAAGGTCTCGATCCTTTTCTCACATGGAAGGAAGATCATGCCACTGAGCATCCATCTGATACTGTTGGACCAAAATAGGCGACTAGAGGTGGGGTGAATGGGAGCTTGTAAAATTTCTCTTCTGCTGAATAGACTTCGAACACACCTTTCAAAGTGTCCGGTTCAGAGGTATTGAACACACTCCGAACACAGGCTTCGCACGGGTAAAGGTTCGAAGTCCAAAAGACTTTGTTCCCACTCAGAAAACAAAAGACACACTTGACTCAGCAAAATTTGTGTTGGCTCCGCACTCAAAGGTGCCTTCGAGAAGACTTCGCACAACAGTAGTTCGAACAGGTGTGTTTACCTCGAAGAGCTCTGAACAAATGCTCCGCACTTAGTAACAGGTACTAGGATTCACACTCCAGATTGCTCCGAACAAAACTTAGCTAAAATGTCTAGTAAGGCAGACTCTGGTTCTGTTAAGAAAACCAACTAGCATCGCTTGCACAAAACAGATGATACTTCGCTAGTAATCCAAGAGGACTAGCCTGTGATATACACAGAGCGAACTAACACCAAAATCTCTCCTAGAAATCGCAAGCAAGAGACACAAAACACTTTGTCTGGACAAACACAAAGTATAAAACAGGGTTTGCTCAGAATAAAAGGACTACGGAGAACACGACCAAACAGTGCAAAAACACATATACAAGTTCATGCAATCAATGAAAACAAAATGGAAGTTTCATTGCAAGAACAGGGAACACAAAATTCACAGATCCAGAGTACAACTCATGGCGGTTGGGCCAAAGCTACAATGAGTACAGAAGATTCTAAAATAGAGTGCACAATGTTCCCCTAGACCTCAGCCTGCCTCTCCTTTTATAGGCACTATTCTGACCTACGAATAGACTACTATACCCCTAAGGTTTACAACTTTACTGCCTCTAGAAGTCACGAGGGTACATATGGTAGTCTACTTTATTGGAAGCTTCTTTTGTGCCAGCTTTGCAAACTGGAATCTTTGGAGCCCCCTTCGCACACGAAGTGCTGTAGTGGCTTAGATAGTAGGCTTCGAACCTGTAGGATTTCTCTACTTCCGAAGTCAGTCTTCGATACAGTGACGGTTTTGAGTGGAAGTCGTCAAAGCCTTTGAGTCTTCACACCATCACCTCCGAAGTGGACCACCACGGCTTCGCAACTACTCTAAGCTCGAACTCCACCTATCCGTGTACTGAAGCCATACATGACCGAAGTACATCAAGACAACCTGACTTCAAAGCCCCACCTTCGAAGTACCTTCTTACGAAGGGTTTTATACACTACCTTTCGAAGTCCCTCCCCCGTCCAAGGTCTCCGCATGAAGCATTTCCATAAGCACCCCTTCGTAGTGTCTCAGCCCCGAGCACACTCTACGAAGAGCCTTATCCAGACCATGCCTTCGATGCACCTCAACTTTTGAGACCTTCATCAGGTGACTCTTCGAGTGCCTCCATTCGGAGCACACTTCGAAAGCCTTGCCTCATTGTAGAGGACTTTGTCTTGGGGTATCTTCAGCCGGAGCCATCCTCCGTGCTTTCTTCCTTCGCCTGGTGCACCTCAACCTGAGGACCGACCTCGACATCACACAGCCTTCGTGACCAAGCTCCTCGCTTACTTGGCACCAAACTCCCTGCTTGACCCAATTCACCTACTGTGCTGACCGTCCAGTCACCTCCGAAGTCACCTTGTTGGACCGGAAACGGCGACCAGAGGGGGGGTGAATGGGAGCTTTAAAAATTTCTGGCTAAAAACTAGCCTTCGGTTTCAGTTCTGTCTTCTGCGGAACAGGCTTCGAACACTACCTTCGAAGGTCTGGTTCGGAGGTACTTCGACACCTTCGAACACAGGCTTCGGAGTAGCAAAAGTTCGAAGCCAAGAAGACTTCGCTCCACTTACAACCCTCGAAAATCTACTCTGCTTAGTCAGTGCAGGCTCCGCACACAGGGTGCTTCGAGCAGGCTTCGCACTTCACCCTTCGCAAGAGTGGACAGCCCTCTGAGGACTTCGACCAAGTACTTGACAGCAGCAACTGATGCTGAGCTTCGTACCCGAAGGTCTACACGCACACAACTGGACTAAACTAAGGGCTTCGACACAAGAAGCAAAACGGGCCTCGGTCAGGGCTACGCTAGTAAGCAGCGAGGTCTCGCCTCGTGTTACACAGAGCGAATGCACACTGACAAAACACACTTCGCACAAAAACAACCTTCACCTCAACAGGCTTCGGTGCACAACAACAGGCGAGGTATGCAAAGCAAGCTCAAGCAAAAGCACAGGAAAACAGGGCTTCGCCGCTTGAACAAGGAACACAGAAAATGAACTCTCTGGATGTATTCAATCGAAGTGTGTGGCTACAGGAGCTCAACAGTAAATGCTCAAAGTGTTAAATGTTACCTGTCACGCCCCGATTTAATAAATCAGGACTTTATTGAAATTCCATAGAAAATCAATAAAACAAGACGTTCATCACACGACCACGTACAATACGAGCAATCATTCACGGTTTGAAGACCGCATTAATACAAAAGTGATTAAAGATGAAGAGAAACTAATAAAACAAGGGTCCTAGATGAACGCCTCCTTCCAGTCTCGCCTTGACTGGGTCGCTACTCCAGACCTTCATCCTCCTCGTAGTAGACTGGCTCTGATGTTGTAAGTCAACGGGGTGAGTACAGATGTACTCAGCAAGCCACCGAATGCAAATATAATGCAAGGTAATAACAAGGGAGATAGTGGCTAATGTAGCGGAAGCAGCATATTTGTAAAGCTTTAAATGAGAGCAATTTATTAGTACGGAAAAGTAAACATGTGCATGTGTATCATCATCTTCTAACTCGAGGGGTACAGTCACCCCACCTCGCTCAACAGTCCTTACGTGCCAGGAGTAATCCAAACATTCACACAATTGTAAACTAACTGCGAGTAGTCACACAACCCGCCCTTGACCGTGGGCTCGGCTTTTCGAAAAGATTGAATTACTCTGATCAGAGATGTACCACTGTACCCACAAGGCACGCACTCATCACCTACACCGAAGTGTAACGAGATGACCCATCACACGGGAACTCGTGCCAAAACCTTCCATATGGTTCCCTCCGACTCCACAACACCCTCTTATGGGTTTCGTATCGTGTCTCGACGTGTCGAGTGCTCACCATACCCCCCCTTGAGCCTTCTTTGGTACAAGTCGCCCGCAGGCTAGCCCCTTGTACCCCTCCACTATGGTGCATAGAGCCGAAGAGTTCCACACTTCCAGTTAGGACTTACCCATTAGACTTGTGGTTGGTACGGAAGTGCTTTGCAACAGATCCCGCAGACCGGTCCTTATAGTGCCCCGGGTGCGACAAACCAGTGCCCGAGCTTGCACCCGGAACCCACCATACTTATAACCTAGCCAACTCCAACAGAGTCCAGAGACGAGAATAACAGGGAAATACATATACAGAATCCAGCTATCTACGACTCGTTCTTTTTATCCTATAGCAGTTGTGCCGGTACATTGGGCACTAACTAATATTTTAATAGTAGAGTGACAAGGAGTTAAGGCTCAATAAGCATGGCTTGGGCTTGCACACAAGGTCGGGGATCTAATAAATATAAGTGTAAGGCTTGATTATTGGACTAATGCAATATTATCCTATGGGTTATAGCGATAATTTATTAAAACATGGGCTCAATATGATCAACTGTTTCCACAGAGATGGTCGATGACTTGCCTTGATCCGTGAATGGTGAAGGTGAAACCTTGGGATAGATCTCCGGATCTTCGACGACGTCGTAGTCTTCTCGATACGGAAAAGTAAATAAAACATTCAATAAACAATCCAAAACAAACAACCATACTAACATACATGTTTATGTTGGATTAAGTAAAGGAGATAGAGTCTTAACTTTTAGGGTATTATTACTTAAACATTTAAGATTAATTTTTAATGAGATTCCTTAATTTTTATAGCTTGATATAATTTTTCCTCCTAAGGGGGTTTTACTTCTTCCTTTTTAAAGTTGAAGTAAAAAGTTATAAAATGACCTTAATGTTTTTATGGCATTAATATAGTGACATCAGGTTTATTTAGATCTTCTGAAGTTTGTTATATAAGTTTTAGGATAGTTTCATAAAGGGTTGACTTTTTCTTAAATGCCTTGATTAAATGTCCAAAAAGGGCCTTTGCAAAATCATTTAATGGAATAAAGTGGACAAGATGAATATTCTATTTTTATTAACAATAGTGAACTCAAGTGGTTAGGTTTTCTGAAGTTATTATATAAGTTGTCATGACATTTTTATAAAGTGTTTAATTTCTATTATATGAATTACTTAATCATCCTACAAGGGCTTTTGCAAAATAGATTAAAGTGGGCAAAGTGAACATGTTTGTTTTTTTGTTGCATTACATCAGTAGGATAAAGTCATTAAGTCCATCTGAATTTATAATTTTCATGATATTTTTGTATTGTATTTCCATTATATGGATTAATCATTTATTTTGAAAGGGTCTTGGAAATGTTTATCTCAAATGGGCAAAATGACTTATTATATTTTTATTGGCTTATAAATAGTGTAAGGGAGTCATTGTGTCCCAGAAATTAATTTATATATTTTTAAGGGTTTATCCAAATTATTTTATTGCAATATTAATTAATTTCCTAAAGGGGACTTTTCTTTATTATTTAATAAGATTATTATGTGCCAAATAAACATATTGTTTTTATTGCATAAAAGTGTAGAGGATGAAAAGACAAATTTTCCAGAATCAAAATGGTGAAATTTGGAGTTAATTTGAGCAAGATATGAATTTTGGAAGTTTAAACTATTTTTCTGAATTATTTTTAAACCAGAAATCAGTCTCTGGTTCACGGTGAGCCAGGCCCACGGTGGACCAGCGACTGTGCGCGTGAGCCGGGCCATTCAGGACCGTTGGATCAAGATCCATCGGCCTGTGCATGCGCGGGGCGGGTTAAGTGAGATCCGACGGCTCACAACCCTCGATACCCCTTCGGCTAGGATCAAGGGCCAGGATTAAATCCGTGGCTGATCTAATCCCAGCCGTCCCTTCGCAATCGCACGGCGGAGCGCGCGTCCGGCACGTACGCGGCACGGGGAAGACAGGCGTCTTCGTCTCCGGCTCCGGCGGCGCACGGGTGGGAGCAGGGCGACGGCGGCGAGGGCCCTATGCCCTAGTTTCCGGCAAAAATGGGAAGAGGAAGGGGAGGGGAGCTCGAAGGTACCGGTGATGAGGGCGAAGGGTGATTGACGGCGACCGGCGATGAGAAGGGGCGGTGGTGCTCTTCGGGGTCGACGGCGGCGAGGTTCTCCGGTGATCTCCTCGGCCAACGGATAGGAGGCCGATGACGGGCGATGGACGGCGGGCCCGAAGATGCTGACGGCAAGGGTAGCGGAGGTCGGTGGAGCCGGCGAGAGGCGGCCGGAGCCGAAACAGAGGGGAGGGGGAAAAATTGAACGGCGGCGCTCTAGGAGGCGAGGGCTCGGGCTCTTGTGGCGTGGAGGAACGCGGTGAGGCCGGGTCTTTATAAAGGGGCGTCGGCGGCGAGTTTTTGGCAGGGTAACAGGAGGAAACCCGAAGGTTTCCATCCGACGGCGGTGAGATTCCAAAACGCGCGATCGCTTGCTATACGGGGTGAAAACGCGTGACAATCGTCGGAAGGGGATCGCCGGAGGGTGGGGGGTCGAGATATGGGTGCCAAACGGGCACAGGGGCCGGCCGGCGGCTGAAATTGGAAAGGGGCGCCGGAATCGGAAAGAGGGGATCCCCTTCCGTCGGGGAAGAAGATGCTGACATGTGGGGGCCACATGTCAGTGGGTGCTGGCGGAACCAGGCGTGCCGACAGGTGGGCCAAGGCTGCCAGAGGGAGGAAGGCGAGAGCGGGAGGCTGACGGGTGGGCCGGCTGGGCGCGAGTGGCGGGAGAGAGAGGGAGGGTGCGCGCCGACAGGTGGGTCCCGCCTGTCGGTGGGCGCGGCCGAGATGGGCTGGGCCGAAAGGCCTTCGGAGGGGAAACCGGGGTTGCGGCCCAATAAGGTTTAAAATTCATTTTCCATTAAATTTAATTCCAGAAATTCAAATATTTACTTAAGGCTTGAAGATCTGTTGGAAAAATTTTGTAAAAATTCTCAAAAATATTTCCTGGTCTCTAGTTTATCCCATAAAATTTTCAAGTCCAAATTTTGAATATTTATCTCTGTTTGGCTTTAATTGGGCTCTTTTAGGAGTTTTTATTAATAACAAAATTCAGAAATTCTTTTATTTTTATTTTATTCCCTTTTAATTTTGGGGCTGTTACAATCCTATCCCCCTTACAGAGAATCTCGTCCTCGAGATTCGAAGCGATCCTCGGGAAAACTTAAGGGACTGAGTTCTACTGGTGCTCTGGGTTAGGAGGAGGAGTTACATCAGAAGTAGGCAAGGCGATCTCTGGTTCCGGGTTGGTTGAAACCAAATTGGGAGTGTCTTCGGTTGTATCTGGTTTCTCTTTGTGGGGATCTAGAGTATGTCCCTCTGGTTTTGGAATGGAAGATGGCACTCGCTTGGGGTAGGGGCACTCGTTGGCGTAGTGTCCTCCTTGGCGACAGTTGTAGCACACAATTGGCTTGCCGTTCCTGTCCCTCTTGTATCCGGTAGCTGGTACTGGTGTCCTTCTAGCTGGCGGTGCTTGGGGTGGGATGTCTGTGCTTGGTCCTCCAAGGGTGGTTCGTGGCTTGGCAGGGGTTGGGGCTTGAGGTGGAATTATTCTGGTTTCTGGTATAGTTGCTTCGTTCACCAATCTTTGAAAGTTGGCGAAGTCCCCGTAGATTAGTTGAAGGGAGAGCTCGTGTTGGTGTTGTTGGAGACGGAACAACTGTGCCTGCTGCTCTTGCATCTGCCTTTGTAGTTGTTGCATCTGGGTAAGCAGCGTGGCGATCAGTTGATTCTGTTTTGCCATCATCTCCGTAAGTGTGGAATGATAGACAACAGGGGTCTGCTGGTGTCCAACTGCACCCCACTGAGGCAGATTGCCTGAGGTGTTTCCATCGTGTGGAGCTCCTGATCCTTGGTTGTTGGCCATCCTGAAGTTGAAGGGTTTCAAAGAGAAGGTGTCGTCATTAAGGGGGAATGGTTACTGATTTTATTGCCTAAGATGGATAATTTGACCTAGATGCTTTATGTTAGTCCCTTATTACTTTCATACTCATGCCCTATATTATTTTTAATATAAATGATTTATCATGTATTTTATTCACTCAACACTCGTGTTGTAATATATTTTATTAATTTGTGTTAGAGGTTTAAGATGAAGTGAGGTTGATTATGTCTCATTGAATTCCTTGGTACCAAAAATTCAAGAAAATTTTTGGAATGCAATTTAATGCTTTAGGAGAATTTTTAGGAGAATACTCTAGCTAATTGTTATTTAAATGAAATTTTTAGGCCCATATTTTAACTTTCCTCTTTCTTGATTTATACTAAATCCTTTTCTTGAAATTTATTTATTAAGGGGAAATTCTATTTTTAATGCCTCGCATAGATCGAGGTGTTACAATCCTAACTTCCTTAACAAGAATCTCGTCCTCGAGATTCGGAAAGGCTAAAAGTAGAAGGTTAAAGGTAGGCTTCAAGTCTACATTTGCATAGATTGGGCTTTGGCTAAGTTAGGGCTTTCCTGACAACGTGTCTTGACTTCATGATTGGAGATGATCTTGCAGAATGGCGATGAATGAATTATGTAGAGTTGAGACTAGAGGTAGATTCTCTCCTTTAGGTTGGGATTATGACCTAATAGGTATATGAGGAAATGGGATTAAGTTTTTATTTCAAAATGTATCGTTCTTGCGATTACATATATTTATATATTCATTCATGTCTTATTTTTGACATGAATGGTAATACAATCAAGTAAAAAGAAAAGCAATCAACCGTAAATCTACGTCTACGGTAGCTCAGGGGACGGCTCGATCTCGGGCTCGTGGGAGATGGTCGGGGTCGAGGAACTTGACGGTCCGGCGAGTGGAGCACTGTGGGAGATCCTCTTGGGCCTCACGGTGGGGATCCGAAGGGGTTTCTTCTTGCGAGGCAGAAGAGGTGCGATCTCCTCAAGATCCTTCTTCAAGTCTTTGAGCTGCTGGCGGAGCTGGGTATTGACCATGGCGCCTTGGCGTAGAAGCTCGTTCTGACGCCTCAACTCCTCTACCTCGAGAGTCAGCTGGGGTTCTGCTGGACTTGTCGACGGAGCTCAGCATTCTCGCGGGCCAGGTTCTCCGATGAGTGACGGTAGAAGTCGATGGTGTCGTGCTGGCTATCTGCGTCGAGGACGGCCTCCGTATGAAGGTTGTCCATAGCCTCCAAGAGTCTCATGGTGCGGGCGATGGCGGAGTTGTCCTGAGGGAGGGAGTTGATGTAGATGCTGCGGTGACTCCCTGGTGTACGCATGGGCATGAAGCGGTAGATGGTGTCGCGAAGGTGGCAGTCGTAGACCAGTCGAAGCTCGGCGAGGGACTGAAGAGCGGCTCGCTGGCTAGCCACCACGAATGAAGGTCCTCCAACTCCATGGGTGTAGAAGGGTGGCTGCGTGAAAGAGGGGTGGATTACAACCGTGACCTCACAGTAGCTCTCGTTCGCATCGGGAAAGATCCCGTGGAACGCAGGCTCATGGGGAAACCCCAAAAAGTCGACGAGCACGCGAAGCTCGCGGATGAATCCGGCCTCATCACGAAGAGTCCCGCTCATGGTATGGACCGGCATCTACAAAAGAGAGAGATTTTTGTGAAAACTTCAGAAGATGAGAGGATAAGTAATCTTTTGTAAAATATAGTGAATATATATAAGTCCTAAGGTCAGGTCTGTTTGGCTTCCTACAGTCAACCTGGCTCTGATACCATCTTGTCACGCCCCGATTTAATAAATCAGGACTTTATTGAAATTCCATAGAAAATCAATAAAACAAGACGTTCATCACACGACCACGTACAATACGAGCAATCATTCACGGTTTGAAGACCGCATTAATACAAAAGTGATTAAAGATGAAGAGAAACTAATAAAACAAGGGTCCTAGATGAACGCCTCCTTCCAGTCTCGCCTTGACTGGGTCGCTACTCCAGACCTTCATCCTCCTCGTAGTAGACTGGCTCTGATGTTGTAAGTCAACGGGGTGAGTACAGATGTACTCAGCAAGCCACCGAATGCAAATATAATGCAAGGTAATAACAAGGGAGATAGTGGCTAATGTAGCGGAAGCAGCATATTTGTAAAGCTTTAAATGAGAGCAATTTATTAGTACGGAAAAGTAAACATGTGCATGTGTATCATCATCTTCTAACTCGAGGGGTACAGTCACCCCACCTCGCTCAACAGTCCTTACGTGCCAGGAGTAATCCAAACATTCACACAATTGTAAACTAACTGCGAGTAGTCACACAACCCGCCCTTGACCGTGGGCTCGGCTTTTCGAAAAGATTGAATTACTCTGATCAGAGATGTACCACTGTACCCACAAGGCACGCACTCATCACCTACACCGAAGTGTAACGAGATGACCCATCACACGGGAACTCGTGCCAAAACCTTCCATATGGTTCCCTCCGACTCCACAACACCCTCTTATGGGTTTCGTATCGTGTCTCGACGTGTCGAGTGCTCACCATACCCCCCCTTGAGCCTTCTTTGGTACAAGTCGCCCGCAGGCTAGCCCCTTGTACCCCTCCACTATGGTGCATAGAGCCGAAGAGTTCCACACTTCCAGTTAGGACTTACCCATTAGACTTGTGGTTGGTACGGAAGTGCTTTGCAACAGATCCCGCAGACCGGTCCTTATAGTGCCCCGGGTGCGACAAACCAGTGCCCGAGCTTGCACCCGGAACCCACCATACTTATAACCTAGCCAACTCCAACAGAGTCCAGAGACGAGAATAACAGGGAAATACATATACAGAATCCAGCTATCTACGACTCGTTCTTTTTATCCTATAGCAGTTGTGCCGGTACATTGGGCACTAACTAATATTTTAATAGTAGAGTGACAAGGAGTTAAGGCTCAATAAGCATGGCTTGGGCTTGCACACAAGGTCGGGGATCTAATAAATATAAGTGTAAGGCTTGATTATTGGACTAATGCAATATTATCCTATGGGTTATAGCGATAATTTATTAAAACATGGGCTCAATATGATCAACTGTTTCCACAGAGATGGTCGATGACTTGCCTTGATCCGTGAATGGTGAAGGTGAAACCTTGGGATAGATCTCCGGATCTTCGACGACGTCGTAGTCTTCTCGATACGGAAAAGTAAATAAAACATTCAATAAACAATCCAAAACAAACAACCATACTAACATACATGTTTATGTTGGATTAAGTAAAGGAGATAGAGTCTTAACTTTTAGGGTATTATTACTTAAACATTTAAGATTAATTTTTAATGAGATTCCTTAATTTTTATAGCTTGATATAATTTTTCCTCCTAAGGGGGTTTTACTTCTTCCTTTTTAAAGTTGAAGTAAAAAGTTATAAAATGACCTTAATGTTTTTATGGCATTAATATAGTGACATCAGGTTTATTTAGATCTTCTGAAGTTTGTTATATAAGTTTTAGGATAGTTTCATAAAGGGTTGACTTTTTCTTAAATGCCTTGATTAAATGTCCAAAAAGGGCCTTTGCAAAATCATTTAATGGAATAAAGTGGACAAGATGAATATTCTATTTTTATTAACAATAGTGAACTCAAGTGGTTAGGTTTTCTGAAGTTATTATATAAGTTGTCATGACATTTTTATAAAGTGTTTAATTTCTATTATATGAATTACTTAATCATCCTACAAGGGCTTTTGCAAAATAGATTAAAGTGGGCAAAGTGAACATGTTTGTTTTTTTGTTGCATTACATCAGTAGGATAAAGTCATTAAGTCCATCTGAATTTATAATTTTCATGATATTTTTGTATTGTATTTCCATTATATGGATTAATCATTTATTTTGAAAGGGTCTTGGAAATGTTTATCTCAAATGGGCAAAATGACTTATTATATTTTTATTGGCTTATAAATAGTGTAAGGGAGTCATTGTGTCCCAGAAATTAATTTATATATTTTTAAGGGTTTATCCAAATTATTTTATTGCAATATTAATTAATTTCCTAAAGGGGACTTTTCTTTATTATTTAATAAGATTATTATGTGCCAAATAAACATATTGTTTTTATTGCATAAAAGTGTAGAGGATGAAAAGACAAATTTTCCAGAATCAAAATGGTGAAATTTGGAGTTAATTTGAGCAAGATATGAATTTTGGAAGTTTAAACTATTTTTCTGAATTATTTTTAAACCAGAAATCAGTCTCTGGTTCACGGTGAGCCAGGCCCACGGTGGACCAGCGACTGTGCGCGTGAGCCGGGCCATTCAGGACCGTTGGATCAAGATCCATCGGCCTGTGCATGCGCGGGGCGGGTTAAGTGAGATCCGACGGCTCACAACCCTCGATACCCCTTCGGCTAGGATCAAGGGCCAGGATTAAATCCGTGGCTGATCTAATCCCAGCCGTCCCTTCGCAATCGCACGGCGGAGCGCGCGTCCGGCACGTACGCGGCACGGGGAAGACAGGCGTCTTCGTCTCCGGCTCCGGCGGCGCACGGGTGGGAGCAGGGCGACGGCGGCGAGGGCCCTATGCCCTAGTTTCCGGCAAAAATGGGAAGAGGAAGGGGAGGGGAGCTCGAAGGTACCGGTGATGAGGGCGAAGGGTGATTGACGGCGACCGGCGATGAGAAGGGGCGGTGGTGCTCTTCGGGGTCGACGGCGGCGAGGTTCTCCGGTGATCTCCTCGGCCAACGGATAGGAGGCCGATGACGGGCGATGGACGGCGGGCCCGAAGATGCTGACGGCAAGGGTAGCGGAGGTCGGTGGAGCCGGCGAGAGGCGGCCGGAGCCGAAACAGAGGGGAGGGGGAAAAATTGAACGGCGGCGCTCTAGGAGGCGAGGGCTCGGGCTCTTGTGGCGTGGAGGAACGCGGTGAGGCCGGGTCTTTATAAAGGGGCGTCGGCGGCGAGTTTTTGGCAGGGTAACAGGAGGAAACCCGAAGGTTTCCATCCGACGGCGGTGAGATTCCAAAACGCGCGATCGCTTGCTATACGGGGTGAAAACGCGTGACAATCGTCGGAAGGGGATCGCCGGAGGGTGGGGGGTCGAGATATGGGTGCCAAACGGGCACAGGGGCCGGCCGGCGGCTGAAATTGGAAAGGGGCGCCGGAATCGGAAAGAGGGGATCCCCTTCCGTCGGGGAAGAAGATGCTGACATGTGGGGGCCACATGTCAGTGGGTGCTGGCGGAACCAGGCGTGCCGACAGGTGGGCCAAGGCTGCCAGAGGGAGGAAGGCGAGAGCGGGAGGCTGACGGGTGGGCCGGCTGGGCGCGAGTGGCGGGAGAGAGAGGGAGGGTGCGCGCCGACAGGTGGGTCCCGCCTGTCGGTGGGCGCGGCCGAGATGGGCTGGGCCGAAAGGCCTTCGGAGGGGAAACCGGGGTTGCGGCCCAATAAGGTTTAAAATTCATTTTCCATTAAATTTAATTCCAGAAATTCAAATATTTACTTAAGGCTTGAAGATCTGTTGGAAAAATTTTGTAAAAATTCTCAAAAATATTTCCTGGTCTCTAGTTTATCCCATAAAATTTTCAAGTCCAAATTTTGAATATTTATCTCTGTTTGGCTTTAATTGGGCTCTTTTAGGAGTTTTTATTAATAACAAAATTCAGAAATTCTTTTATTTTTATTTTATTCCCTTTTAATTTTGGGGCTGTTACATTACCTACCGAGCCCCCATATTTATAGCCCACAGTTCATCCAAGGGAATTGACTACGCTACCCCTAGGGTTTACATTCATTTTGTCTCTACAGAACTAAGGGGTACAAAAGGTAGTCCACCTTTATTCTGGAGGCTTCTCTGTCAGCTTTGCAGAGGGGACAGTGTCAGCCTTTTACAGAACAGACAGTGTCAGCCTTTACAGTGTTGACTTCTGGAACCTCCCTTCGCACCGGAGGGTGCGGTAGCTTCGGCGAGAAGCCTGCAGCCTGTTGGCCTTCGCTTCGCCGAAGAAGTCCTTCGATACAGTGACGGTTTTAAGCCGAAGCCGTCAAAGCTCTTGGGCCTTCGCACCACCACCTCCGGAGTGGATCACCACGGCTTCGCAGCTACTCCCAGCTCTAACACCGTCCGTCCGTGTACCGAAGCCATGCATGGCCGAAGCACCTCAAGTCAACCTCACTCCGAAGCCCCACCTTCGGAGTACCACCCTTCGAAGTCCCTCCTTCGTCCAAGGCCTCTGCATGAAGCATTCCATGAGCACTCCGTCGCAGTGCCTCTCCCCGAGCACACTCCACGACGAGCCTCACCCGGACCATGCCTTCGATGCACCTCGACTTCTGAGACCTTCGTCGGGCCACCTTCGAATGTCTCCCTCCGGAGCACGCTTCGAACACCTTTCCTCCGCAGAGGACTTGATCCACCAACTCCGAAGTCAGTTCATTCGGAGTTCCTTCGAAGTGCCTCACCTCCGAGGACTTTGTCGGAGTACCTTCAGCCGGAGCCACGCTCCGCACTCTCTGCCTTCACCTGGCACGCCTCGACCCGAGGACCGACCCGGACCACCTTCGCAGCCACCGTGACGGAGCTCCCCGCTCCCCTGGCATCAAGCCTCCCGCTTGACCCAGGTTCACCTGGCTCGAACCTTGTCCGTCGCCTCCGAAGTCCCTGCGCACCACAGAAAAGCAAACAAGTGTATCCAGTACTCCGGAGACCTCTCCGGGTTAGCAACCTTCGGTACACACTCCGGTGTACCGCCCAAAATACCGAAGCCATCGGTACGAACCCAGTCATCGTGTACTACCGGACCCCTCCGACAGGCACACTCCGCTGCACAGCTGCAGCAAGCAAACACCGAACACCCTTCGGTGAACCACCTCCGAACACCCTTCGGAGGTACCACCTCCGAAGCCCCTTCGGAGGTACCCTTCGAACAGAGGATAAAAGTCTGTCAATCACTCATCACAAAACACCGAAACCAACCCTTGGTTTCTCACACCTGCATACCAACGACAGGCAAACAAGTGTATCCGATACCCCGGAGACTTCTCCGAGTAAACACCCTCTGGTACACACTCCAGTGTACCGCCCAAAATACTGAACCCTTCGGTACATTCTCCGAAATGTATTCTGCCGAACCCCTCCAACAGACATACTCCGCTGCTCACTTGTACAACCATCAAACACCGAACCCTTCGGTGAAACACCTCCGAACCCCTTTGGAGGGACCCCTTCGTCTAGAAGGAAACTTGTCAATCACTCATCACAGACTTAAGACCAAAGCACATCTCAACTTGGTTTCTCAGATACTCTATAGGAGTTGTCTCTGAGTCAGCTCCTTGATCAGGTGGCTAAACAAGTCATTCCGATGCCTCCACTAGAGATTCTAGGAATCGCCTCCCTAAGGCTCTTATCATCGAGAGGACTTTCACGAGCATGTCGAAGGTCACCTCACCGGGTGGCTTACTAGGACATAATCTGGATCAGTCGACGACTATACTATGGCTCATGGATTTAGCTCCTCCCACCACACCGAGTCGAGTATACAATGACTATACTACACAAACCCAGGAAAAATGATTGTAGGCCTCAAAAGGACAACCGAAGATTCAAGTGCTCATAAAAAGATTGTCGTGTTGATACCAAGAACAGGAGGAACAACATCTAGGATTGACCATGTAGTCGCACATAATCGCTAGACTTAAGTTAGTGAGGGTTTTAGGGACTCAGGATGATATGACATCACTATATTAATATACGTGGTTTATTTATTATTTATATAATTATAAAATACATAAGTTAGTAGGGGTTTTCTAGCAGTACAAGATAATAAAATATTTGAAACTTTGTTTGAGCTTGAAAATTTTTCTACACTTAATATACAATATAAATTATTCTATGTAAAAAATTTGCACTTTTCTAGGTCCGTTTGCTATTTTAATTCATCAATTGTGTTTCTACGTTTTAAATTGAAATAAGTTAAATTTGAGCTGCAAGTGCCTGAAATAATGCACCACAATTTATACAAAAATCATATTCATGTTTTTGAGTCAATTTTTAGTTCTTATCCGCTAAATTGAAAGAAATTTTGAAAAAAATATATGTTACGACTTACCACACTTGATCGACATTGCGAAGCTTAATGATTTTTAATTCTAAAAAACATAATGAAGTGTGAAATATACAAAACTTTTATGGTGTTATAATATGATACATAGATGATCTTATAAAAATTAAAAATATTTTAAAAAAGTTTTCATGTAGGATGTTAAAAAACGAAGTGAGAAATTAAGTTGAGTTGTGCCTTGGTTTTATTTAAGTGATGAGTGATTGACTAGTATGTTGGGTTCAATTTTTGGACTTGTATACCGAAGGGTTCACTAAAGGGTTCAGTGTTTGGACTTGTGCACTGAAGGGTTCAATGTGTGTGAGGAAGAAACATGTTTTCTTGTCTTATGGTGTGCATGACTTGGATGCTACTCGACTATTAACGGTAGGTAATTAGGACCAAGTGGGGATCTTGGTGCTGAATGATCAAGGTGGTTGAGTAAAGTTGAGCATGATCCTAGTGGTACACATAAAGATGAAGCAAGTCATGGACTGAAGGATGATGAAGACAACATGTTGACCAAGTCAAACAAAGGGGATGCAGTGCAAGTGACAAGGTGGCTCGAGGGATCGAGAGTAGGAAAAACTTGCTGGGCAGTCAAGATTGTGAGATGATAGACACTTATCAAAATCAGGAAGAGCTTTGTCGATTTCAGCTCAAAATCGACGTCTACATCGATTCATCAATCTAAAGATCAACAGTCGAGATGCGAAGCCGTAGAAGCCATAAAAGCTCCACATCAGGCAAAATATCCAGAGTCTAGTTTTTACTATTTTGACCTACGTCTATAAAACAACGTTTGTATTAAAAATACCATAAGGGTATTAGTGTATTTTCCTGTTTTTATGTAGCCTATAAAAGACCTTAGATAGCCCAATAGGGTTTCCTATCCATTTTCAATCCTACCTTCCTTTATTCAAAAATGGATCACTATTTTCTTTCCTGACTTTCGTGCGCCGCCGTTTCCTTCAGGCTGTTGGCCTTTGGCAAGTTCTTCTTCAAATCTCCAGGCTTCTCGAGTTGCATATGTTTTCTTGGCTTCTTCGTTGTATGCGTGCGTGTGTTCATATGAATCTTTCTGACGCCGTCGAATTTATTTGTCTGTTCTCATGACCTGTGCTCACGGTTCTGCTTTTACTTGGCTTTTACACATGCAGAGCAGGGTCACTATTTTTCCATCACCGGATATTTTTGGGTAGCTACTGAACGGAGTCAGGCCTACACGCAGCTGGCGTCGTGAGTTTCTCAATTGATCCGCCTATTTTCCGTCATTTAGCGTTGAGGCATGTAAGTGCATTGCTTGGGGTCCTCACCGAAGTGCAAATGCGCCAGCTCTCGGCAAAGTACTTGAGTGACCCGCTCAAAACAACCTGACTAGTGATTGTGAAAGCCCGAGCCAAGCTATGCGCTAGCATGTTGTAAGCAATCAATTACTAAGACTATTCACAATAGTGGTTTTATGAGGTGTTTCATGGTATTAATTACCATGCCACATCAAATTTTTTACTTACATGACATTCAATTAATAAAGAAAGAGAAGGAAATAGTGTCATCACCATGACATGGTGTTAACTCGTTTCTAAGATGGATAAAACGAAATGAAACAATCATTGAGAACTAAATTGTTTCATCAGAGAGGGTATTTCATGAGAGCTAGTTGCATTTAATTACACTGGTTAGCCTAGGAAATAGTGAAATGAAACTCTCCACTGAAAGAAGGTATTTTATTCAGTTGTAAAGTTGACGTGGCATTTTAGGAAACAGTGCTATGAAACCCACTATTGTGAATAACCTAAGCAAATCAATGAAGAACACTCACAATCACCATTACTCGTCCGATAACAAGAAAGAACTCTGGTTTTGGTGCTGCGAACTGAAGCAATTTTTTCTCTCTATTCGATTCGTTTATTAACTGGATCAACAACTAATAGCAATGCAGTCCGGCCATTCCGCCATGCAGCAGGCGAGGTCCCGCACCACACACTCAGATCTGCACGTTCCTGATTCACCGGCATGAACGCACACTCCACCAACGACGCAGTGAGGTGGTGTCTAGAAGACTCGGACATGGCTAACAAACCATGCAGCCTACACTTATTCTACTAACACAAGCTGAAAGAAAGAAACTAGACTAACTAACAATTCTCCCCCTAATCTAGTTGTCCTGAAGATTGATGACTCCAATCTTTGCACGCGGAATCTGGAACCTAACCCGACCAAGAGGTTTAGTTAGAATGTCCGCGAGCTGGTCATCTTTGTGTATCTTCTCTATGTTGATTTCACCTCTTTTGACACTCTCTCTTATGAAGTGAAATCAAGTCTTGATATGCTTGCTTCGGCCACGGAACACCAGATTCTTACATAGTTGGATTGCCGATTGATTGTCAATGAAGATTGTTGCTATTGTAACAATTGCGTTAGTTACAAACAGGTTTTATGTGGTGGTATATAGTGTTTGGTATGAACCTAGAAGGGTTCTCATAGAAGGAGAGAGAGTTTATACTGGTTCAGGCCTTCCCAGAGGGATAATAACCCTACGTCCAGTTTATAGTGGATTTGGCATAGTTTTGTCTCTATTGAGCATCCTGTCTGTTACAAGGGCATGACCCTGCTTTTATAGGCACGCAGGCCAAAGAAAAATACCCAATTGCTCTCTACAAGTCATATGCTTTATAGGGATAAGAAAGGAAAAGGGCTATGCTACTGTACATGTGACTTTACAGACGTGGTGGATATACATCACTTCTGGAGCAGGTATACGGCATACCAGAGGCTGGGGGCCCTGGTATGGCTTTACACTGTAGTAGTACCTGGATATTTCTTCTGGGCCAGAGTACCTGCCGAAGGGGATCAGTCGGAGCTAGGTGAGGGGGCTCCAAAGAGGACTCCGAAGCGGATCTCGAAGTGGACTCCAAAGCGGCTCTCGGAGAGGACTCCGAAAGACTCCAGAGAGGGCTTCGAAGGGGATCGGAGGGGTCTCGGAGGCTTGGCTCCAGAGGGGACATCCTAGAGGCCCGGCTCTAGAGGGAACCAGAGGGATCCCGAAGGCTTGGCCCTAGAGGGGACCAGAGGGGTCCCGGAGGCTTGGCTCCAGAGGGGATCTAGAGGGGTCCCGGAGGCTTGGCTCCGGAGAAGCAAATGTTGGCTGCACTTGGAGTTTTCGTTGGAGGGGGCCGGAGCTCGTCTTGCGGCTTCGCCAATTGGCGGGCTCTGAACCCGAGGTTTTCGGAGGCTGACGTCATTTGGCCCCCGATTAAGGGAAAACTTATTTCCCCCAACACCAGCCCCTCGCTCATAGCCTTTCAGAGCGAAGGGGTGCGTGCGCCTCGGGACAAATGACACTAAAAGAATGATGCTTCGGGGAAGGCAGGCCTTCGGAGCCTGGGGCCGAAGGCCGTCTTCGAACTGCGCAGGCAATAAATGCATGTACAGAGCGATGGGACACCCTCGGGGAGTCCAAGCGGCCCTGCAACGGTCGGAATTCGGGCCGTTATAGATATCGAAAACCGCAACATCATGACGCCTACCCTTGAAGATATGCCAAAAGAGGACCGGGCAGAGATCGAGGCAAAAATGAAAGCGCTACAAGACCTCATGCTTAGGAGCTACGTCAATACATGCGCGGGCTTCATCAAGTGTGACGTCAACGTCCCCGACCTCGCTCGGACCTAGGTAACACCGGTATCGCCTCCTTTATCTTCTTTAGAAATTAAGCAAAAAATAGCTGCATCAGTAGATCAAGCTATTAGCGCTTCGCTATACAACTATTTAGACTCGGCGGTTAGCTCTCAGGTAGAGGCGACACTTAGAAGGTTCGACTTTACCGAAGCCGTACCTCCAGCTCTGATTGCTAGCGTACCTCCGATAAATCACATTTACAGCAGAACTGATGGTAGTACCGATAAAACCATTGCGTCTCCGGCCTCAACATCCATGGCCGAGACCAGTCACCATGCTTACGACCAAACTAACACTGCCTACTATGCGCCACCTCCACCTACGCCCGCGCTAGTTTTTGCCATGTTGGCTGCGCCGCATGCTCCTGCTCAAACGCATAGGCCCGAACACGTCATACATCCCGAGCTAGCACATGAGGAGGACCCCTGCGGCCGACATGCCGACATACTACCACGTGTCGCGCCCCCGCATGAGAGACGCGCGTACGCAGGAGGCCAAGACAACATTGAGGAGCGGATCTGCACGCTATTTAGGGAGTGCACCGGTTTCATACCTAGGGGTCGGACTAGGGTTTACCGGAAGCCGTACCCCGACTATTTCGACACTATACCATACCCTCACGGCTATAGAGTCCCTAAATTCACCAAGTTCGATGGTGAGGGTAGCAAAACCACACTAGAGCATGTTAGCTAGTTCTTAGCATAGTGTGGAGAAACTAGTGGGTCGGATGCTTTAAAGCTTAGACTATTTTCTCTTTCCCTATCCGGCACCGCTTTCACTTGGTTTTCGGCGTTCCCACCGAACTCTGTCTAGACGTGGGCTGAATTGGAACAAAAGTTTCATGACTATTTTTATACGGGCGAAACATAACTTAGGTTTTCACACTTGACATCGATCAAACAAAAATCTAACAAAGGTGTCTCCGAGTACATCAAGCGCTTTAGAGACACCAGAAACCGATGTTTTAGTCTCAATATTTTAGAAACAGATTTGACATATCTAGCTTTCAATGGGCCGCGTTCTGAAATTAGAGAAATGCTAGACAGCCAAAACTTTTTAGAAGTTAGCCAAGTCTTACAGTAGGCTCTAGTTCAAGAAGGCCGATCCAAAGATAAAAGGTTTATTAAAACATTTAACAAGCCTAGTGCTGAAGTTCACATCATGGAACACTCCGACGAGGAAGAGTCGGAAGAAAAAGAAGATTCGGCTGACATGTATGCAGCTGAATGGGTTTGGAACGCTAAAAGTAAACCTGCCACTTGTTCTGAACTATGGCCGTCTCCCACAAAGAGTCGGCCTAGCGAAGTCAAATAATCATTTGATATAACTAAGTGCGATAAAATATTTGATTTCCTCTTAAAGAACTAGCTTCTCAGGCTGCCTAAAGGCCAAGTCATTCCATCCGCCGACTGTTGGGGGAATAAGTTTTCCCTTGAACAGGGGCCAAATGACGTCAGCCTCCGACAGCCTTCGGCCCAGAGCCCAAGACTGTCGAAGCATGTTCCTTTCTGAAGAAGCTATTTCTAAGTCCCAAGGTTCACTTTGAAGCCCTCTGGAGCGAGGCCTCTGAACCCCTTCGGAGCCCTCCAGAATGAAGCCCTCAAGATCCCGTTGAAGTTCGCTAGAAGCTAAGTCTCAGGCTAACTTCGAAGTTACTCCGAGCCTTGTTCGGAGTTAACCTTCGAGCCTTGTTCGGAGTTAACATTCGAGCCTTGTTCGGAGTTAGCCTTCGAGCTCTGTTCGGAGTTAACCTTCGAGCTCCCTTCGGAGCTCCACAGAGCCAGTCTCCGGACCCTGTCCAGCCAATTCAAAGCTAAGTCTCCGAGAACCCAGTTCGGAGTTCAGTTCGGAGTATACTTCGAAGCCCACTTCGGAGTGTACTTCGAAGCCTCACTTGCGGCCTTCGCCTGAAGAGCTCCGGCCCCTACTCCGAATCTAGAAGGTATTTATACCTCGCTACAGTGTAGAAGCCATACCAGGGGCCCCTCTGCCCCTAGTATGTCGTTTAGCTGGTCAAGAAGTGACGTTTATCTGACACGTCTGTAAAGCTATAAAGCACTTTGTATAGTAGACTAGCTCCTTTTCCCTTTTTCCCCTATAAGCCTATGACTTATAGAGGGCATTTTGGTCTTTTCCTTTGGCCCGCGTGCCTATAAAAGCAGGGCCAAGCCCTTGTAACAGGTTAACTGCTCCCAGGGCCATGAAACCTTAGAGCTCACTAGACTACACTGAGGCATATTATGCCAAATCCACCACAAACTGGATGTAGGGCTATTATCCTCTAGGGGAGGTCTGAACCAGTATAAATCTTTTCTCCTTCTGAGAGAACCTTTCGAGGTTCATTTTACACACCACACACACGCATACAAAACCTGTGCTATAGCTAACACAATTGCTACAACAGTTGGCGCCATCCGTGGGGATGTTGGTCCTAAAAGCTAAGTTCTCTGCCACTGTCTGCAATTCGAAGTGCGTTTGAGGGGGGATCTTCGAAGCTTTCTTACTTCGCGCACCCTCCGACAAGGGGATTCGAGTGCAGTTCAAAGGCCTTCTTCGCCTTCCTCCATCCTTTGCGCTTTGGAGCTCACCCTCCAACAAGGGGCTTCGCTTCGCGTGTCGAAGGCCGTCAAAGCCCTAGGGGCTACGAGGCAAGTTTCCACCCACATTACGAGGTATGTACACAGTTCGAAGTACCACTTCGATGTACAATTTTGCAATTACTTTAGTATGAAATCGAAGCCCTACTTCGCCTTAAAAGCGAAGCTTTGCTTCGACTTTAAAGCAAAAATTTGTTCAATCTTATTTAAAAATCGAAGATTTGCTTCGCTTTACAAAATCCGGAGTACCCCTTCGAAGGCTACACAGTGCCTCCGGGCCCGTAGCAGTGGGCTAAAGGACTCCGGGCCACTGGCCCGATGCGTCCAAGGACTCCAGGTCATCGACCTGATGCGTCCGGGATACGAAGGCCACCGGCTTAACGTATCCCAGAATCCCGAGATCCGTTCTCGGTATTCAGAGTCGAAGGTGGCTCAGAGCGAAGGCAGCTCACAATCACAGGTTCACTGAATCCACACCAAATATCCATTCTCAGTACAGAATCAAGCTCCGAAGCCTTGCTTCACTATCTAAACACGCTTCGAAGCCTTGCTTCCCGTGTCAATCTAATCTAAAAATTAAGCATCTCGAAGTCACGCTTCGCTTAAAATCTAAGTGTGTTTCGGAGGTTCGCTCATGCATAATATTCAAATCCAAGCATGCCGAAGCATGCTTCACTTAATTTGGCTACGCTGAAGCCTTGCTTCGCTCCAAATTAACACGTTCGAAGCCCAAAAGAGGCCTTCGCTCGATGCTATATAAGCATCTGAAGCCGCCAAAAGGCACATCCCTTCGCATTTTTAATTGCCCGCACCAGCAACGACTAAGTCCCTAGCTACCACGAGCAAGGGGGGAAGTATGTATGCGAAGTGTGCGAATGTAATGCGCGGTACGAGCGTGACAAGCTAAAAATGTTCGAAGCCATCAAACCATGCGAAGCATGTAGACGAAGTATGCAAATACAACAAACCTTATTCATTGAATGATAATTGAGAAGTATGTTACAAATACACTTCGAAAGCAAAATTACGAGTAGTCTGTATCCAAGCCTAAGAAAAAGCGAGCTCGAGGCCCCAACCATCGCTTGCCATTATTTCGGCCAGGGCCCCCTCGGCTGGACAAAGACTCATCAGAGCCTGCTCTCCCACGTCTGGTTCGTCCACGCCACGAAGCCCACAGACTTCGTATTCCACTTTGTAGGTTTGTCCAAGTCTGCGGGGCAGGCGGTGCCGTGTCGAAGGCAGAAAAGTCTAAGGCTTCATCGCTTGCCAAGGCTGTCCACGAAGGCTGTACCCCCTCGCTACGTGAGTCTATTGCGAAGCAGCTTAAGTCAGGCGAGGAGGAAGAATTCCGAAGGGGCTCCGTGTGGCGCCCCGATTTATCGAAATCGGAACATTATTGAATTTCATAGAAAAACAATAATAACAAGAGGTTCATCATGCGACATCGTACATACGGGCAAACATTCATGGTACGTAGACCATATTATTACATAAGAGTTAAATAAAAAAATAATAAAAATTAAACTGCATGACGAACGCCTTCTTCAAGATCTTTCTTCTTGACTGGGTCGCTACTCCAAACCATCCTCGTAGTAGGCATCCTCTGAAGTGTCCAACAGGTATGAGTACAAAAGTACTCAACAAGCCACCGCAAATGCAAGTAATAATGCAAGATAATAACAAAGGAAGGGTAATGGCTAAAAGTGCGGAAAAGTACATTTTTAGTTATTGCATTTAGTGTAGTCAAATTTTATCATGCGGAATAATAAACATGAACATCAATAATACCATCTAACTCGAGGAGTACGTTTTCCCTCCTCGCACAACAGTCCTTACATGTCAAACCATCATGCGCATACATATTAAAAGTAAACTAACTGTGGGATGTCACGCAACCCGCCCTTGACCGTAGGCTCGGCTTTTTGAAAAGATTTATAACTATGATCAGAGGTGTACTACTGTACCCACAAGGCACGCACTCATCCCAAACACCAAGGTGTAACGAGATGACCCATACCACGGGAACTCGTGCCAAAACCTCGACATGAAATGCTCCAAGCGATAACCACTTGCTCTAGGTTTCGCCGGCGTGCCGGGCCGCATCCCGGCTAACGTCGCACCACCTTTTGCGCCACGTCGGTACAAGCCACCCGCAGGTGCTGCTTGACCCATCTCCAAGTGGTGGCCTCAGTTTGGAACACTCCATACCTTAGTTAGGACTTACTCATTAGACTTGTGGTTAGTACGGAAGTGTATTGCAATGGATCCCACAGACCGGTCCTTATAGTGCCCTGTGTGCTACCGACCAATGCCCTAGCTTGCACCCGGAACCCACCATGCATACACTCTCAACCATAACTCTATCACCAACAACATTCTAGAGATAATAATAACGGAGATCATATAATAGATTCCAATCGCTACGACTCATTTTTAATCCTATAGCAATCGTGTCAATACATTGGACACTAACTAATAATACTAATCATTTGGTGACAAGGAGGTTAGGTGAGATAGCATGGCTTGGGTTGCACATCAAGGTCGGGGGATCCTAAATAAATATATTGTAAGGGTTCCATTTTACTAATGCATATATATCCAATGTGTTTTAGCGATAGTTTAATAAAACATGGGTTCAATATGCTCAAAAGATTGGTTTGGTGACTTGCCTTGTTCAGCAAAAGGGGAGGGAGGAACTTCTGGGAAGTATTCCGGCTCCTCGGCGACGTCGTAGTCTTCCCAATATAAATAAAAGGAAATAAATACAACATTCAACTAACAATCTAAAACCACACAACAATCATATAGGTTTTGATTGGGTTAATTTAAAGAAAACAAAGTTGTTAAGTTTCTGAAAGTCATTTTATGAATAATTAAAATGAACTATAATGAAATATGGTCCTTTATAAAAGGGGTTTTAATTGTGAATAAACTTATTTTAAGTTTTCTAATTAATTTAAAATAAGAGCTTCAGAGAAAACTTAGTGGTTTCATCATGTTAACAGGAAATAAACAAATATGAAGTTTTGCTGTAATTTAAATAATTAAATTTGTAATTTACTCTAAGGACATTTGAATACTTTATTATATAAGGATGAAATATTCAAAGTAAGTATACTGTTTTTATTGCATTAACATGTAGAGAATAAAATTATAAATTTTCTAGAATTGAAATGATAATTTTTGGAGTTAAAATGCGCTAGATATGAATTTTACAAGTTTAAAACAGTTTCTGGAATTTAATTTAAACCAAAAATAGCCTCGGGTCCACGGTGAACCAGATCCACCATGAACCTGCGCACTGTGCGCGTGCGCCGGATCAAGATCCACCGTTGGATCATGATCGGGCGGTCACGGGCGAGGCGTGGGAGTTAAAATGATGTGGACGGCTGAGATTAAAATGTTGAACCGGTACACATCGTGCGGTCCAGATGCGACGCGGGATTTAAAATCTAACGGACGCACATGATTAAAACGTACCGCTTCGATCAGATCCGACGGTGTGGAGTAAATCACGCACGTGATAATACCAGCGTCGTCTGATCGCGATCGCATGACCGTGATTAGATCCGACACGACACGGGTACTCAGCCCGTGCCGGTCGTCTTCTTCGGCGACGGCGAGTGGGCCAGAGGCCACGGCGAGCGACGGCGGTCCTAGCTAAGCCTAGAAATGGAAAGAGGACGCCTAGGGGAACACGTGGGTACCTTAGGAGAGGCGAGGGGTTGACGGAGCGTGGCCGGCGACGAGTGGAGGCGGCGAGGTGGTTCGGGCTCCTCGTCGGCGATGGTGTTCCGGCGGGGTTCGTCGACAGCGGAAGGGTGGATGAGGTCGGTGAGGTCCTTGCGGTCACAATGGTGTGGTCAGCGAGGACGGAGGAGGTCACCGGCGAAGGTGAGTGGCGACCGGAGTAGGGGTGGCGGTTTGGCGTTAGAAAGAGTGCTACGGGCACTCTGTTCGATCTCGCAGCGAATTGTCATGGGGGTTGAACGCGGTGGAGGCCAGGGGTTTAGATAGAGGCGTCAGAGGGGCTCGCATGCAAGGAAAGCCGAGGGGAGGGCTTTTACTCGCCAGCGAGGTCTTGGCCATGCACGGTGCTACGTTCCTGGGGGCTAAAACGTGCCACTTAATGCGATTAAACGGCCAGCGGGCCTCGGGGTGCATTTAACCGGTGCCAATTGAATGAGGGAGGGGCCAGTGAGGTAGATCCGAGGCGGGGTCGTCGGCCGGCGTGATTTGGGGGCGGTGGTGCGAGGTGGACGACGGGTTCGACAGGTGGGCCAAGGCGGTCAGCGGGCGCGAGCGTACGGGTGCGGTGGCTGATGAGTGGGGTCAGGGTCGGCAGAGAGAGGGAGCCGGTTGGCACCGACAGGTGGGGTCGGGCGGTCGGGCGTGCGCGCGAGGAGAGAGGGGCTCGCTGACAAGCGGGACCCGGGTGTCAGCCCGAGGCGCGTGGGGGTAACGGGCTGGGCCGGCCGGGAGAGAGAGAAAGGGAGGGAGAGGGCCTGTTACTGTTTAAATGCTTTTCTGATTAAAATTAATTACATAAATTGATTTAAAATATTTGGGATACTTCCAAGGGTGATAAAAATTTGTAAAAATTCTCAAAAATATATCTTGGCCTTGGGATCATATACAAAATTTTCTAGCCTCTGGTTTGGCCATTTCATCTAGGTTGTAGTTCAAAAAGGTTAAGGAGGGCATTAAAGGTATTTCCAAAATAAATAATTCTAGGGAAATAGATTAATTGATATTTTTATTCCTTTGAAAATTTGGGGTGTTACAAACCTATCCCCCTTACAAAGAATCTCGTCCTCGAGATTGAAATGCTACTCGAATAGTTCGGGGTATTGGGCTTTCAACTCGTCTTCCTTGTCCCATGTGGCTTCTTCAACGGGGTGGTTGTCCTACTGAACCTTGCAGAAGAGAACCACACGACTCCTGGTTACTCTCTCCTTAACCTCCAGGATTTTAACGGGTTTCTCGACGTAGGTCAAATCCTCTTGGACGTTGAGTTGTTGGAGATCGGCCTGTTCAGCGGGCACACGAAGACACTTCTTCAGCTGAGAGACGTGGAACACATCATGAACTCCCGCCAGAGATGGAGGCAGTTCTAATTGATATGCCACTTCTCCTTGCCATCGGAGGATCTGAAAAGGTCCGACATAGCAGGGTGCTAGCTTGCCTTTCATGTTGAACCTTCGAGTACCATGGAGGGGAGTGACTCGGAGATAGACATAATCACCCTCCTCAAAGGTCAGGTCTCTTCGTCGGTTATCAGCGTAGCTTTTCTGTCGGGACTGGGCTATCTTCAATCTGTCCCTTATGATATTGACCTTCTCTTCAGCTTCTCTTAGTATATCTGTCCCAAACAGCTGCGACTCTTCGGTCTGATCCCAGAGCAATGGCGTTCTGCACTTACGCCCATACAGTGCCTCAAACGGGGACATTTGCAGGCTAGCTTGGTAGCTGTTGTTGTAGGAGAACTCCGCATAGGGCAAGTTCTTGTCCCACATTCCGCCAAAGTCCAGAGCGCAAGCTCTAAGCATATCTTCCAATATCTGGTTAACCCTTTCGGTTAGACCATCGGTCTGTGGATGATAGGCGGTGATAAAGTTCAGTCGGGTGCCGAGTTCCTCTTGAAGGTTCTTCCAAAACTTAGAGGTAAACTAACTCCCACGGTCAGATACAATCTTCTTTGGGACTCCGTGTAGGCACACAATCCGGGTCATATACAACTCGTCTATCTTGGCGACGGTGTAAGTCGTCTTGACGGGGATGAAGTGAGCCACCTTGGTGAGTCGGTCGACGATCACCCAGATAGAATCATGACCGGCTTGGGTCCTGGGCAGTCCCGTGATGAAGTCCATTCCTATCTCTTCCCACTTCCATTCGGGGACCTTGAGAGGTTGCAATAGTCCAGCAGGTCTTTGATGCTCTGCCTTGACTCGCCGGCATGTGTCACACTTGGCCACATACTCAGCTATTTCCCTCTTCATGCTGACCCACCAATATTTCTCCTTTAGGTCTTGATACATCTTTGTACTCCCAGGATGTATGGAGTATAGAGTATCGTGAGCTTCTTGAAGGATGAGAGCCTTCAACTCAGGCTTGTCGGGTACGCATATCCGGTTTCCAAACTAGATGGTACTGTGTTCATCCTCGAAGAATCCGGGAGCTTTACCCTGCTGAATCTCTAAGATGTCCGGGTCTTCCTTCTGCTTTTCTCGGATCTGGTCTATTAAGATAGGTCTAGGCTCCAAGGCAGTGAGGTACGCTCGGGTGGTGATCCCTAAATTCAGCCTTTCCATCTCCTTGTATAGCAAAGGGGCCTGGTCCTGTATCATGATGGCATTACAGTACCGTTTTCGACTAAGGGCGTCTACCACCACATTTGCCTTGCCTGGATGATAATGGATGCCCAAGTCGTAATCCTTGACTAGTTCCAACCATATCCTCTGTCTGAGGTTCAGGTCTGGTTGGGTGAATATATACTTGAGGCTCTTGTGGTCGGTGAAGACCCTCCACCGATTTCCCACAAGGTAATGTCTCCATATCTTCAAGGCATGAACCACGGCTGCTAACTCCAGGTCGTGGGTCGGGTAGTTCAGCTCATGTGGTCTTAGCTGTCGAGAGGCGTAAGATATCACCTTCCCGTCTTGCATTAAGACACATCCCAAACCTTGGCGAGAGGCATCACAGTAGACATGGAAGTCTTTCCAGATGTCTGGCAGAGTCAGGATTGGGGCTGACACGAGCTTCTTCTTAAGAGTTTGGAAACTTTCTTCACAATCTGGGGTCCATTCAAATTTTACCTCCTTCTGCAATAGCCGGGTCATAGGCTTGGCTATCTTCGAGAAGTTCTCGATGAACCGGCGGTAGTATCCAGCCAGTCCGATAAAACTCCGGATCTCGGTCACGTTCGTGGGCTGCAGCCAGTTGGTTACAACTTCCACGGTGGTTGGGTCCACAGCTATTCCTCTGGCAGATATGACATGACCGAGGAACTTCACCTCTAATGACCAAAACTCGCACTTGCTGTATTTGGCGTACAATTGCTGTTACCTTAGCTTCCCGAGGGTCAAACGGAGGTGGGTTTCATGTTCTTCCTTGGTCTTGGAGTAGACGAGGATATCGTCGATGAATACCACGATGAACTTATCCAAGAACTCCATGAATACATTGTTCATCATCTTCATGAAAAAGGCCGGGGCATTCGTGAGTCCAAACGACATCACCGTATACTCGTAGAGTCCATAGCGGGAGGTGAAGGCAGTCTTGGGTATGTCCTCTTCTCTAATCCTCAATTAGTGATAACCTGACCTGAGGTCAATCTTGGAAAACACCGAGGATCCTTTCATTTGATCGAACAGGTCATCGATCCGGGGCAATGGGTACTTGTTCTTGATGGTTACGTCGTTCAAGGCTCTATAGTCCACACACATCCTTTTAGTCTTGTCCTTCTTCATGGCGAAGATAACCGGTGCACCCCAGGGTGAGGTACTCGGTCGGATGTACCCTTTCTGCTCCAGGTCTTCGATGTTGCTCTTGACTTTGGCTAGTTCATTAGCGGCCATCTGGTATGGGCGTTTGGAGATTGGAGTGGTCCTGGGGATAAGCTCGATTCTGAATTCGATGTCCCGCTTGAGAGGCATTCCTGGCAGGTCCTTTGGGAAGACGTCCATGAACTTCTTGACTATGGGCACTTCTTCAAGGGCTAGCGAATGGAGAGACATCTCATGAGGCTTGTGGCTGGTCATCCGAAAGGTGACGGCTTCGCCTTCGAGGTTGGTCATAGTCACGGACTTGTTGGCACAGTCGATCACTCCCTTGTGCCTCATCAACCAATCCATCCCTAGGATGAGGTCGAGTTCGATACACTTGATGAGGACTGGCTCGGCCCGGAATAATACTTCTTGGATCTCTATCTTTACCTTAGGGCTGTATAAGTGGGCTAAGGTCTTATTGCCTGGAGTGGCAATCATCATGGGGGTCAGTAGAGGGAGCACTTCCAAGTCATTGGTTTTCACAAAATCTTCCGAGATGAAAGAGTGTGTTGCTCCAGAGTCAAATAGAATCATATCTGGTATGGAATTTGCGGTAAACGTACCGAGCACAACTTCGGGAGCCTCCTGAGCTTCCTCCGCGCTGATGTGGTTGATGCGAGCACGAACCGCCTGGTTGGGTGCCGCGCCTTGGTGTTGCTTGGGGTGAGGACACTGGTGTGAGTAGTGCCCTTCTTTCCGGCAGTTGAAGCAGACGACCGGCTTCCCTTGGCGATCCCTTAAGATCGAGGCCTTGGCGGCGGGCATCGGCTGAGCGACCGGAGCTGGTGGAGTGGGGCGAGGATGCCCGACGTTGGATCCACCAGCGACGTGGGGTGGCCTGTAGGCGGGCCGAGGATGGTAGGCGGGTGCTGGTGGCGAAGGGACGAAGCGGGGCCTCTGGGAATTCGCCTGTTGATGCTTGAAGGTGATCATCTTCCTCTTCTTGAGGTCCAATTTGTTCTGCTCAGTCTCTTGGATGAGCGCTTTGTTCACCAACCGTTGAAAGTCGGCGTAGTCGGTGGCGACGAGCTAGATGGACAGCTCATCCTTGAGTCCCCGGAGGATCTTGGCCTGGCGGAGGGCATCGGTCCGCACCTCTTCTGGCGCGTAGCTTGCCAGACGGTTGAACTCATGGAGGTATTCCATGACAGTCCGGCTGCCCTGTTGCAGGTCGCGGAACTCCTGCTGTTTCACCGCGATGACTCCGGCGGGGACGTGGGCGTCGCGAAAGGCGATGGTAAACTCCGCCCATGTCACCACGTGGTCCTCTGGCTGGGACTCACGGTAGTTGTCCCACCACTCCACGGCGGGACCCTGGAGCTGGTGAGTGGCGAAGGCCACTCTCTCCTGGTCGGTGCAGGGGAGGAGGTCCAACTTCTTCCCTATGGTGCGGAGCCAATCTCTGGCCTCCATGGGGTTGGTGGTGCTGGAGAAGATTGGTGGGCGCACGCGCAGGAACTCCGAGAGTTGGGGTACGGGCGCGGGTGCGGGTGCACGAGGGGCGGGCTCCCCATTTTGCAGACGGTCCAACTGTGCCTGTTGGTGCTGCATTTGGGTGAGGAGGGTGGTGATCAACTAGTTTTGGTTCGCCATCATTTCTGCCAAAGTAGGGTGGTTGGCGAATGGCGGTCCAGTCTGTCGTTGGCCCGTTGCACCCCAATTGGGTACAATATTATCGGGAAAACCGTTACTTCCTCCTTCTCCATTGTTGGAGCTGGTGTTCTGGTGGTCGGCCATCTTCTGAACATAAGAACTTTAGTCATGAGATATAGAGATAATGAAACAACATTTTGATCAAAATGGCCTGTTGAGGCCCATATATATATATTTCAAGTGGCCCAAAAAGTTCATTACATTATGCTCTTATTTTAATACACCTACAACCCAACTCGTTGTAGGTGGGACCACAACATTATTAAAATTTCAAACAACGATAGCTAACGCCTACTCGCCATCGGAGGCGGTCTCCGTACTCTCGGAACCACGAGCACGCGGGTCCTGAGGGACAGTGGGTTCGAGAAAATTCTCGATGATCGGGTCGGAGACGAGGCCGGGGCGCGGTGCAGGGGCGCTGGTGGTGGATGGTCCGGCGGTCGAGGGGTGTGGCGGGATCCTCTTGGGGCGAGGGGCAGACTCGCGGATGGGCTTCCTCTTCCTCGGTATGAGGGGAACCATCTCCGCAATGTCCTTCTGCAGCTGCATAATCTTGCGCTGCAGCTCGCCGTTCTGTTGGATCAAGTTCTTCGTCTCCTCACGAAGGAACTCAACCGCCTCATGGTGCTCATCGGCGTCGAGCACGGCCTCGGTATGGAGGTCGTCCATGGTTTTTAAGAAGACACGACTGCCGGGCCATAACCGGATCACGAACGGAGTGAACTCTGAGGTAGATGCTACGGTGGGCGCCGGGAGTGCACTTCGGCACAAGCCGGAAGGACGAGTCTTGAAGACGATCGTCGTAAATCATCCTCAACTCCATAAGGGCTTGGAGAGCGACGCATTGGCATGCGACATCAAAGCTTGGGCCCCCAAGTGCTGTTGTGAAGGGTGGCAGGTGTTCTCTGGATCCGTGGATGGTGAGGGAGACGTCGCAGGGTCCTGCGAACTCCTCCATGTATACTCCATGGAACTCGAGCTCAAAGAGGAACCCAAGGAAGGTGAGCATCATGCGGAGCTCCCTGACGAAGCCCTCGTAGTGGCGGCAGTAGATGTGTACTTGGTAGACCGGCATCTACAAAAATAACAAGTTGAAGAAAGTGAGGGGAGGAACAAAGTTTGTAAAGTAGATTTTCGAGAAATAATTTTCTGCAGCTATTGGCTAGGCTGGTCCTTTTTGCTTCCTACAGTCAAGTCGGCTCTGATACCATCTTGTGGCGCCCCGATTTATCGAAATCGGAACATTATTGAATTTCATAGAAAAACAATAATAACAAGAGGTTCATCATGCGACATCGTACATACGGGCAAACATTTATGGTACGCAGACCATATTATTACATAAGAGTTAAATAAAAACAATAATAAAAATTAAACTGCATGACAAACGCCTTCTTCAAGATCTTTCTTCTTTACTAGGTCGCTACTCCAGACCATCCTCGTAGTAGGCATCCTCTGAAGTATCCAACAGGTATGAGTACAAAAGTAGTCAACAAGCCACCGCAAATGCAAGTAATAATGCAAGATAATAACAAAGGAAGGGTAATGGCTAAAAGTGCGGAAAAGTACATTTTCAGTTATTGCATTTAGTGTAGTCAAATTTTATCATGCGGAATAATAAACATGAACATCAATAATACCATCTAACTCGAGGAGTATGTTTTCCCTCCTCGCACAATAGTCCTTACATGTCAAACCATCATGCACATACATATTAAAAGTAAACTAACTATGGGATGTCACACAACTCGACCTTGACCGTGGGCTCGGCTTTTCGAAAATATTTATGACTCTGATCAGAGGTGTACTACAGTACCCACAAGGCACACACTCATCCCAAACACCAAGGTGCAACGAGATGACGCATACCATGGGAACTCGTGCCAAAACCTCGGCATGAAATGCTCCAAGCGATAACCACCCGCTCCAGGTTTCGCCGAGGCACCGGGCCGCATCCTGGCTAACGTCGCACCCCCTTTTGTGCCACGTCGGTACAAGCCACCCGCAGGTGCTGCTTGACCCATCTCCAAGTGGTGGCCTCGGTTTGGAACACTCCATACCTTAGTTAGGACTTACCCATTAGACTTGTGGTTAGTATGGAAGTGTATTGCAACGGATCCCGCAGACCGGTCCTTATAGTGCCCCGGGTGCTACCGACCAATGCCCTAGCTTGCACCCGGAACCCACCATGCATACACTCTCAACCATAACTCTATCACCAACAGCATTCCAGAGATAAGAATAACGGGGATCATATAATAGATTACAATCGCTATGACTCATTTTTAATCCTATAGCAATCGTGTCAATACATTGGACACTAACTAATAATACTAATCATTTGGTGACAAGGAGGTTAGGTGAGATATCATGGCTTGGGTTGCACATCAAGGTCGGGGGATCCTAAATAAATATATTGTAAGGGTTGCATTTGACTAATGCATATATATCCTATGTGTTTTAGCGATAGTTTAATAAAACATGGGTTCAATATGCTCAAAAGATTGGTTTGGTGACTTACCTTGTTCAGCAAAAGGGGAGGGAGAAACTTCCGGGAAGTATTCCGGCTCCTCGGCGACGTCGTAGTCTTCCCAATATAAATAAAAGGAAATAAATACAACATTCAACTAACAATCTAAAACCACACAACAAGCATATAGGTTTTGATTGGGTCAATTTAAAGAAAACAAAGTTGTTAAGTTTCTGAAAGTCATTTTATGAATAATTAAAATGAACTATAATGAAATATGGTCCTTTATAAAAGGGGTTTTAATTGTGAATAAACTTATTTTAAGTTTTCTAATTAATTTAAAATAAGAGCTTCAGGGAAAACTTAGTGGTTTCATCATGTTAACAGGAAATGAACAAATATGAAGTTTTGCTGAAATTTAAATAATTAAATTTGTAATTTACTCTAAGGGCATTTGAATACTTTATTATATAAGGATGAAATATTCAAAGTAAGTATACTGTTTTTATTGCATTAATATGTAGAGAATAAAATTATAAATTTTCTAGAATTGAAATGATAATTTTTGGAGTTAAAATGCGCCGGATATGAATTTTACAAGTTTAAAACAGTTTCTGGAATTTAATTTAAACCAAAAACAGCCTCGGGTCCACGGTGAACCAGATCCACCGTGAACCTGCGCACTGTGCGCGTGCGCCAGATCAAGATCCACCGTTGGATCGCGATCGGGCGGTCACGGGCGAGGCGGGGGAGTTAAAATGACGTGGACGGCTGAGATTAAAACGTTGAACCGGTACACATCGTGTGGTCCAGATGCGACGCGGGATTTAAAATCTAATGGACGCACATTATTAAAACGTACCGCTTCGATCAGATCCGACGGTGTGGATTAAATCACGCACGTGATAATACCAGCATCGTCTGATCGCGATCGCACGACCGTGATTAGATCCGACACGGCACGAGTACTCAGCCCGTGCCGGTCATCTTCTCCGGCGACGGCGAGTGGGCCAGAGGCCACGGCGAGCGACGACGGTCCTAGCTAAGCCTAGAAATGGAAAGAGGATGCCTAGGGGAACACGTGGGTACCTTAGGCGAGGCGAGGGGTTGACGGAGCATGGCCGGCGACGAGTGGAGGCAGCGAGGTGGTTCGGGCTCCTCGTCGGCGATGGTGTTCCGGCGGGGTTCGTCGACAGTGGAAGGGTGGATGAGGTCGGTGAGGTCCTTGCGGTCACAATGGTGTGGTCAGCGAGGACGGAGGAGGTCACCGGTGAAGGTGAGCGGCGACCGGAGTAGGGGTGGCGGTTTGGCGTTAGAAAGAGTGCTACGGGTGCTCTGTTCGATCTCGCAGCGAATTGTCATGGGGGTTGAACGCGGTGGAGGCCAGGGGTTTAGATAGAGGCGTCAGAGGGGCTCGCATGCAAGGAAAGCCGAGGGGAGGGCTTTTACTCGCCAGCGAGGTCTTGGCCATGCACGGTGCTACGTTCCTGGGGGCTAAAACGTGCCACTTAATGCGATTAAACGGCCAGCGGGCCTCGGGGTGCATTTAACCGGCGCCAATTGAATGAGGGAGGGGCCAGTGAGGTAGATCCGAGGCAGGGTCATCGGCCGGCGTGATTTGGGGGCGGTGGTGCGAGGTGGACGACGGGTTCGACAGGTGGGCCAAGGCGGTCAGCGGGCGCGAGCGTACGGGTGCGGTGGCTGACGAGTGGGGTCAGGGTCGGCCAAGAGAGGGAGCCGGTTGGCGCCGACAGGTGGGGTCGGGCGGTCGGGCGTGCGCGCGAGGAGAGAGGGGCTCGCTGACAAGTGGGACCCGGGTGTCAGCCCGAGGCACGTGGGGGTAACGGGCTAGGCCGGCCGGGAGAGAGAGAAAGGGAGGGAGAGGGCCTGTTACTGTTTAAATGCTTTTCTGATTAAAATTAATTACATAAATTGATTTAAAATATTTGGGCTACTTCCAAGGGTGATAAAAATTTGTAAAAATTCTCAAAAATATATCTTGGCCTTGGGATCATATACAAAAATATGCTGAGGACTTTGTCCACCATACTTCGAAATCACTCCATTCGGAGTACCCTTCGAAGTGCCTCGCCTCCGAGGACTTCGTCTCGGAGTACCTTCAGCTGGAGCCAGACTCCGCACTTACTGCCTTCTCCTAGCGCACCTCGACCCGAGGTCTGACCTCGACCCCGTCGCAGCCTTCGTGACAGAGCTCCCTACTCCCCTGGCATCAAGCCTCCCACTTGACCCAGGTTCACTTGCGCACCACAGACAAACAAACAAGTGTATCCAGTACCCCGGAGACCTCTCCGAGTAAACAACCTTTGGCACATACTCTGGTGTACTGCCCAAAGTACCGAACCTTTCGGTACAACCCAGTCATCATGTACTGTTGGACCCCTCTGACAGGCACACTCTGCTGCAACAGCTGCAACAACCAGACCCACCGAACCCTTCGGTGAAACAACCTCCGAATCCCTTCGGAGGGACCCCTTCGAATCAGAGGGTAAAATCTGTCAATCACTCATCACAGACTCCGAAACCAACCCTTGGTTTCTCAATCTCACCCTTGATGAGTGCATTTACAACAAAATTCAAGTTCAAGAAAATTTGAAAAATTTCAGCACACAAGTGACCATAAAAACTCAGAAACGAGTCAAACCATGTCACTTGACAAAAGAATTTTTCTCCCCTTTTTCAAAAGAGTAAAAGCCCATTCGGCAAATCTTCCCTTTGCAAGATAAAAAACTCCCCCTGAGTTATTTTACCCCTTGCTACAGATAACTCAAAAATTTCTCGCCCTTTGGCAATGCAAGCATCAAGGAATATTCAAAAGATGCAAGGCTTCGAAATGGGCAGAATTGCAAAGACATATAAAGCAAAAATATGCCAACTTAATACCACTTTTCATGTGCTCAACTCAATTTAACATTCTCTAAAAACATGATGACAACATGTGATTTTATCATTTTGAAATAAAAGCATCACCACTTAATCAAGGTAACTAGACAAGTAAAAGCAGGGACTGCGCAAAGCTAGCTAATTTCTACTCTAGACAGACAAGTCCAGTTCAAGTGGAGCATTAAAAGCAAACTTGATGATCAATGAATTTGTTGTTCCTTTCATAATTCTAGGGGTTATTTGTTTGTTTACCGTATACTTTCCAATCAAGCCAAGCCTAGGCATGAAAGCCATCAGAAGCTTAAGGCGGTGATTTTGGCATACACTACACTATCCCAGTTCAGACCAATGTGCAATGGCAAGCAATCTAAAATAGAGTAGTGCGACAAACAAACCCACCTGGATCTTTTCACTTGTAGCATGCAAAACATGGATTTTAACTAAGTGAACAAAATGTTTAGCACTTGATGAATATCCATATGTAAGTAATACAATTTTTCAAGTTGCAATGTTTAGCATCCAGAGAAAAGGAGTCTTGTTATCAAGCAGATAAAAGATAGCTAAAACAGTCCTGCCTAAACATGCTAGATCCAAGACTAAGCAGTGAGCAAGATTTGATTTGGGAAAGAAAAATCATGCACAACATGTTTTGGACATATTAAATAGAGCTGAGCTGACATGACTATATGAATTAAAATCAGGCATATAAGTGCAAAAGATGTAAATGCAATTTCACACATAATGAGCATGTGCAAGACAATCAAAATCTGCTCCCCCTCACAAAATGCCATAAGGGTGACAAACACCAAGTTCCCCACGCAAGTAGGCAAAACGAGAAGCATCGAGGGGTTTTGTGAAAATATCGACTAGATGGTGTTGGGTATCAACATATTGAAGTTCAATATCACCCTTCTCATTATGATCTCTGAGAAAATGATATCGCACATCAATGTGTTTGGTTCTGGAGTGCTGAACCGGGTTGTTTGCAATACAAATAGCACTAGTGTTATCACAGAAAAGTGGAACACTCTTATAATCTAACCCGAAATCCCGCAAAGTGGAAACCATCCACAAAATCTAAGAGCAACAGCTAGCTGCAGCAACATATTTGGCCTCAGCCGTTGATTGTGTAACAGTAGAATGTTTGCGAGAAGACCAGCAAACCAGAGAAGTACCCAGAAAATGACAAGTACCAGAGGTGCTTTTCCTATCAATCCTACACCCAGCAAAATCCGCATCGGAATAACCTCGAAGACACAAAGAGGAAGACGCTGAATACCAAATGCCGAATTCGAGGGTATGTTTGAGATACTTGAGAATGCGCTTTATCGCTTGGCAGTGCGAAGCTCGTGGTGAAGCCTGAAAATGAGCGCACAGACACACTGCAAAGTTTATGTCTGGCCTCGTAGCAGTCAAGTGGAGGAGGGAGCCGATCATGTGAGGAGCCATGCTGAATAGCGTGGGCCTCATGGCTCTAGAAGTGATGAGTCATTGTCAACGACAGTCAAAGAGGACTGAAGAAGAGAGGAGATCTGCTGTTTCATGGGCCGCGTGTGACTCAGGTACACGGGCAGCGAGCGACTGTCGGGCAGAGGAGGCTGCGAAGTCGGGCTGGCCCAATCCGGGTGCATGGGCCAGAAGCAGTAGAAGACCCACTGGGCTGTTGACCAGGACTGACTCAGGTACATGGGCGGTGAGCGATTGCCGGGCTGAGAGAGCTGCTGAGTCGGGCCGGCCCAATCCGGGTACCTGGTGCAAAGCCGGTGGAGGCTTTGTCAGTTTCGGCGCAAAACTGACAACCGTTGATCTTGTATCCGACTGTCCAGAAGAGAAGCCGTAGTCGCTACGAAAACTTAGCTTCCGGATAAGTCATCTGTAACTCTAGGCCCACAGTCAGTCAGTCGTGTCTGTAAAAATTCCTAAGGGCAGTAGAGTCTTTTTCTTTATTTTTGAGTCTGTAAAAACCCTAAGGGGCTGGTAGAATATTCCTAGTGTTGGGCTGCCTATAAATAGGACCCCAATCCCTAGGGTTTGGACTCCTTTTTTTTGGCTGAAATCTATTCCACTCTATTGGGTCACTTTTTGTCTCTTGCCTTGCCTCTCTCTTCTCATTTACTCCTGCTTGCGCCGCCAGGAGTTCTTGCCCCTGTTTGTTGCTGTTTTGCATTTATTATTGAAGTGGAGTTTCTCTTCCACATGTGCAACACCATCAGAGGTTTTTAATGGCTTAATTTCTTCTGCACAGCAAGTTTTCCCATGATTTTTGAGGCCTTGGAAGCTTCGGCTGGGTGTGTTCTTCACGATAGTAGTACTAGTTCATGCTGTTGCAAGTAGTACTGCTTTACTGTAGCTACAGTGTTCTATGCAGCTTTTCACCTTCTACTGCACAGCTTTTTGATCGAAGCTGACAGGCTCTTTCACCTTTTCTGGCTGTGTTTTTGGCGAAGCCCTTCTCTGTTCGAAGCCCCTCAGCTCCGTGAAGCAGGCTTCGATCTAACATCTTCAAAGGCTTCGTTCAAACTTCGGACTTCGGTTTTTGTGTCTGAGTGGCTAGCTTCGAAGTATTTTCTGAACGGACAGCATCGCATACTTCGAACGACGTTGCGAAGGCACTCCGGTCCCATCTGTTCGAAGTGCACACTTTGTTAGGTTTCGAAGTTGGCTTCGAAGCTTGTCTTTCTGCTAGGCTTCGTTCTTGATTTCTTTGTGGCGTGTCAGTCTTCGCTACTCTCGGTTCGAAGCTTGCTCCTTTTGAAGGTTGAGCTTAGGGTTCGAATTTGGTTTTCTGTCGTGTGACAGGCTTCGCTTCTTTGTTCGAAAGTAGTCCGTCTGTGTGTTGCTTTCGAAGTTTCCTGTTCGAAGGTTTAGGTTCGAAGTGCTCAGTTCGAAGCTGTGTTCGAAGCCTTGCCTTCGAAGTACATACTTCGAAGCAGGCTCCTGCTCTGTCATACTTCGCTTCGAAGTATACTTTGCTTCTTGCTACTTCGAACTAGGCTAGACCAAAACACCTTCGGCATCCTCGACATGCTTCGCAACTGACCTCCGAAGCAGGGCTCCGTCACCAACCTCCGAAGCAGACCTCGACGTGCGAAGGAGGCTTCGCCAAGTTCCGAACAGGAGACAAATTTGGACAGTAACTTCTCTTTTCATCTTACACATACTTAGATCATTTCATTGAGAAGTTTAGGCCTGTTACACCATGTTCATCTGCCTAGTTGCACTTATTTAATAAATCTCAGATTATAATCATTTGCTTCTAGGTTAGAAACCTTTAGACTTAGGTCTTTTGTTTATTTTCTGCTGCGTAGTCTTTTGAGGTGCGTTGGGTATTTGGGAACATGCCATTGATTCGAAAGAATTTTTAAGGCGCCCATTCACCCCCCCTCTGGTCGCTGCTTTCGGTCCTACAAGTGGTATCAGAGCGAGGTTAGGGTTTTTCCATACCTTAACCGGTTCTAAACCCCAGTAGTGACTATGACGTCTCCTGGCAAGGTCCCGTCCTTGGAATCCTATGGCTATAATTATTGGAAGACTCGCATGCGAGCCTATCTCATGAGCCAGGGTTCGGACATATGGGACATTTGCGTTCACACCACGTTTGTCATTCTGCCGGTTACTGAGCAAGGTACTGCTGGTATCATTGCTCAGCATCTTAGCAACAGTAAGGCTGTGAACATTTTGTTTTCTGGTTTAGGTCCCACTGAGTTTGAGCGTGTGAGTCATCTCTCCACTGTGAGAGAGATCTGGGCTACCCTCAAGGCACACCATGAGGGAACAGCACAGGTCAAGGCTCGGCTCTAACAGACCTACCGGCGTGAATATGAGAACTTCACACAGAAGGCGGGTGAATCTGTTGAGGATTTGTTTGGTCGTTTTCAGTCGATCATTAACAAGCTTCGGGACAACAAGGCTGAGGGTGCTCAGTTAGTCTCAGATCACGAGCAGGTGCTCAAGGTTCTCCATACCTTGGACCCAAAGATCTGGGAGATCAAGGTATCCTCTATCGTTGAGAGCACTTCTTACGATACCTTGACCATTTCTGAGTTGTTTAGCAAGCTGAAGGCCACTGAGGTAGATATCCAGCTGAGATCAAATCTCACTGGTTCTGGATCAAAATCCCTGGCCCTTGCTACACCTTCTGTTGATCCCTCTTCTGTGAGTTGTGCTGGGTTCTCTTTGATGTATATCACTGAGGACCAGCTAGAGTTATTGGGAGATGATGATTTGTGTCTTTTTAACAACCGGGTGCGTCGTGTCTATGATAAGAGAATATTCAAAAGACACGGCACAAAATCCGGATGCTTTGAGTGTGGTGATCCAGGACACTTCATCGCCGACTGCCCCAAGCGCAATGGATACAAGAAGGGCACCGGTGGCAGCTTCCATGACTCCGGCAAGCACGAGAGCTCTTCCTTCAACAAGGGCAAGCCGAAGACTCGATTCTTCAAGAAAGCCCTGAAGGACTACCGGCGAGAGAACAAGAAGCGCGACAAGGCCTTCTTCGCCGAGATGGAGAAAAGCTACTCCAAGCGGTCCACGTCTTCTTCCTCTTCATCGAGCTCAAGCGATGAGGAGATCGCCATCAGGAAGGGGAAGGACAAGGATGATCCGGCGGGCCTCTGCTTCATGGCTTTCGGAGACAAGCCGAAGAGCCGCTCACACCAGCACCAAAGATCCCGCAAGAGCTTCTGCTCAATGGCTCTTGGGGATAGGGAAGAAAAGAGCTCCTCCGACGACTCCGACGACGACGACAGCAAGGTATCATCTTATGAGCGTGAAATTGTTGATTTACTTGAGAGCAATCGTCAGGAGTTGAAATATCGGGAAAAACTGCTTAGGGGGGCTAAGAAGAGGATAGATGAGTTAGAGAGTGAGCTTGCCGTGGCCAACGACAGAATTGAGAGTCTATCTTCTTACCCTTGCTTGGGTGATAGCAGTGAGTGCCCGAAGTGTGAGGTGTTTCTGTGTGACCTGTCGATTCTGAGGTCCAGGTACACAGAAAGGGTTGATGAGAGGGATGCTTTGGCCACTGAGCTTGAAAGCGCTCAGCTGGAGCTGAAAGATGCTCAAGCCACTGTCGTCGCACCCTGTGTTGATTGCCCATCTCATCTAGCTGCCTTAGCTGAGCTGAAATCCAAGGGCGATGAGCATTTGGGTGATTTAGAAAGGTTGAGAGCTGAGCTTGCCCAGACTAGGCTAGAGCTTGAGACACTGTCAGTTCCACCCACTGTCTGTGAGAACTGCCTGTCTCTTAGAATGGAGTTGATTAAGCTGAAAGCCGAAAAGTCTGTTCAAGTAGAGAGTGAGTGTGAGACCTGCTTGTCTCAGGTGGAGGTCCTAGCTTCCTTGAGAGAGGAGCTAGCTGATTCTCAGAATGAGAACTTTTACCTCCGGTCTATCCTGAGTTGGATTAGTGCCAGAGAGCCACAACTCGACATGATGATCCAGCAGTTCAAGAGGCAGGATGGGTTTGGGGTAGGTTATACCTACACCAAGGCTGACTTTGAGAGTGCCATTAGCCGGGCAGTGGAGTGGAGTAAAATGACTCCTGAGCAGAGATATCCCAAGACCCATTCCACTGAGTCTTCCCAGGCTTGTCAGCCCAAGGATGGAGTGATCCATGAACCACCTAAAGCTCCACCCAAGAAACCTATCTGGGTTCCAAAGCCTAAACACCTTCACACTTCTCTTGACTCTTTTCCTGGACCCTCTCAGCCCAAGAAGACCACACCAATCACCACTAAGCCCAAGAACCCCAAGCCTCAACCACATCCCAAGAAGCCTACCTATCATTGTGAGTACTGTCAAAGAGACGGGCATCTTGCGGAGTTTTGCTTCAGGAGGAAGCGGGTTGAGAGAGCAGAGCGTGCTCGTGGTGGTCAGGATCAGTTCTACCAGCAGGGTGGTAGACTGAGAGTTCCTCGACGCGGGGAGAGGCTGGAGGCCAGGCCACGTCGTGTAGGTGGTGGTAGAGGAGACGGCTTTCTTGCCCGTGCTCCAGTTGGTGGTGTCCGTTCCGGCAGAGTTCCAGACCGTGTTGGCTACGGTTCTGGACCTCGTGGCCGCAGGGTTAGGCAGAACCGAGGACCACGCTTTGAGCCGCGTTTTGGTCCGAACTCTTTTGATGGTTTTCGCTTTCCATCTTTTGAGCAGATGGCTCGACACTGGTTTAGCTCTTTTGCTAAACCCAGTGCCGGACCATTTGCTCCCACTTACAGTCACTGATTGTGCAGGACCGGGGACTGGAGGATGTTTGGATCATGGACTCAGGATGCTCTCGCCACATGACGGGACATCGCAGATGGTTCTCCAGTCTCACTCCCCCGAACTCCAAAGAGTACATCACATTCGGGAACAGCGGTCAAGGGAAAGTAAGTGGCATAGGGTCAATTAGCATTTCAGATCATTTCTCTTTGAAGAATGTTGCTTTGGTTAAGAATTTGAACTTCAATTTGATTTCTGTTTCGCAACTTCTTGAGGATGGTTTGGAAGTGCGTTTTAAGAAGGGCAATTCTTCTGTGGTTGATTCTAGAGGGTCTTTGGTTTGTCAGATTTTACCTTTCGGTAAAGTTTTTCGAATTGACTTCTCTAGTTCTTTTGGCCCTTCTCGCTGTTTGATTGCTGGATCTTCTTCTGAGCTCTGGAAGTGGCATAGGAGGTTAGGTCACTTGAGTTTTGATCTGCTAGTCAGGTTAAGCTCTATGGACCTCATCCGAGGATTGCCTAAGCTTAAGATGGAGAAGGATCTAGTTTGTCATCCCTGTCGTCATGGGAAAATGGTTGCCGCTTCTCACTCACCTGTGACTCAGGTGATGACTTCGTATCCGGGCGAGCTTTTACATTTGGATACTGTAGGTCCTGCTCGAGTACGTTCAGTCGGTGGGAAATGGTATGCACTTGTGATTGTTGACGACTTTTCTCGATTTTCGTGGGTTTTCTTTTTGGAGTCTAAGGATGAAACGTTTCAGTTTGTTCATGACCTGATTTTGAAGTTGAAAAATGAGAACAATGGTCGGATGCGAGCAATTCGCTCCGACAACGGCTCTGAGTTCAAGAACTCTCAGTTCGTCAGCTTCTGTAGTGATCAGGGTCTGGACCATCAGTTTTCTTCTCCTTACACTCCCCCACAGAACGGCGTTGTGGAACGAAAGAACCGCACGCTAGTCGAGATGGCCAAGACGATGCTCGATGAGCACAGGACTCCTAGGCGTTTTTGGGCTGTAGCCATGAACACGGCTTGCTATCTGGCCAACCGCATTTTTCTTAGAGCTTACCTAGGTAAGACCTCATACGAGTTACGGTTTGGCAGACAGCCTAAGGTGAGCCACTTGCGAGCGTTTGGCTGCAATTGCTTTGTGCTCAAGAAGGGAGGGCACTTGGACAAGTTTGAGTCTCGTTGCTGGGATGGTGTTTTCTTGGTTACGCTTTGCATTCTCGAGGTTTTCGTGTTTGGAACCTCGAATCCCAGCTGCTTGTCGAGACTTGTGAAGTTTCATTTGATGAGTCCTTGCCTTCTTTGACTCCTTCTTTTGAGCTTTCTGGTGATGATGAGCTCGAAGAGTCCATCTTCGAGGAAGATGAGGATACTCCAGCTGCTGATGAGGGTGGGCCTTCTGCATCCCCCGCAGAGCCCACACCTTCTGAGACTTCGACTGATGATGAGGGGGGACCTCTGATCACTTCTTCCACTTCGATCGAGCCCCCTCAGTCGAGTCCAGAGGTGCCAGCTGCTGACTCCGGTGAGGTGACTTCAGATCACCAGGGAACCCGAGCAGTTCAGCGTGACCATCCCTCAGAGCTCATCATAGGTGATTTGACTGAGAGGACTTTGCGTTCTTCTGCCTCTCTCGCCGTGTTTGCTGAATCTGCGTTTGTTGCATCTTTTGAGCCCAGAGACGTTTCTCATGCTCTTTCTGATTCTAATTGGATTAATGCTATGCAAGAAGAGCTTGAGAATTTTGTCCGTAATCGGGTTTGGACACTAGTTGAGCCGCCATCAGGATGCAACCCCATAGGCACCAAGTGGGTGTTCAAAAACAAACAAGGTGAAGATGTGGTTGTGGTGCGCAACAAAGCTCGACTAGTTGCCCAGGGTTATTGCCAGAAGGAAGGTATTGACTTTGAAGAAACCTTCGCTCCTGTTGCCCGTCTTGAGTCCATTCGTATTCTTCTAGCTTTTGTCGTTTCAAAGGGTTTTAAGCTTTTTCAAATGGATGTTAAGAGTGCTTTTCTGAACGGGTACATAGAAGAGGAGGTTTATGTTAGGCAACCCCCCGGCTTTGAGAACCCTAAGTTTCCTCGACATGTTTTTAAGTTGCACAAAGCTTTATACGGGTTGAAGCAAGCCCCCAGGGCTTGGTATGACCGGTTAAAGCAATTTTTGTTGGGGAAGGGCTTTGTGATGGGTTCTGTGGACAAAACTCTCTTTTTACTCAGAGTTGCTTCAGACTTCTTAGTTGCTCAGATTTATGTGGACAATATTATTTTTGGCGGTACTACTGATTCTCTTGTGTCCAAGTTCTCTGAGCAGATGCACAGTGAGTTTGAGATGAGCCTCATGGGTGAGCTCAAGTACTTCTTAGGGCTCCAGATCAAGCAGACCAAGGACGGCACCTTCATCCACCAAGGTAAGTACACTCGTGATATGCTTAAGAAATTTGACTTTGGTGGTGAATTGAAGCCGCAGATGACCCCGATGGGCACTTCTGGGGATCTGGACAAGGATGAGAGCGGTGTCAAGGTCAATGAAAGGGAGTTTCGAGGGATGATTGGTTCGCTGCTGTACTTGACGGCAACAAGACCGGACATTCAGTTCGCCGTGGGACTTTGCGCGCGTTTTCAGTCTTCACCACGCGCGTCTCACCGGCAGGCTGTCAAGCGCATTTTTAGGTATCTCACTTATGCGCCCGATCTTGGTCTTTACTATTCAGCATCATCATCTCTTGATCTATCTGGCTTTTCGGATGCCGACTTTGGTGGGTGCCGGTTGGATCGCAAGTCGACTTCTGGTACTTGCCAGTTTCTTGGTTCCTCTCTTGTCTCTTGGTCTTCTCGAAAGCAATCTGGAGTTGCTCTTTCGACCACAGAGGCTGAGTACGTAGCTGCTGCTAGCTGCTGCTCACAGTTGGTTTGGATGATTTCCACTCTACGAGATTTTGGGTTGTTCTTTCCTACCAGGGTTCCATTGTTTTGCGACAGCACCAGTGCAATTAGTGTAGGGAAAAACCCATGTCTTCATTCAAAAACCAAACACATTGATGTGCGCTTTCACTTTCTGCGGGATCAATATGAGAAAGGTATCATTGACCTTGTTCATGTTGATACCCATCATCAGTTGGCAGACATTTTCACCAAACCCCTAGATCAGTCTACTTTTGAGCGTTTACGAGGGGATTTGGGTGTTGTGTATCCTTTTTAGGATATTTTGCGTCAGTTTTTCTTTCTTCTTTACTCTTTTCTTGAGTCTTTTTGTGTGTGTTCATACCTTGCATATTCACATATCACACTTTAGAGATGCTTCTGTTATATGATTGAACTGCTTTACTTAGTCTAGCTGGTACATGCTTTTGATTACTTGTCAATGATCAGGCTTTGGTTCAGTTCACTTGATATGTCTGATATCTGTCATATACATGGCTTTTATGCTTTAAAACTTGAAAAATGATCACCATTGCTTCCGGTAACTAGCATGTGTAGGCTGAGTGCTTTTGTTATCTGTTACATGCTTTGTAGCTAGTTCATCACATAGATGCAGATATGCAACTTGGACATCTTTTTGCTTCAACATGGAAAATGAGCTATAACAGTCAGAAATGAATGAAAACTCCATGCCTTTTTATGCTTAAAATTGAAAAGATCCAGGTGGGTTTGTCTTGTCGCATTACACTGTTCTGGACTGCGTACCATAGCACTTTGGTATGAACTAGGACACTGTAGTGTATGCCAAGACCAATGTCTTAAGCTTCTGATGGTCCAGTTCTAGCCTAGGCTTGACTTGGTCGGTCAGCATAAGGTTTGACATGCAAATAACCCCTGGCAAAAATGAAAAAGGGAAAAGAAAAAGCTTGAAAATTGAGATAATAACAAGTTTGCTGAAGCACTTTGTTTCTGAACAAAGCTTATCTTGGTAGATATCAGTTAGCTTTTGCATCTCATGTTTTACCTTGCTTGTTTTACTGGAAAATGTGGTGATACCTTTGTTTGCAAAAACTGAAAAATGCGTGCTAATGATTTTCTTTAGATATCATCTGTTGCACTGATCATGCCATGTATCGTTACAGTATGTCTTTTGCTGTATCTGTTAGATGTTGTAATTACAGTCAATCATATTTGAGAAGCATGCTTTCTACACTCCTTATGCACTCCAGTTGCATTCACTGCATATTTTGAGGGGGAGTTGCATTTCAGGGGGAGTCTGTGTCTCTTTTGAGTGCTTGATGAGTTCACTTGTCAACAAGGGGGAGAAATTTTGGGATCAGAGTTTAAGGGGAAGTTCTTACTCTGTTGATATCCTTGTTATTCTGAAATCGCACTCATTTTGAGCTTGTACGTTTTGGTTAACCATAATGACCATTTCTTGCTTTTGTTTGGCTTTTGGTCATTAGGGTTAAACTTTTACCTTTTTCTTCTTCTTTGTTTTCTTGTGTTTTGTTTTCGTGTTTCCACATTTGTTCACAGTGCTGAAGAGCTGAAGAAGAGGAATGTTGACAATGCACTCATCAAGGGGGAGATTGAGGAGCCATGCTGAATAGCGTGGGCCTCATGGCTCTAGAAGTGATGAGTCATTGTCAACGACAGTCAAAGAGGACTGAAGAAGAGAGGAGATCTGCTGTTTCATGGGCCGCGTGTGACTCAGGTACACGGGCAACGAGCGACTGTCGGGCAGAGGAGGCTGCGAAGTCGGGCTGGCCCAATCCGGGTGCATGGGCCAGAAGCAGTAGAAGACCCACTGGGCTGTTGACCAGGACTGACTCAGGTACACGGGCGGTGAGCGATTGCCGGGCTGAGAGAGCTGCGGAGTCGGGCCGGCCCAATCCGGGTACCTGGTGCAAAGCCGGTGGAGGCTTTGTCAGTTTCGGCGCAAAACTGACAACCGTTGATCTTGTATCCGACTGTCCAGAAGAGAAGCCGTAGTCGCTACGAAAACTTAGCTTCCGGATAAGTCATCTGTAACTCTAGGCCCACAGTCAGTCAGTCGTGTCTGTAAAAATTCCTAAGGGCAGTAGAGTCTTTTTCTTTATTTTTGAGTCTGTAAAAACCCTAAGGGGCTGGTAGAATATTCCTAGTGTTGGGCTGCCTATAAATAGGACCCCAATCCCTAGGGTTTGGACTCCTTTTTTTGGCTGAAATCTATTCCACTCTATTGGGTCACTTTTTGTCTCTTGCCTTGCCTCTCTCTTCTCATTTACTCCTGCTTGCGCCGCCAGGAGTTCTTGCCCCTGTTTGTTGCTGTTTTGCATTTATTATTGAAGTGGAGTTTCTCTTCCACATGTGCAACAACATCAGAGGTTTTTAATGGCTTAATTTCTTCTGCACAGCAAGTTTTCCCATGATTTTTGAGGCCTTGGAAGCTTCGGCTGGGTGTGTTCTTCACGATAGTAGTACTAGTTCATGCTGTTGCAAGTAGTACTTCTTTACTGTAGCTACAGTGTTCTGTGCAGCTTTTCACCTTCTACTGCACAGCTTTTTGATCGAAGCTGACAGGCTCTTTCACCTTTTCTGGCTGTGTTTCTGGCGAAGCCCTTCTCTGTTCGAAGCCCCTCAGCTCCGTGAAGCAGGCTTCGATCTAACATCTTCAAAGGCTTTGTTCAAACTTCGGACTTCGGTTTTTGTGTCTGAGTGGCTAGCTTCGAAGTATTTTCTGAACGGACAGCATCGCATACTTCGAACGACGTTGCGAAGGCACTCTGGTCCCATCTGTTCGAAGTGCACACTTCGTTAGGTTTCGAAGTTGGCTTCGAAGCTTGTCTTTCTGCTAGGCTTCGTTCTTGATTTCTTTGTGGCGTGTCAGTCTTCGCTACTCTCGGTTCGAAGCTTGCTCCTTTCGAAGGTTGAGCTTAGGGTTCGAATTTGGTTTTCTGTCGTGTGACAGGCTTCGCTTCTTTGTTCGAAAGTAGTCCGTCTGTGTGTTGCTTTCGAAGTTTCCTGTTCGAAGGTTTAGGTTCGAAGTGCTCAGTTCGAAGTTGTGTCCGAAGCCTTGCCTTCGAAGTACATACTTCGAAGCAGGCTCCTGCTCTGTCATACTTCGCTTCGAAGTATACTTCGCTTCTTGCTACTTCGAACTAGGCTAGACCAAAACACCTTCGGCATCCTCGACATGCTTCGCAACTGACCTCCGAAGCAGGGCTCCGTCACCAACCTCCGAAGCAGACCTCGACGTGCGAAGGAGGCTTCGCCAAGTTCCGAACAGGAGACAAATTTGGACAGTAACTTCTCTTTTCATCTTACACATACTTAGATCATTTCATTGAGAAGTTTAGGCCTGTTACACCATGTTCATCTGCCTAGTTGCACTTATTTAATAAATCTCAGATTATAATCATTTGCTTCTAGGTTAGAAACCTTTAGACTTAGGTCTTTTGTTTATTTTCTGCTGCGTAGTCTTTTGAGGTGCGTTGGGTATTTGGGAACAGGCCATTGATTCGAAAGAATTTTTAAGGCGCCCATTCACCCCCCCTCTGGTCGCTGCTTTCGGTCCTACATCATGCTTCGGAACTCCTTTTGATCTACGTCTTCTCCATCTTCGTCAGGATCCAATGCTACAGATATAGCCATTGGAGTGGCGAGTGGATTCGCATCAGCCATGTCGAACTTCTTGAGAAGGTCCTTGTTGTACTTCGTCTGGTGGACGAAAGTACCTTGTTTGCTTTGTTTGATTTGCAAACCAAGGAAAAAGTGAGTTCGCCCATCATGGACATCTCGAACTCCCTGCTCATGGCATCTGCAAACTCGGCAACCAAAGCATGAGAAGAGCCACCAAAGATGATATCATCGACATAAATCTAGACTAGCAAGAAATCTTTGCCATGCTTGAGAGTGAACAGGGTTTTATCAACAGATCCAATCAAATACCCCCGCTCAAGCAGAAAAGACTTAAGTCTATCATACCAAGCCCAAGGGGCCTGCTTGAGTCCATAAAGAGGCTTATGAAGTTTAAGGACTTTATGTGGGTATTTGGGGTTTTCAAAACCAGGGGGTTGTTTTACATAAACATCTTCGCCTATGAAGCCATTAAGGAAGGCACTTTTGACATCCATTTGATAGAGTTTGAATCCCCGGGATGTCGCAAAGGCAAGCAAAATCCTAATAGCCTCAAGATGAGCAATAGGTGCAAAAGTTTCAGTAAAATCAATCCCTTCTAATTGAGAATAACCCTGAGCTACAAGTCTAGCCTTGTTTCTAACTATTGTCCCATCCTCCCCTTGTTTGTTTTTGAAAATCCATTTTGTTCCAATGAAATGAACATTTGGTGGAGGATCAACTAATGACCAGACTTGGTTTCTCTCAAAATTTTTAAGTTCTTCAAGCATGGCATTGATCCAACTAGAATCAGAAAGTGCATGACTAACATCTAAGGGCTCGAAAGAAGCAACAAAAGCGGAATCAATGAAATGAGCATGAGAACGTGTTACCCTTTGATCAAGCTCACCAATGATCTGCTCGGGAGGGTGCATCCTTTGAACATGATATGGAGCCTCGCGGCGGGATGCAGTCTCCCCCTCAACTTGTGCGTTGGAGTGGTCCAAGATGACCGATGTCGAGGTAGTTGCTTCGGGACCTTGTGCCGAAGTAGTCGAAGCGGGGTCAGCTTCGGGGGTTGATGTCGAGGGTAGTAGGGGTTCATCCTCAAAATCTTCGAAATCTTCTTCTTCAAAGATGGTCTGTTCCATGTCGTGTTCATTTGCCTGTTCAAGAGTAGAACTAACAGAGGGGGTTGATTCATCAAAAGTCACATCACATGACTCGATGATAGTGTTAGTCTCCAAATTATAAACATGATAAGAATGACCATGTGTGGTGTAACCCAAAAAGATCCTGTCAGAAGAACGCGACTCAAATTTGTCTAAGTTTCCATGTTTTAGGATAAAGCAACGACAACCAAAAACTCGAAGATGAGTAACTTTGGGTTGTCTCCCAAAACATAGCTCATAAGATGTCAAGTTCAAAATTGAGCGCAAGAATATTCGGTTTGAGATGTAACATGCAGTGTTCATGGCCTCAGCCCAGAATTTTCTAGGAGTCCTATGCTCATCGAGCATCGTCCTAGCCATCTCAACCAAAGTGCAGTTCTTTCTCTCAACAACACCGTTCTGTTGAGGAACCCACGGAGCAGAGAATTGATGTTCTATGCCATGCTCCATGCAAAAGTCAAAAAAGAGATTTTTCTTGAACTCAGTGCCATTATCACTTCGAATGAATTTCAATGCACCAGGGATTTCAGTGAAAAGTCTCAAAGCCAAGCTCTGAAAGTGCGAAAACACTTCATCCTTGCTGGTAAGAAAGAAGACCCAAGAGTAACGAGAGAAATCGTCGACATTGACTAACACATACCACTTGCCGCCTAAAGAACTAACCCGAGAAGGACCTACAATGTCCATGTGGAGAAGTTCTCTAGGTTGTTCATTCATCACAGTGGTGACTGGCGAGTGCGAAGCGGCAATCATTTTTCCATGTCGACAAGGAGCGCAAACTAAATTCTTCTCAAACTTGAGCTTGGGCAATCCTCGGATCAGACCTAGGGCACTCAGACGAGCGAGCAACTCAAAGCTCATATGCCCTAGTCTCCTATGCCACTTCCAAAGCTTAGAAGTAGAATGTACAACAAGACAATGAGAAGAACCAGATGACTTAGAAAAATCAACTCCAAAAACTCTCCCAACTCAAAGATCTTGTAGACAACAACGCCATTAGAATTGAGTACTTGCGAAGTATCACGATGGAATTGCACTTCGAAGCCCTCATAAAGCAATTGAGATACAGAAAGCAAATTTTATCCCAAGTTTTCAACCAGAGAAACATCTTTGAGAGTGAAATTCGAGTTGATTCTTACCACACCTTTACCTTTCACTCTACTCCTTCGATTGTTGCCGAAGGTGATATGTTCCCTTTGCTTGGTTGTGGTGAGGCTAGAGAACCATGCTGCATCTCCGGTCATATGGCGCGAACAACCGGAGTCCATGATCCACGTGCACTCCAAGCCTCGGTCCGGCACCTACACATGATAAGAAAGTCTCGATCGCTCAGTGCTGGGGTGAGTGAATACATGACGAGGCATCCAACACTGAGTGATACGAGTAGTAGGCACAATACAAGTAGATTGTCTACGCACAAGATAATCAAAATGATGCAAAGTGCGAGGTCTACCTACATGCTGTGACCCAAATGGATGACGAGGTCTCCTACTCTGACGAGGTACAAAGCTACTCGCCCGGGGTCTACCACCATATGGAACATGGTGAACACCTCGAGGAGCAAAACCTCTCCGAGAAGCACGAGGAGCCTCGAAAATAGGACGAGAGTAAAACTCAGACTCATGCATACCTAAAGATGGGTAGTGCATGTTCTGGAACCTCATCGCCTGAGAGCGTCGCTCATCCTTGATGCGATGAAAACAGAACCCAACCAAATGACCCGCCCACTGACAATAGGAACAATGAAACACTCTCCTAGGGGCACTCACATGGGTTATAGGAGCAATCCTCACAGACTCCTTGGGCTTCTGCTGAGTGGTTTTCTTGGGTTGAATTTTCTTTGCGGGAGGAGTGGTTTTCTTCAGAGTTCGGGTAGGCTTTTTGGATGATGGAGTGTCTAACAGAGCTCTCTCTTTCTCTAAGATAGTGGGTGAGGTAAAAACAATTTTGTTTACACTGTCTGAAGGAATCCTCTCAAAACCCAACCCTAGAGCTAACCTTGCTCTGTCAGCACACATCTTGGTTTTGGCCAAGAGCAAGTCCATCCTACCCTTTCCCTCAGTGCATTTGTTAACCATAGAAAGAAGGTATTCATTTTTAGTGATTAGGTTCTCAGCTCACTCTCTAACAGTGCCTAGCTGGTCCTTAAGGGTTATGCAAGTGTCACACACAAGTTGCACATCCTTAGAACTATCGGCCCTCTCCAATCTAGCCTCTAAATCCTGAACATGCTTATCACGTAAATCAATGCTCTCACATAATAAGGGGCAGTTCATGCATTCAATTATATCATGAGGACTAGAATCCACCATTAAAAGCTGCTTCTGTGCAGTCTCAAGCTCAGAAAGAGTTTGAGCATGCACAGAACGCAACTGAGCAAGCTCACACATGACAATAGTGCAAGATTCACATTCATCATCATTAACCCTAGACTTGAGCATGTCATAATCAGTAGAAACAGATTCTAGCCTAAGTCTAAGGTCTTTTCTATCTCTAGCAGCTTGCACAAGTAATCTATCCTGACCCAGAACTACTTCATTCAGTTCATCTAATTTAATTGAAAGCTGGTCATAGGATAGTGGTACCTCAGATGAGTCAAGCTCATTGCCGTTGTGATCGCTGTCGGCCATGAAACAAAGGCCGGTGAAATCTCGTCCCTTCTTCTCCTCCTTCCTTGGGGACTCCTCCTCCTCAGAGCTCAATTCCTCAGTTGAGGAAGTGTCGATGTCGCTGAGAGCAGCAACAAACGCTCTGGAAGCGGCTTTGGCTACTCTCTTAGCCACCTTGCCGCGCTTGCCCTTCACAAAGGGTTTCCTCTCCTTTTTGCGGTATTTGGGGCGATCACTCTCATCTCTCTTCTTGAGTTTAGGGAAATTGGCCTTTATGTGAGTTTGGGGGAGATAATCCCGATGACAGTAGGGGAGCGTGAAGGCCTGTACGACTCTGAAGGAAGACTACGGCCAGGAGACCGAAGCCCTACGCTGGAGGTGCCTGGACCTCTGAACGAGGAAGCCGAAGGCCTTCAGAGGCCCCGAGACGTGCCGGAGGAGCCCAAGGGAGTGACCATCCAGGTGCAGGAGGCCACCCTCCGGGAGGAGCCGATGCTCCGAAGAAAGGCCATATGCCAGGGAAGTCTAGTCAAGGCCGTAGGGGGACAAGATCGTGATCGTCTGCGCCGTGTTGGGCGGCCTTTGCAGCGCCCGACACGGCCGATACGTTGTCGGATCGCACCTTCCTGTCTGTACTATGTAGTGCTTGTCTGTACTATGTAGTGTCTGTTTTGACTGTACCACTGACCGATGTCAGACCGACTGGCAGTTGGGGGTTGTGGGAACCCGACCCTTCAGAGCGGGCCACCCTATAAATACCCCCCAACTGTAGTTGTAATACACACGATCCAATAATACTGAGCACACAACATTTCATTACTCTCATCCACCAAGAAAACCTGCTGGTTCGATCCGTCGTCCCAACAGTGAGAAGTGTCGCCACACTCAAAACAACCACTAAAACCACTTCTCCTCTGATCCCGTCTCTCATGGTGAAAACGGGTGAACCTTCTGGCAATGAGAGCAAGCTCATCATCATCCAGAGTATCCACCTACTCCTTAGTGACAAAGACCAGGGAGGACAAAGCAAAACTGTTGGCGTAAATGATTACGCTAACAGGTTCTCTAATGTTAAGAACAAACAAACTAAGAGTTTGTGTTTGAGGACTAACTCTAGCCTCCGAAAGGATAACAGCTTGAGTAGTTCGAATGCGTGTATTAGAGTAATTGAATCTTTTCGTCCCCGTTACAGGGTAGAGAGGGGGTATTTATAGGCAAAAGTGTCTAAGGAAAAGACCTATTTACCCCTAGATTACAACCGACATAGTGGAAACTATTCAGTACCCTGAGTAGGGTTAAAAAGGTAAAGCTATCCGGGGCAAACGGATAAGCCAAACATCTTATCAATCCTGTCACTCAGCTTCAGAGCCTCGTATCCTGTGGAGGGCTTCTTCGGACTTCAGATCGAGGCCCCCTTTGGCTTAACGCCTCCACCTTCGAGTAAGAGCCCATCAGCTCCGAAGCTTAGTGAGTCTTTGAGTTATTAACCTCTAAGTCCTGAAAATGAAGCAATTTCCCCCAACAATAGCCCCTCGAATACGCCTCTCCGAATTTAACTTGTACAGAAGGGAGGCAGTATACGCAAGGAATATTTTCATATCCTGAGACTTAGAGAAAATTTGAACACATTACAGTCTTTTGGAGGATCTTGGATCCAAAGCATTCGGACCCCGACTCCGAGCTCTCAACGTTGTGTGAACACTCCGTGAGAAAGAGAACCGCTTCGAGGCCAAAACGTTGTGAAGAACCGTTTGATTATAGTCGTTACGGCGCAAGTAGCCGTTATGCCCTGTAACAGGTAACGGTCGAAATTTAAGGGCAGTCTCTCGTTGTTCCACTTCCTGGACCCACCTGCCAGTGGCGGAAGTCGAACCTGCAGTGTGAATGCGATCGAAACATAGCAACCATCGAACGGTTATAAAAAGAGGATTAGAAGTTACCCACGACTTTTTACCGTACCCAGCACCTGTGAACCACTCTCTTCAACCTTCAATTCTCACAACTTTCCAATCCACTGAGCCATGGCGAGAACCAGCCACACTGTTCCGGCAGTGGCGGGCACCCTGGCGCAGAGGCAAGCATGGGCAGCCTCGGCTACGGCAGCAATGGCGGGAGCTCCGGGCGGCACCTGGCCCAAGAACCCTCGTGAGCTCCGCCCGCCATCCAAGAAGAAGATTCCCCAGAGCTTCCTCATCGGCTAGTCCACGAGAACCGCCGAGTCCATTGAAGAGGCCATGGAAGGGAAGCTGGGGACCGGACTGAGGACTCGAGTCCCTGGGTCGGAATCAACCCCGAGGCCATGAAGCGGAGAAGTTGTGGTTTTCAAGGCATTCTTCGAAGCGGGTTTGGGACTTCTGGCCATTGATTTCCTAGCAGAGGTACTGGACCTGTTCCACATCATGCTACCTCAACTATCTCCCAATGCCATCGCCCGCTTGGCTATCTTCGAGTGGGCGCTCCGGGCCGAAGGGTGCGAGGGACGATCGGAGGTCTTCGCCGCCACCCACGAGGCCATCTGCTAGCCGAAGCCACAAGACGGGCCCGAGGACACCAAGGTGATAACATCCTTCGGCAGCGTCAACTTCCAGTTGCGGAGGGAGCACGCCCAACACTTTCCTGCGAAGGCCATCAACGATAGGTGGTACACCAACTGGATCCTTCAGTGGTTCTACGCCGAAGTAGGAGAGGACTCCCCCCTCGTAGGGCCTCTCCAGGAGATCTGGTTCTGGAAGGAGGCAGAGATTGCTCTGAACCCTAGCCTGCTCTCAACGCGGCTAGGGCTATTGACCTCGGTGGCTCGCTGCATGAGCATGCACGACCTCACCGAAGAGTTCATTGCTCTTCGGATTCCACCTCTCGAGGCCAACTGGCCGATAGTGTTTCAACAGGCTTCGGAGGGTGATCTCCGAACCTTAGGTAAGACTCCACTTCCTGCAGTAATATGTTAGATGATGAAAATAACATACTTATAATGTTACCCTTTTTTCCAACGGCTCCACTAGCGCTTGCTCCGGAGGATATAGCTAGGGCCACCGAACGGGTCCTCAGAGCCCCTACGGTGGCTGAAAGACAGAAGAGGCTGGAGCTGGTGGGGAGCTGGGAGCGCTCCAACAGAGTGTGGGGAGCTCTCGGGATGGTGCCCCCTCCTCTACCAGATTTTACCTCGACCGGAGCAGCCCCCCGGAAATAGAAGGCCGTCGCCGAGCGCCCGAAAAATCCGGCAAGACTCCGCCTAAGAAGAAGAAAGTGGCGAAGATCCCTCCGCAGCTGGCTCCCGCCTCGTCTACTTCATCCTTGGACGTTCGGAGCTCAGCCTCGGAGGACTCCGAGGACTCCAACGCCCAGCTGGCGAAGACCTTCGAGGATTATCTCTTGGAGGGCGACGAAGATGCGGCGGGGGTCCCAGCCGAAACTTCTGCTCGGGAGGTTGTGGAGGTAGATCCGGCACGCACACCCGTGCCCGCTGTTGTAAACTTGGAGCCGAACCCTATCGCCCCCAACTCGCCTGTAGCCAGGGTGATCACGACGGAGGTTGAGGTCCCAGCGGAGAACACGCCGGAGAGGACTTCGGGAGACGACATCGACGATATCCTCCGGATGTATGAAGTTCTGGAGGATCCGACGATTTGCCTCACGGTGCCTCCGAAGGTATACTTCGAAGCTTTTACCTTGGTTGATACCTGCAGCAATCTTTACTCGTAAATTCTCACCAAGCATCTTGATACTTGTTGGGGGAAATTGCTTCACTTTCAGGACTTAGAGATTAACAACTCAAAAGATCCATTAAGCTTCAGAGCTGGTGGGCTCTTATTCGAAGGAGAAGGCATCAAGCCGAAGGGTGCCTCGATTCGAAGTCCGGAGAAGCCCCTTGCAAGATACGAAGGCTCCGAAGCAGAACGACAAGATTGATAAGACGTTTGGCTTATCCGTCTACCCCGGATAACTTTACCCTTTTAACCCTGCTCTGGGTACTGAATAGTTTCCACTATGTAGGTTGTAATTTAGGGGTAACTAGGACTTTTCCTTAGACATTTTTGCCTATAAATACCCCCTCTCTACCCTGTAAGGGGGATCGAATACTCAGCTATTCAATACACCTATTCGAACTACTCAAGCTATTATCCAATACGGAGGCTTGAGACAGTTCTTAAACACGAACTCACTGTTTGTCCGTTCTTGATCTCAGAGAACCTGTTAGCGTAAACTTTTACGCCAACAGTTGGCGCTGTCCGTGGGGACCAGTTCTAGAATCTTGTTCTCTACTGCTGACTGCACTTCGAAGAGCACTTACGGAGGGAGCATCGGAGTCCCAATATTCCACGCACCCTTCAGTAAGGGGCTTCTTAGTGTGGTTCGAAGGCTCTCGCTCGCCTTCCCAGATCAATCAAAGTCCCCAGTCTTCGGACCCCTCCGTGACTAGCTATGCCTCCGAAGCGAAGCCAAGCCTCGGGTCCCCTCCGAAGGTCCCCTCAGACCGTAGGAGCCGGGCCCTCAACCGCTCCAACGATTCCCGAAGATACCGCTGGGCGTCGGGTGCCTAGGGGCCCCCGAGCCCCTCCTACGGTGCTTCAGACTGATTATGTTAGCTCCTAGGACCTGGAGCTGCCCTCCGATGAAGGCGATGACCTTCCTGGAACCGAGGCTACTCAACTAGCAAGGCTTCAGGAGGAAGTGGCTAGGTGGAGGCAAGAGGCCGCAGAACGCCTCCGCATTCAAGCCTCCACCGAGACTCCAGAAGGGCCTCAAGATGATGGTGCTCCCAATCTCCCAGAAGCTACCCAAGTCCCGGAGGAGGCTGAGAACACATCTTTCGATGACGAGTCTCCGCTACATTCGGACTTGCAAAGAGTGCCCTTCGACCCCAGATTCAAGGCCTCGAAGCTACACAAGTACTCCGGTGGGTCAGACCCCGGAGAGTTCACCCGCTCATACGCCCTAGCAATAGAAGCAAGCGGAGGGGTGCGCAACACGATAGCGAAGTGTTTCCCCCTCGCTCTCGAAGGCGTGGCACTCCGATGGTTCTGGTCCCTGAAGCCAGGATCGATAAGATCCTAGGAGCAGTTGAAGAAGAAGTTTGTGAGCAACTTCCAGGGTACCTTTGTGGCCCCGATGTCCATAGGGAGTTTGTTCCAGATGAAGCAGCGGGTGGGAGAAACACTCCGAGAGTACTTCACGTGCTTCGCCCACACCAAGTCACAGATTAAAGGTCTGTCTACCTCCTCGGTAGTCGACGCCGCCCGCGAAGGGGTGCTAAACCCCGACCTCCTCAGCAAACTCCATCGGAAGCCAGTGACGTCTGTGGCGCAGCTGATGGCATACTTCAAACAGTATGCCAAGGCAGAGGAAAGCTGTCTTCGGCGAACTGGAGCACCCACGCCTACCCTCCGAGAAGTTAAGACAGAGCCAGAAGCCTCGGCTCCTCTACAACCCCCTAAAGATAACCGCTTCAATGAGCACAGGAGAGGGAAGAAGCATTTCCATTCGGAGGTTCTAAGCATTGCACCCTCCATTCCGAAAGCACCTACCAGTTATCAGCAGGCGCAGAACTTTAAGGCTGGAGTACCGAAGCCTCAAGAGAGAGCACCTGGAAGGTGCCAGAGTTTTTTCTGCTGTGTGCATGGCAATAATAGAAGCCATGACACGAAGGATTGCAAGGCAGTGTTTGCCCTTTGGGGCGATTACCTTGGACGAAGTACCGGACGGGGTACTCTAGATCGAGCCCCATCGGCGGCACGGTCGGAGCCTGTGCAAATCGTGGCCCGAGCCAGTGTCCCCGAAGTTCCCATGCGACTTCCGGTGGCCAACATTATGCCACCGCCGAAGCAAGAAGACCCTCAAGACCACGGCAAACGAGTGGTCCTACCCATCTCTGGAGGGGGGACCCTCGGGAGCATGTCCAAAAGGCAGCGACGCGAATATGTTCGCGAAGTTGGGCACATTGGGACTTCGAGCTCCGCAGAAGGGATGCCGGAGTGGTCTCATGTGCCCATCTCGTTCACTGCCAGTGATGCCGCAGGAGTAAAGTTTCCCCATGCTGACCCCTTGGTCATTTCCACAGACATAGCAGGGGTGGAAGTCCGAAGGATCCTGGTGGACGGCGGAAGCTCCGCAGACATACTTTTTGTCCAGGCCTTTGATCAAATGTGCATACCTCAGAAGCATCTACTTCCAGCAGCTCAGCCACTTCAAGGTTTCTCAGGACCACCTCTCGATGCCCTCGGCCAGATAGGCCTCGAGATTGCTTTCGGAGAGGGGCCTTTGGCCAGGGTATAAGAGGTGATCTTCGACGTTGTCGACGCCCCTTATGCTTACAACGCAATCTTCGGGTGAGGGATGATAAACCAGTTCGGAGCTATAGCGCATCACAACTATCTCTGTCCCAAAATGCCCACGCAAGGTGGAGTTCTTACTATTTTAGGAGAAAGGAGTATGGGCACGGCCAGCCATTGGATCCCCGGCAAGTGCACAACGTGGTAGAGGGCACAGAAAAGGTGCCGGAGGCTTCGAACCCTTCAAAAGGGCTCTCCCTCAAGCCAAGCCCGGAAGGTGATGTCGAGACAAGGATAATTTCAAAAGATGGCAAAGAATATCCAGTACAGTTCGGCAAAGGGCTATCCCCAGAGATAGCTGCCTCATTGGAAGAAGTCGTCAAGCAAAATCTGGACGTCTTTGCCTGGACCGACGAAGACATCACCGGGGTGGATCGGAGCATCATCGAGCATAGCCTGCTCGTCAACCCGAAGGCCAGTACGCTAGGGGCTCTGCAAGCTGTCTGCAGAAAGAGCAAGCCTCGCCAAAACCGAAGTAGAAAAATTGCTAAGGGCCGGCATCATCAGGGAGGTAGCCCATACCGAGTGGTTGGCTAACCCTGTTTTTGTAAGGAAGAAGGACTTGAACAAATGGCGCATGTGTATTGACTTTACTTCATTAAATAAATCATGCCCGCGAGACCCCTACCCGATGCCCTGAATAGACCAGCTGGTGGATTCCACAGCCGGCTCCGAATTGCTAAGTTTCCTCGATGCCTACTCCGGATATCATCAAGTCTAGCTAAAGCACGAAGACGAAGCCAAGACTAGCTTCATAACTCCGTCCGGGGTATTTTGTTATGTAAGAATGCCTTTTGGCCTGTGGAATGCCGGAGCCACTTTTTCACGTCTAATTGCTAAGGCTCTAGGTCACCAAATAGACCGAAATGTCAAAGCCTATATGGATGACATTGTAATAAAAAGTGCTCAAAAGCACCAGCATAGCCTAGACCTAGCTGAAACGTTTGAGAGCCTCTGAGCATGTGGAGTACGCCTCAACCCTAAAAATGTATATTCGGAGCACAAGCAGGAAAACTGCTAGGGTACTTAGTTTTGAGCAGGGGAATCGAAGCTAGCCCAACGCAGATAAGTGCACTGCAAAGAATGGCTCCACCAGGGAATTTGAAGTAGGTCCAGAAGCTAGCAAGGAGGCTCACAACCCTTAGCAGATTCTTGGTCAGATCAGCAGAACGAAGCCTCCCAATTTTCAAAGCCCTAAAGGGGTCCGAAAGCTTCAATTGGACACCAGAATGCTAGAAGAGCTTTGATGACATAAAAGCATACCTCAGAAGCTTGTCAACACTGACTGTACCCCTTCCAGAAGAAACACTCCTCCTTTATCTTGCAGCAACAGGCTCCGCAGTAAGTGCAGTACTGGTCTGAGAAGTTGAGCTTAGGGGAAAGCTGGTGCAGAACCCAGTTTATTTTGTTTTAGAAGCTTTGTCCGGAGCTAAGATAAGATACTCCGAGCTCGAAAAATTTGCTTATGCCCTGGTAATGGCCTCGCGGAAGCTAAGGCACTATTTTTTGGCGCATAACCTAATTGTTCCTACCTCGTATCCTCTTGGTGATATGCTCCGCAGCAAAGACTCTACGGGTAGGATTGGAAAATGGGCTGTCAAGCTAGCCCCCTTCGGAATCTCCTTCACGACAAGAACAACTATCAAATCCCAAATCATAGCTGACTTCGTAGCAGAGTGGACTCCATCTGCAGTCTGGGCTCCGGAAGAGCCCTCCGAAGGTTTATGGACAATATTTTCTGATGGAGCTTATCAGGCATCTGGTGCTAGAGCTGGTGCAGTCATCATATCACCGTCAGGGCAAAAGGCCATGTATTCTACGAGGCTCAACTTTAAAACCACCAATAATATCGCAGAATATGAAGGGGTCCTGCTAGGCCTCCGAAAGGCAAATGCACTTGGAGCAACAAGGATAATAATTAAAACAGATTCCTAAGTCGTCGCAGGGCATGTTGATAAGAGCTTTCAGGCAAAGAACCCGCACCTAGCGCAATATATTGAAGAGATCCACAAGGCTGAAGCATCATTCAAAGGATTCTCTGTTCGGAGCATCCCTCGAGCAAAGAATCAACTTGCAGACATTCTGGCAAAGGCTGCGGCTAGAGCATTAGACCTACCGGGGGGTGCTTTCTATGAAGAACTAGTAAAGTCTGCTGTCAATCAATTACCCTCCGCAGAAGTCCTTTACATTCCAGCCACGGATTGACGAGCTCTGATAATGGACATCTTGCAAGGTACTGCAGACTCTTCCGAAGGTCCAGATTTCCAAAGGCTGCAGGCAAGGGCTAGAAATTATAAGCTTGTCAGTGGAATGTTGTACAAAGCCGGAGTGTGTTCTCCTCTACTCCGGTGCATCTCTCAACCAAAAGGCCAAGACTTACTTCGGGACATTCACGAAGGCTTATGTGCAAGCCACTTAGCCCCTCGCGCCCTAGCAGGAAAAACACTTCGGCAGGGGCTTTACTGGCCAACAGTTGTGAGAGATGCGGAGGAATTGGTTCGAACCTGCCAAGGATGCTAGTGGATAGGGAAACAAAGCCACCGTCCGCCAGTACCACTTCAAGTTATTGCCCCAGTGTGGCCAATGGCTCGATGGGGCATGGACCTCATAGGCCCTTTCCCAATGGCCAAAGCTAGCTTGAAGTTTGCAGTGGTAGCAATCGAGTATTTCTCAAAATGGGTCGAAGAAGAACCATTGACTGCTATCACTTCAAGGAATGTGCAAAAGTTTTTCTGGCAGAATGTTATATGCAGGTTCGAAGTGCCAAGGGAGCTAACCATGGATAATGGAACCCAGTTCGAAGCTGACACATTCAAAGAATTTTGTGAAGAACTGGGCATTAAGTTGTGCTTCGCAGTAGTACGCCATCCACAATCCAACAGAGCTGTCGAGCGAGCCAACGGGAACATCCTCTCCGGTTTAAATCGAAGGATTGTTGGGCTGGCCAAGGGGCTGTGGGTCGAAGACCTTCCCAAGATCTTGTGGTCCATTCGAACCACTCAAACCAGATCCACAGGCTTCACCCCATTTAGACTACTATTCGGAGATGAGGTCATGACTCCTACGGAGCTCAAGGGTGGATCGCTTAGTGTAGTGCAGACCGGAGATGAAGACGAAAGAAACACTTCGCTGGACTTATCAGAAGAAACAAGGCATCAAGCTGTCGCCAATCTAACGAAGTACCAGGGCCAAACAAAAACATGGTATGACCCGAAGATAAAGTTGAACGAGCTTAGACCAGGTCATCTAGTTTTGCGAAGTGTAATAGCACCGGGGAAGCTAGGAAATAAATGGGAAGGACCATATATTATCCTACGCTCAGGACGACCCGAATCGTTTAAATTAGCTAATTTAGAAGGGGAAGAATTGAAACATACATGGCATGCAGAGCACCTTAAGCGTTATTATGCTTAGGGGCTCCTTGTAATCACTTGTAAAACGTCCTTTTCTAAATAAAAGCGGGGGGTCAAATTTTGTTTACTCTTCGAGTATCCCTTACTTCGGGTGGACGCATCAGGAGGACGGAGATGCTTGCAGAGTCAAGCATCTTTCCCAAGACCAGGACAGCAGCCTGCGAACCATGGGTTCGAGGGCTCCGCTGCCACCCTACGGATTCCAGGCTCCGGCTTGTTAGGATCCGTAGAAGAGTCTAAGGACTAAAAAATAGATTTCCGGCCTCCGGGTACGAAGTATCTGTAAAAGAGCCGAAGGTGGCCAGCCTACGGATTCTAGGCTCCGGCTTGTTAGGATCTGTAGAAGAGTCTAAGGACTTTAAAAAAACAGATTTCCGGCCTCCGGGTACGAAGTATCTGTAAAAGAGCCGAAGGTGGCCACCCTACGGATTCCAGGCTCCGGCTTGTTAGGATCCGTAGAAGAGTCTAAGGACTTTAAAAAAACAGATTTTTGGCCTCCGGGTACGAAGTATCTGTAAAAGAGCCGAAGGTGGCCAGCCTACGGATTCCATGCTCTGGCTTGTTAGGATCCGTAGAAGAGTCTAAGGACTTTAAAAAAACAGATTTACGGCCTCCGGGTACGAAGTATCTGTAAAAGAGCCGAAGGTGGCCTGCCTACGGATTCCAGGCTCCGGCTTGTTAGGATCCGTAGAAGAGTCTAAGGACTTTAAAAAAATAGATTTCTGGCCTCCGGGTACGAAGTATCTGTAAAAGAGCCGAAGGTGGCCAGCCTACGGATTCCAGGCTCCGACTTGTTAGGATCCGTAGAAGAGTCCAAGGACTTTAAAAGTTAAACAGATCTCCGGCCTACGGGTTCGAGCAATCTATAAAGAGTCGAAGGTGACCAAGTAATAAGGTTTTGAGGCCCAGGCTAACGAGACACTTAAAAAAAAGGAATCAAAGGTCCTAAGCGACAAATCTAACTTCGAAACTGACGAGGTAAAAATACGGAAGCATGTTAGAAGAACCCTCTGAAAAGATAAAGTACGGATATTAAGTGTGATACGAAGCATCAAGTGTCCGGCGCATCATTGTGTCCGGTGAACCCATTTGCACAACAAAGGATCCCCCACCCACAAGGAGGGGTAGGAGGGTAAAAAGCAAACAAGATACTTTCAGAACAATTCACATTAATTCATCGTACTTATACATCAGGAGAAGTTTTGGTCCAAGCCTAGGAAAATTCGAAGACCCTGTCGGCCTTTGGAGCTACCCCTCCGACTACTTTGTCCTTCGGAGCTCGAAGCTGCCGGTTTAGTCCTTTTCGTCCGCGCACTCCTCTTCTTCGAGGCTCGCAGTTTCTTTTGCTCCTCTTGAAGCTCGGCCTAGGTCAGAAGTCTTTCAGGGTTAACCTCCGCAGGGTCTTTGGCCTGATACTCCGAGTTAGACCAATTCATGTGTTTGGAAGACGAGGATGCCTTCTCTTTCTCCTCTTCCTTGATATACGCTGAGACCTCTTGAAAAACTTTGGGGGGTATCTCCCCTTTGTCTCCATGAGGAACAGAGAAGCGAGATCGGTGGTAGGGCCTTAAGCTCTCGAGGCTTGCCCATTCCTTCTGGAGCCCTTCGGTAAAATCCAGTATTTCGAGGTCAGGGTTCGAAGGGCGTGACAAAACCTAAAATGAACAAAACACCCAAACAAGCTTTTCGTTTATAACTTTTCATTAATGAAAGGGGCTTTACAAGATTTTGTATACATGATTGCCCTAAGAGCTAGACCTGCGGGTCGGTTGGTGGAGCAGGAGGTGCCGGGGCTAGCGAGGCAGGAATGAGGAGCCATGCTGAATAGCGTGGGCCTCATGGCTCCAGATGTGATGAGTCATTGTTAACGATAGTCAAAGAGGACAGAAGAAGAGAGGAGATCTGCTGTTTCATTGGCCGCGTGTGACTCAGGTACACGGGCAGCGAGCGACTATCGGGCTGAGAGAGCTGCGAAGTCGGGCTGGCCCAATCCGGGTACATGGGCCAGAAGCAGCGGAAGACCCACTGGGCTGTTGACCAGGATTGACTCAGGTACATGGGTAGTGAGCGATTGCCGGGCTGAGAGAGCTGCGGAGTCGGGCCGACCCAATCTGGGTACCTGGTGCAAAGTGGTGGAGGCTTTGTCAGTTTCGGTGCAAAACTGACAACCGCTGATCTTGTATCGGACTGTCCAGAAGAGAAGCCGTAGTCGCTACGAAAGCTTAGCTTCCGGATAAGTCATATGTATTTCTAGGCCCACAGTCAGTCAGTCGAGTCTGTAAAAATTCCTAAGGGCAGTTGAGTCTTTTCCTTTATTTCAGCGTCCATAAAAACCCTAAGGGGCTGGTGGAATATTCCTAAGTGTTGGGCAGCCTATAAATAGGGACCCAATCCCTAGGGTTAGGTCACCCTTTTGGCTGAAATCACTTTAATCATTTCTTTGGGTCACTTCTCTTTGTTTCCTGCGTTTCTCTCTCTTGTGTGTGCGCCGCCAGGGTGATTCCTGCTGTTCATCCCATTTGTTCTCTGATCTGGATGAGTTTAATTCCTGCTATTTTGTGCACTGCGCTCCATTAATGTCTCTGTTGTTTTGTGCATGCGGCTAGTTTATTCATTGAGAAGAAGCTTCTCTGTTGCCTCGGTTTATTCTTCACGTGAGGAGTACTAGTTCTTGCTAGTTGCAAGTAGTACTACTTCCCTGTAGCAACAGTACACTAGTACTCTAGCCTTGATTTTTACTGTGTTGCTTTTTGATCGAGTAGACAGGGCCAAGTGCCTTTTCAGGCTGTTTTTTGGCGAAGTCCGTTCTCTGTTCGAAGCCCCTCAGCTCCGTGAGGTGGGCTTCGATCTGACATCTTCGAGGGCTTCGACGGAACTTCGACTTCACTCCTGTCCTATGAATCTAGCTTCGAAGTATGTTTTGCGCTTAGTCTGTTGGCTTGTCATACTTCGACGGTCTTTGCGAAGGTGATCTCCGACTTGAGTTATTCGAAGTCAATACTTCAACAGGCTTCGAAGTTAGCTTCGAAGCTTGTCTCTCTGATATACTTCGCTCGACGTGTAGTTTCTGAGATCTTTTTGCTGCAGTCATTTCCGAGGGTCATAGTGTGTTCGAAGCTTGTCATTCGAAGTTAGTCTTTGGGTCGAAGGTTATAACTTCGTTCATCATACCTCGACCAAGCTAACTTCGAAGGTAGAGTGTAGGCTTCATTCTTGTCTAGCTGCTGTGTGTTTGGCTTCGCTTCTCTATCGAAGGGTGTTTTTTTGTGCATCGTGTTCTAAGCTTTCTGTTCGAAGGATAGACTTCGAAGTATACTGTTCGAAGCAAGCCTCAATACGATCATACTTCGCTTCGGAGCATACTTCGCTCATTGCTACACTTTAACTAGGCTAGACACAGCAAACCTTCGGCACTTCCTCAGCAGGCTTCGACGGACTTCGACAGGGACCTCCGAAGCAGGCTTCGACACAGTGAAGCAGGCTTCGATGCTGTGAAGCAGGCTTCGGCACAGCAAAGCAGGCTTCGCCAAGTTTCGAACAGGAGACAGATTTGGAACAGTAACTTCTCTTCCCACTCTTTGTGCACTCAGATTGCTGTACTGAGAAGTTTGTCTTGCCATGTCTTGTGTATTCTGGTTATCTGTCTATTAGCACTGTATTGGTGTTTCTCTGTTTAACATCAGTTGCTTCTAGACTAGATACCTTTAGACTTAGGCAATCTGTTCATACTTTGCTGCTTAGTCTTTTGAGGTGCGTTGGGTATTGGGAGCAGGCCATTGATTCGAAAGAATTTTTAGGCGCCCATTCACCCCCCCTCTGGTCGCTACTTTCGGTCCTATAAGTGGTATCAGAGCCTGGTTACGGTTTTTCCATACCTTAACCGGTTCTAAACCCCAGTAGTGATCATGACTTCTCCTGGAAAGTTCCCCTCCTTGGAAGCCTATGGCTATAACTATTGGAAGACTCGCATGCGAGCCTATCTCATGAGCCAGGGCTCGGACATCTGGGACATTTGCGTTCACGATACATTTGTTATATTGCTAGTTGCTGAGCATGGTACTCCTGGTATCATTGCCCAGCATCTGAGCAATAGTAAAGCTGTGACCATTCTGTTTTCTGGTCTAGGTCTCACTGAGTTTGAGCGTGTGAGCCATCTCTCCACTGCGAGAGAGATCTGGGCTACCCTCAAGGCACACCATGAGGGAACAGCCCAGGTCAAGGCTCGGTTCTATCAGACCTACCGGCGTGAATATGAGAACTTCACACAAAAGCCGGGTGAATATGTTGAAGCTTTGTTTGGTCATTTTCAATCGATCATAAACAAGCTTCGGGACAACAAGGTTGAGGGTGCTCATTTAGTCTCAGATCACGAGCAGGCGCTCAAGGTTCTCCATACCTTGGACCCAAAGATCTGGGAGATCAAGGTATCCTCTATCGTTGAGAGCACTTCTTATGATACCTTGACCATTTCTGAGTTGCTTAGCAAGTTGAAGGCCACTGAGGTTGATATCCAGCTGAGATCAAATCTCACTGGTTCTGGATCAAAGTCCCTGGCCCTTGCTACACCTTCTGTTGATCCCACTTCTGTGAGTTGTGCTGGTTTATCTTTGATGTCTATCACTGAGGATCAGCTTGAGTCTTTGGGAGATGATGACCTGTGTCTTTTTAACAACTGGGTGCGTCGTGTCTATGACAAAAGGATGTTCAAAAGACATGGCACGAAATCCGGTTGCTTTGAGTGTGGTGATCCAGGACACTTCATCGCCGACTGCCCCAAGCGCAATGGCCACAAGAAGGGCACCGGTGGTGGCTTCCACGACTCCGGCAAGCACAATAGCTCTTCCTTCAACAAGGGCAAGCCGAAGACCAGATTCTTCAGAAAGGCCCTGAAGGACTACCGGCGAGAGAACAAGAAGAGCGACAAGGCCTTCTTCGCCGAGATGGAGAAGAGCTACTCCAAGCAGTCCACGTCTTCTTCCTCTTCATCGAGCTCAAGCGATGAGGAGATCGCCATCAGGAAGGGGAAGGACAAGGACGATCCGGCAGGCCTATGCTTCATGGCCTTCGAGGACAGACCGAAGAGCCACTCACATCAGCGCCGAAGATCCGCAAGAGCTTCTGTTCAATGGCTCTTGGGGATAAGGAAGAAAAGAGCTCCTCCGATGACTCCGACGACGACGACAACAAGGTATCATCCTATGAACGCGAAATTGCTGATTTACTTGAGAGCAATCGTCAGGAGTTGAAATATCAGGAAAAACTGCTTAGGGGGGCTAAGAAAAGGATAGACGAATTATAGAGTGAGCTTGCCGTGCCCAACGGCAGAATTGAGAGTTTATCTTCTTCCCCTTGCTTGGGAGATAGCAGTGAGTGCCTGAAGTGTGAGGTCCTTCTGTGTGACTTGTCGACTCTGAAGTCCAAGTACATAGAAAGGGTTGATGAGAGGGACGCTTTGGCCACTGAGCTTGAAAGCGCTCAGCTGGAGCTGAAAGATGCTCAAGCCACTGTCGTCGTACCCTGCGCTGATTGCCCATCTCATCTAGCTGTCTTAGCTGAGCTGAAAGCCAAGGGCAATGAGCGTTTGGGTGATTTGGAGAGAGTGAGAGCTGAGCTGGCGCAGACTAGGCTAGAGCTTGAGACACTGTCAGTTCCACCCACTGTCTGTGAGAACTGTCTATCTCTTAGAATGGAGTTGATCAAGCTGAAAGCCGAAAAGTCTGTCCAAGTAGAGAGTGAGTGTGAGACCTGCTTGTCTCAGGTGGAGGTTCTAGCTTCATTGAGAGAGGAGCTAGCTGATTCTCAGAATGAGAAGTTTTACCTCTGTTCTATCCTGAGTTGGATCAGTGCCCGAGAGCCATAGCTCGGCATGATGATCCAGCAGTTCAAGAGGCAGGATGGGTTTGGGGTAGGTTACACCTACACCAAGGCTAACTTTGAGAGTGCCATTAGCCGGGCAGTGGAGTGGAGTAAAATGACTCCTGAGCAGAGATATCCCAAGACTCACTCCACTGAGACTTCCCTAGCTAGTCAGCCCAAGGATGGAGTGATCCATGAACCACCAAAAGCTCCACCCAAAAAATCTATCTGGGTTCCAAAGCCCAAACACCTCCACACTTCTCTAGACTCTCTTCCTGGACCCTCTCAACCCAAGAAAACTACACCTAACACCACTAAGCCCAAGAATCCCAAGCCTCAAACACATCCCAAGAAGCCCACCTATCATTGTGAGTATTGTCAGAGAACGGGAATCTTGCGGAGTTTTGCTTCAGGAGGAAGCGGGTTGAGAGAGCAGAGAGAGCTCGTGGTGGTCAGGAGCAGTTCTACCAGCAGGGTGGTAGACTGTGTGTTCCTCGACGCGGAGAGAGACTGGAGGCCAGGCCGCGTCGTGTAGGTGGTGGTAGAGGAGACGACTTTCTTGCCCGTGCTCCAGTTGGTGGTGGTCATTCCGGCAGAGCTCCAGGCCGTTTTGGCTACGGTCCAGGACCTCGTGGCCGAGGCTTTAGGACGAACCAAGGACCGTGCTTTGAGCCGCGTTTTGGTCTGGTCTCTCATAATGATTTCTGCTTTCCGTCTTTTGAGCATATGGCTCGACACTGGTTTAGCTCTTTTGCTAAACCTGGTGCCGGACCATTTGCTCCCACTTACAGCCACTGATTGTGCAGGATCGGTGTAACAGCCCCAAAATTAAAAAGGAATAAAATAAAGGAAAAATAATATTAAATGGATTTCTGAATTTTATTATTAAAGAAAACTCCTAAAAAGAGCCCTATTAAAGCCAAACAGAGATAAATATTCAAAATTTGGACCTGAAAATTTTATGGGATAAACTAGAGAACAAGAAATATTTTTGAGAATTTTTACAAAATTTTAGCAACAGTGCTTCAAGCCTTAAACAAATAATTAAATTTCTGGAATTATTCTAAACAGAAAAACAATTTTAAATATTAATGGGCCGCAACCCTATTTTCCCTCCCTAAAGCCTTTCCGGCCCAGCCCATTCTGGCCGCGCCCACCGACAGGCGGGGCCCACCTGTCGGCGCGCCCTCCCTCGCTCCCCGCCCGCTCGCGCCTGACCGGTCCCACCTGGCAGCCACCGCGCGCCTCCTCTCTCCCGCTGCCACGCAGGCCCCGCATGTCAGCCTTCCTCTCACCCGCGCCCGCCCCCTGACAGGTGGCCCCCACCTGTCAGGATCATCTTCTTCCTCGGAAGGGGATCTCTCCCCTTCCATTTCTAGCCGGCGCCCCCCCTTTCCAATTTTAGCCGCCGGCCGCCAGATCCCGCCGATACGACCACGAATCCCGACCCCCCATCTCCGGTGATCGCTTTCCCGCAGTTCCCCACGCGCCTTCGCTGTAAATGGCATAAACCCGAGCCTTTGGAAACCTCGCCGGCGCTAGATGGAATCCCTTCGGATTCGCCTCGGTGGCCTACCATTTAGACACCGACGAGCCCCTATATAAGGCCTCCCACCTCGCCGCACTCCGTCGACACCAGAAACCTAAGCCATCGCATCCCAGAAGCGCCGCCATCAAAATATTCCCCCTTCCCTCTGTTTCGGCTCCGGCAAGCTCTCGCCGGCATTCCGTGCCCTCGCCGCCCTCGTCGTCGCCTCCACCAGGACCGCCATCGCGCCCTCTGCCTCGGCCCCACCTCCGTTGGGCAAGAACACCGCCGGAGCCCGACGCCACCGGTGAACCCGAGACGCTCCGTCGCCCTCTCCTCGTCGCCGGCCACCACCGGACATCTTCCTCCGCCGATTCCGGTACGGTAGCAATCCCCTCCCGACCCTCTTTCCATTTTTGCCGTCACCAAGGGCATTTGGCCGCCGCACGCCGTCGCCGGAGCTCACCGCCGCTCGGTCGGAGCCGGGGACGAAGGCCTCAGCCTTCCCCCGTGCCGCGCGCGTGCCGGACGGGCACCGAACCCTCCGATCTGAGATGGACGGCTAGGATTAAAACCCCCTGGGTTTAATCTGGGCCGTCCACTCAGTCAAAGGGGTATCGGGCTCCCTCAGCCGTCGATCGCCATTTAAGTGCCCCGCCTCGCATCTGGCCGCCCGATCTGGATCGGACGGTCCAGATCTAGCCGGACCAGCGCACAGTGCGCGGGTCCATGGTGGACCTGGCTCACCGTGGACCCGCAACTATTTCTGGTTTAATTAAAATTCAGAAAAATAGTTTAAACTTCCAAAATTCATATCTTGCTCAAATTAACTCCAAATTTCACCATTTTAATTCTGGAAAATTTGTCTCTTTATCCTCTACACTTTTATGCAATAAAAACAATATGTTTATTTGGCACATAATAATCTTATTAAATAGTAAAGAAAAGTCCCCTTTAGGAATTAATTAATATTTCAATAAAATAATGCAGATAAACCCTTAAAAATTTATAAAGTAATATCAGAAGATATAATGGCTCTATTTCACTGTTATTAACACAATAAAAATGGAATGCCCATGTTGTCCATAACATTTTGTTAATTAACCTTCCTAAGACCCCTTTAGGGTTTAATTAATATTCCATTTAAATAATACAGAAAAACTCTTAGAAATTTATATAATAATTTTAGATGATCTAGTAACTCCAGTACATTGTTTATAAGCCAGTAAAGATATAACAATTCATTTTGCCCATTATAATTCATTAAATAAACATTCCCTAGGCCCATTTAAATAATTAACTCATATAATAGAAATGTAACACTATTACAAAAATGTCATGAAAGTTTAGATAATACATTCATAGGACTTAATGACTTTATTCCACTGTATTAAACAATAAAAATAGAATACTCACTTTGCCACTTTATTTTATGAGTTAATATTGCAAAAGCCCTTGTAGGATAATTAAGTAATTCATATACTAGAAGTTAAACACTTTATAAAAATGTCATGACAACTTATATGATAACTTTAGAAAACCTAACAACTTGAGTTTACTATTTTTAATACAATAAAAATAGAATATTCATTTTTACCCACTTTGTTTCATTAAATCATATTACACAAAGCCCTCTTTAATAATAAAGATCCATACTTTATAACAAACTTCAAAAGACTTATTATTTTAAAGTCACTATCTTTGATACCATGAAAACATCAAGGTTAATACCTTTTTAGTTCATCTCTAACAAGAGGAAATAAAAACCCCTAGGAAAAATAAATTACATCAAGTCATAAATTCAGAAATCTCATTAGGAATCAACCTTAAATATTTAAGTAACAATACCCTAAAAGTTAAGACTCTATCTCCTTTACTTAATCCAACATAAACATGTATGTTAGTATGGTTGTTGTTTTGGATTGTTTATTGAATGTTTTATTTACTTTTCCGTATCGAGAAGACTACTACGACGTCGTCGAAGATCCGGAGTTCTATCCCGAGGTTCCACCTTCACCCTTTGCTGAGCAAGGCAAGTCATCGACCCTTCTGTGGAAACAGTTGATCATCATTGAGCCCATGTTTTAATAAATTATCGCTATAACCCATAGGATAAATATTGCATTAGTCAAACATCAAGCCCTACACTTATATTTATTAGATCCCCGTCCTTGTGTGCAAACCCAAGCCATGCTTATTGAGCCTCAACTCCTTGTCACTCTACAAATATTATATTAGCTAGTGCCCAATGTACCGGCACAACTGCTATAGGACATAAAGAATGAGTCGTAGATTAGATGGATTCTGGTATATGAAATACCCTGTTATTCTTGCCTCTGGACTCTGTTGGAGTTAGGTATGTTATAAGTATGGTGGGTTCCGGGTGCAAGCTCGGAAACTGGTTGGTCGCACCCGGGGCACTATAAGGACCGGTCTGCGGGATCTGTTGCAAAGCACTTCCGTACCAACCACAAGTCTAATGGGTAAGTCCTAACTGGAAGTGTGGAACACTCCGGCTCTATGCACCATAGTGGAGGGGTACAAGGGGCTAGCCCTCAGGGCGCTTTGTACCGACGATGGCTCAAGGGGGGGTATTGTGGAAACTCGACATGGCGAGACACGGTACGAAACCTATAAGAGGGTGCTGTTGAGTCGGGGGAGACCATATGGAAGGTTTTGGCACGAGTTCCCGTGAAATGGGTCATCTCGTTACACTTTGGTGTAAGTGATGAGTGCGTGCCTTGTGGGTACAGTGGTACATCTCTGATCAGAGTAATTCTATCTTTTCGAAAAGCCGAGCCCACGGTCAAGGGCGGGTTGTGTGACTACTCGCAGTTAGTTTACAATTGTTTGAATGGATGAGTTATTCATGGCATGTAAGGACTGTTGTGCGGGGAGGTAAAACGTACTCCTCGAGTTAGAAGATGATGATGCATTCACATGTTTACTTTTCCGTACTAATAAAATGCTCTCATTAAATGCTTTACAAATATGCTGCTTCCGCAAAACTAGCCACTATCTCCCTTGTTATTATCTTGCATTATGATTGCATTCGGTGGCTTGCTGAGTACATCTGTACTCACCCCGTTGACTTACACCATCAGAGCCCGTCTACTACGAGGAGGATGAAGGTCTGGAGTAGCGACCCAGTCAAGGCGAGACTGGAAGGAGGCGTTCATCTAGGACCCTTGATTTTATTAGTTTCTCTTCACTTTCATTCACTTTTTAATGCGGTCTACGAACCGTGAATGATTGCCCATATTGTACGTGGTCGCTTTATGAACGTCTTGGTTTATTGATTTTCTGTGGAATTTCAATAAAGTCCTGATTTATTAAATCGGGGCGCGACAAGATGGTATCAGAGCCGACTTGACTGTAGGAAGCCAAACAGACCTGACCTTAGGACTTATATGTATTCACTATATTTTACAAAAGATTACCTATCCTCTCATCTCCCGAGGTTTTCACAAAATTTTCTCTCTTTTGTAGATGCCGGTTCACACCATGAGCGGGACTCTTCGTGATGAGGCCGGATTCATCCGCGAGCTTCGCGTGCTCGTCGACTTTTTGGGGTTTCCCCATGAGCCAGCGTTCCACGGGATTTTTCCTGATGCGAACGAGAGCTACTGCGAGGTCACGGTGGTGATCCGCCCCTCCTCCACGCAGCCACCCTTCTACACCCATGGAGTTGGAGGACCTTCATTCGTGGTGGCTAGCCAGCGAGCAGCTCTCCAGTCACTCGCCGAGCTTCGCCTGGTATACGACTGCCACCTTCGCGACACCATCTACCGCTTCATGCCCATGCGCACACCCGGAAGTCACCGCAGCATCTACATCAACTCCCTCCCTCAGGACAACTCCGCCATTGCCCGCACCATGAGACTCTTGGAGGCTATGGACAACCTTCACACGGAGGCCGTCCTCGACGCAGATAGTCAGCACGACACCATCGACTTCTACCGTCACACTTCAGAGAACCTAGCCCGCGAGAATACTGAGCTCCGTCGACAAGTCCAGCAGAACCCCCAGCTGACCCTCGAGGTGGAAGAATTGAGGCGCCAGAACGAGCTTCTACGTCAGGGCGCCATGGTCAACACCCAGCTCCGCCAACAGCTGAAGGAACTAAAGAAGGATCTTGAGGAGATCGCACCTCTTCTACCTCGCAAGAAGAAACCCCTTCGGATCCCCACAGTAAAGCCCAAGAGGATTTCCCGTAGTGTTCCACCCGCAGGACCATCAAGTTCCTCGACCCCGACCGTCTCCCGCGAGCCTGTGATCGAGTCATCCCCTGAGCTACCGTAGACGTAGTTTTTGCGGTTGATTGTTTTCTTTTACTTGTTTGTATTGCCACTCATGTCAAATATAAGACATGAGTGAAGATTAAATAAAAAAAACATAAATGTAATCGCAAGAACGATACATTTTGAAATAAAGCTTAATATCATTCCCCTCTTCCTCCTATACCTATTAGGTCATAATCCCAATCGAAAGGAGAGAACCTACCTCTAAGTTTCAACTCAACAAAATTCATTCGTCGCCGTTCTGTGAGATCAGCTCCAATCATGAAGTCAAGAAAAGTTGTCGAGAAAGCCCTAATTTAGCCAAGCCCTATCTAGACTTAAAAGCCTCTCTCGTAAAGAAGGGATCCATGGCTGAAGCATAACCATGGCTTTCTACTACTAGCCTTTCCGAATCTCGAGGACGAGATTCTTGTTAAGGAGGTTAGGATTGTAACACCTTGATTTTCGCGAGGCATTAAAAATAAAATTTCCCCTTAATAAATAAATTTCAAGAAAAGGATTTAGTATAAATCAAGAAAGAGGAAAGCTAAAATATGGGCCTAAAAAAAATTTCATTTAGTATTTTTCCTAAAAATTCTCCTAAGCATCAAATTGTGTTCCAAAATTTTTCTGGAATTTTGGTACCAAGGAATTCAATGAGATATAATCAACCTCACTTCATCTTAAACCTCTAACACAAATTAATAAAATATATTACAACAAGAATGTTAAGTGAATAAAGTACATGATAAACCATTTATATTAAAAATGATATAAGGCATGAGTGTGAAGGTTAATAAGGGACTAACATAAAGCATCTAGGTCAAATTATTCATCTTAGGCAATAAAACCAGTAACAATTTCCCCTTAATATTGGCACCTTCTTTTTGAACCCTTCAACTTCAGGATGGCCAATAACCAAGGATCAGAAGCCCCACACGATGGAAACACCTCAGGCAACCTGCCTCAGTGGGGTGAAGCTAGACGTCAGCAGACCCCTGTTGTCTATCATCCCACACTTACGGAGATGATGACAAAACAGAACCAACTGATCGCCACACTGCTTACCCAGATGCAACAACTACAAAAGCAAATGCAAGAGCAGCAGGCACAGTTGTTCCGTCTCCAGCAACACCAACACGAGCTCTCCCTTCAGCTGATCCACGGGGATTTCGCCAACTTTCAGAGATTGGTGAACGAAGCAATTATACCAGAAACCAGAGTGATTCCATCTCAAGCCCCAACCCCTGCCAAGCCACGAACCACCCTTGGAGGACCAAGCACAGACATCCCACCCCAAGCACCGCCAGCCGGAAGGACACCAGCACCAGCTACCGGATACAAGAGGGACAGGAACGGCAAGCCGATTGTGTGCTACAACTGCCGCCAAGGAGGCCACTACGCCAACAACTGCCCCTACCCCAAGCGAGTGCCATCTTCCATTCCAAAACCAGAGGGACATACTCTAGATCACCATAAAGAGAAACCATATACAACCGAGGACACTCCCAATTTGATCTCAACCAACCCAGATCCGGAGATCGCTTTGCCTACTTCTGATGTAACTCCTCCTAATCCGGAGCACCAGTAGAACTCAGTCCCTCAGTTTTCCCGAGGTTCGCTTCGAATCTCGAGGACGAGATTCTTTGTAAGGGGGATAGGATTGTAACAGCCCCAAAATTAAAAAGGAATAAAATAAAGGAAAAATAATATTAAATGGATTTCTGAATTTTATTATTAAAGAAAACTCCTAAAAAGAGCCCTATTAAAGCCAAACAGAGATAAATATTCAAAATTTGGACCTGAAAATTTTATGGGATAAACTAGAGAACAAGAAATATTTTTGAGAATTTTTACAAAATTTTAGCAACAGTGCTTCAAGCCTTAAACAAATAATTAAATTTCTGGAATTATTCTAAACAGAAAAACAATTTTAAATATTAATGGGCCGCAACCCTATTTTCCCTCCCTAAAGCCTTTCCGGCCCAGCCCATTCTGGCCGCGCCCACCGACAGGCGGGGCCCACCTGTCGGCGCGCCCTCCCTCGCTCCCCGCCCGCTCGCGCCTGACCGGTCCCACCTGGCAGCCACCGCGCGCCTCCTCTCTCCCGCTGCCACGCAGGCCCCGCATGTCAGCCTTCCTCTCACCCGCGCCCGCCCCCTGACAGGTGGCCCCCACCTGTCAGGATCATCTTCTTCCTCGGAAGGGGATCTCTCCCCTTCCATTTCTAGCCAGCGCCCCCCCCTTTCCAATTTTAGCCGCCGGCCGCCAGATCCCGCCGATACGACCACGAATCCCGACCCCCCATCTCCGGTGATCGCTTTCTCGCAGTTCCCCACGCGCCTTCGCTGTAAATGGCATAAACCCGAGCCTTTGGAAACCTCGCCGGCGCTAGATGGAATCCCTTCGGATTCGCCTCGGTGGCCTACCATTTAGACACCGACGAGCCCCTATATAAGGCCTCCCACCTCGCCGCACTCCGTCGACACCAGAAACCTAAGCCATCGCATCCCAGAAGCGCCGCCATCAAAATATTCCCCCTTCCCTCTGTTTCGGCTCCGGCAAGCTCTCGCCGGCATTCCGTGCCCTCGCCGCCCTCGTCGTCGCCTCCACCAGGACCGCCATCGCGCCCTCTGCCTCGGCCCCACCTCCGTTGGGCAAGAACACCGCCGGAGCCCGACGCCACCGGTGAACCCGAGACGCTCCGTCGCCCTCTCCTCGTCGCCGGCCACCACCGGACATCTTCCTCCGCCGATTCCGGTACGGTAGCAATCCCCTCCCGACCCTCTTTCCATTTTTGCCGTCACCAAGGGCATTTGGCCGCCGCACGCCGTCGCCGGAGCTCACCGCCGCTCGGCCGGAGCCGGGGACGAAGGCCTCAGCCTTCCCCCGTGCCGCGCGCGTGCCGGACGGGCACCGAACCCTCCGATCTGAGATGGACGGCTAGGATTAAAACCCCCTGGGTTTAATCTGGGCCGTCCACTCAGTCAAAGGGGTATCGGGCTCCCTCAGCCGTCGATCGCCATTTAAGTGCCCCGCCTCGCATCTGGCCGCCCGATCTGGATCGGACGGTCCAGATCTAGCCGGACCAGCGCACAGTGCGCGGGTCCATGGTGGACCTGGCTCACCGTGGACCCGCAGCTATTTCTGGTTTAATTAAAATTTAGAAAAATAGTTTAAACTTCCAAAATTCATATCTTGCTCAAATTAACTCCAAATTTCACCATTTTAATTCTGGAAAATTTGTCTCTTTATCCTCTACACTTTTATGCAATAAAAACAATATGTTTATTTGGCACATAATAATCTTATTAAATAGTAAAGAAAAGTCCCCTTTAGGAATTAATTAATATTTCAATAAAATAATGCAGATAAACCCTTAAAAATTTATAAAGTAATATCAGAAGATATAATGGCTCTATTTCACTGTTATTAACACAATAAAAATGGAATGCCCATGTTGTCCATAACATTTTGTTAATTAACCTTCCTAAGACCCCTTTAGGGTTTAATTAATATTCCATTTAAATAATACAGAAAAACTCTTAGAAATTTATATAATAATTTTAGATGATCTAGTAACTCCAGTACATTGTTTATAAGCCAGTAAAGATATAACAATTCATTTTGCCCATTATAATTCATTAAATAAACATTCCCTAGGCCCATTTAAATAATTAACTCATATAATAGAAATGTAACACTATTACAAAAATGTCATGAAAGTTTAGATAATACATTCATAGGACTTAATGACTTTATTCCACTGTATTAAACAATAAAAATAGAATACTCACTTTGCCACTTTATTTTATGAGTTAATATTGCAAAAGCCCTTGTAGGATAATTAAGTAATTCATATACTAGAAGTTAAACACTTTATAAAAATGTCATGACAACTTATATGATAACTTTAGAAAACCTAACAACTTGAGTTTACTATTTTTAATACAATAAAAATAGAATATTCATTTTTACCCACTTTGTTTCATTAAATCATATTACACAAAGCCCTCTTTAATAATAAAGATCCATACTTTATAACAAACTTCAAAAGACTTAATATTTTAAAGTCACTATCTTTGATACCATGAAAACATCAAGGTTAATACCTTTTTAGTTCATCTCTAACAAGAGGAAATAAAAACCCCTAGGAAAAATAAATTACATCAAGTCATAAATTCAGAAATCTCATTAGGAATCAACCTTAAATATTTAAGTAACAATACCCTAAAAGTTAAGACTCTATCTCCTTTACTTAATCCAACATAAACATGTATGTTAGTATGGTTGTTGTTTTGGATTGTTTATTGAATGTTTTATTTACTTTTCCGTATCGAGAAGACTACTACGACGCCGTCGAAGATCCGGAGTTCTATCCCGAGGTTCCACCTTCACCCTTTGCTGAGCAAGGCAAGTCATCGACCCTTCTGTGGAAACAGTTGATCATCATTGAGCCCATGTTTTAATAAATTATCGCTATAACCCATAGGATAAATATTGCATTAGTCAAACATCAAGCCCTACACTTATATTTATTAGATCCCCGTCGTTGTGTGCAAACCCAAGCCATGCTTATTGAGCCTCAACTCCTTGTCACTCTACAAATATTATATTAGCTAGTGCCCAATGTACCGGCACAACTGCTATAGGACATAAAGAATGAGTCGTAGATTAGATGGATTCTGGTATATGAAATACCCTGTTATTCTTGCCTCTGGACTCTGTTGGAGTTAGGTATGTTATAAGTATGGTGGGTTCCGGGTGCAAGCTCGGAAACTGGTTGGTCGCACCCGGGGCACTATAAGGACCAGTCTGCGGGATCTGTTGCAAAGCACTTCCGTACCAACCACAAGTCTAATGGGTAAGTCCTAACTGGAAGTGTGGAACACTCCGGCTCTATGCACCATAGTGGAGGGGTACAAGGGGCTAGCCCTCAGGGCGCTTTGTACCGACGATGGCTCAAGGGGGGGTATTGTGGAAACTCGACATGGCGAGACACGGTACGAAACCTATAAGAGGGTGCTGTTGAGTCGGGGGAGACCATATGGAAGGTTTTGGCACGAGTTCCCGTGAAATGGGTCATCTCGTTACACTTTGGTGTAAGTGATGAGTGCGTGCCTTGTGGGTACAGTGGTACATCTCTGATCAGAGTAATTCTATCTTTTCGAAAAGCCGAGCCCACGGTCAAGGGCGGGTTGTGTGACTACTCGCAGTTAGTTTACAATTGTTTGAATGGATGAGTTATTCATGGCATGTAAGGACTGTTGTGCGGGGAGGTAAAACGTACTCCTCGAGTTAGAAGATGATGATGCATTCACATGTTTACTTTTCCGTACTAATAAAATGCTCTCATTAAATGCTTTACAAATATGCTGCTTCCGCAAAACTAGCCACTATCTCCCTTGTTATTATCTTGCATTATGATTGCATTCGGTGGCTTGCTGAGTACATCTGTACTCACCCCGTTGACTTACACCATCAGAGCCCGTCTACTACGAGGAGGATGAAGGTCTGGAGTAGCGACCCAGTCAAGGCGAGACTGGAAGGAGGCGTTCATCTAGGACCCTTGATTTTATTAGTTTCTCTTCACTTTCATTCACTTTTTAATGCGGTCTACGAACCGTGAATGATTGCCCGTATTGTACGTGGTCGCTTTATGAACGTCTTGGTTTATTGATTTTCTGTGGAATTTCAATAAAGTCCTGATTTATTAAATCGGGGCGCGACAATCGGGGACTGGAGGACGTTTGGATCATGGACTCAGGATGTTCTCGTCACATGACGGGACATCGCAGATGGTTCTTCAGTCTCACTCCCCCGAGCTCCAAAGAGTACATCACATTCGGGAACAGTGGTCAAGGGAAAGTAAGTGGCATTGGCTCAATTCGCATTTCAGATCATTTCTCCTTGAAGAATGTTGCCTTGGTTAAGAATTTGAATTTCAATTTGATTTCTGTTTCGCAACTTCTTGAGGATGGTTTGGAAGTGCGTTTTAAGAAGGGTAATTCTTCTGTGTTTGATTCTAGAGGGTCTTTGATTTGTCAGATCTTACCATTCGGTAAAGTTTTTCGAATTGACTTCTCTAGTTCTTTTGGCCCTTCTCGCTGCTTGATTGCTGGATCTTCTTCTGAGCTCTGGAAGTGGCATAGGAAGTTAGGTCATTTGAGTTTTGATCTGCTAGTCATGTTAAGCTCTATGGACCTCATCCGAGGATTGCCTAAGCTTAAGATGGAGAAGGATCTAGTTTGCCATCCCTGTCATCATGGGAAAATGGTTGCCGCTTCTCACTCACCTGTGACTCAGGTGATGACTTCGTATCCGGGCGAGTTGTTACATTTGGACATTGTTGGTCCAGCTCGGGTACGTTCAGTCGGTGGGAAGTGGTACGCGCTTGTCATTGTTGATGATTTTTCTCGATTCTCGTGGGTTTTCTTTTTGGAGTCTAAGGATGAAATGTTTCAGTTCGTTCATGACCTGCTTTTGAAGCTGAAGAATGAGAACAATGGTCAGATGCGAGCAATTCGCTCCGACAACGGCTTTGAGTTCAAGAACTCTCAGTTCGTGAGCTTCTGTAGTGATCAGGGTCTGGACCATCAGTTTTCTTCTCCTTACACTCCCCCACAGAACGACGTTGTGGAACGAAAGAACCGCACGCTAGTCGAGATGGCCAGGACGATGCTCGATGAGCACAAGACTCCTAGGCGTTTTTGGGCTGAAGCCATGAACACGGCTTGCTATCTGGCCAACCGCATTTTTCTTAGAGCTTACCTAGGTAAGACCTCGTACGAGTTGCGGTTTGGCAGACAGCCCAAGGTGAGCCACTTGCGAGCGTTTGGCTGCAAGTGCTTTGTGCTCAAGATGGGAGGGCATTTGGACAAGTTTGAGTCTCGTTGCTGGGATGGTGTTTTTCTTGGTTACGCTTTGCATTCTCGAGGCTTCCGAGTTTGGAACCTCGACTCCCAGCAGCTTGTCGAGACTTGTGAGGTTTCGTTTGATGAGTCTTTGCCTTCTTTGACTCCTTCTTTTGAGCTTTCTAGTGATGATGAGCTCGGAGAGTCCATCTTCGAGGAAGATGAGGATACTCCAGCTGCTGATGAGGGTGGGCCTTCTGCGCCTCCTGTAGAGCCCACACCTTCTGAGACTTCGACTGAGGATGAGGGCAGACCTCTGATCACTTCTTCCACTTCGATCGAGCCCCCTCAGTTGAGTCCAGAGGTGCCAGCTGCTGACTCCGGTGAGATGACTTCAGATCACTAGGGAACCCGAGCAGTTCAGCGTGATCACCCCTCAGAGCTCATCATCGGTGATTTGACTGAAAGAACCTTGCGTTCATCTACCTCTCTTGCTGTGTTTGTTGAATCTGCTTTTGTTGCATCTTTTGAGCCCAGAGATGTTTCTCATGCTCTTTCTGATTCTAATTGGATTAATGCTATGCAAGAAGAGCTTGAGAACTTTGTCCGCAATCGGGTTTGGACACTAGTTGAGCTGCCACCAGGATGCAACCCCATAGGCACCAAGTGGGTGTTCAAAAACAAGCAAGGTGAATATGGGGTTGTGGTGCGCAACAAAGCTCGATTAGTTGCCCAGGGTTTTTGCCAGAAAGAGGGTATTGATTTTGAAAAAACTTTCGCCCCTGTTGCCCGTCTTGAGTCCATTCGCATTCTCTTAGCTTTTGCCGCTTCGAAGGGTTTTAAGCTTTTTCAAATGGACGTCAAGAGTGCTTTTGTGAACGGGTTCATAGAGGAGGAAGTTTATGTTAGGAAGCCCCGGGGTTTTGAGAACCCTAAGTTTCCTCGAAATGTTTTTAAGCTGCAGAAGGTTTTATACGGGTTGAAGCAAGCCCCCAGGGCTTGGTATGACCGGTTGAAGCAATTTTTGTTGGGGAAGGGCTTTGTGATGGGTTCGGTGGATAAAACTCTCTTCTTGCTCAGAGTTGCTTCAGATTTCTTAGTTGCTTAGATTTATGTGGATGATATTATTTTTGGCGGTACTACTGATTCTCTTATGTCTAAGTTTTCTGAGCAGATGCACAGCGAGTTTGAGATGAGCCTCATGGGTGAGCTCAAGTATTTTCTAGGGCTCCAAATCAAGCAGACCAAGGACGGCACCTTCATCCACCAAGGTAAGTATACTCGTGACATGTTGAAAAAATTTGACTTTGGTGGTGAGTTGAAGCCACAGATGACCCCGATGGGCACATCTAGGGGTCTGGACAAGGACGAGAGCGGCGTCAAGGTCAACGAGAGGGAGTTTAGAGGGATGATTGGCTCGCTATTGTACTTAACGGCGACAAGACCAGACATTCAGTTCGCCGTGGGACTCTGCGCACATTTCTAGTCTTCACCACGCACGTCTCATCGGCAGGCTGTCAAGCGCATCTTCAGGTATCTCACTTATGCGCCTGATCTTGGTCTTTATTATTCAGCATCATCATCTCTTGATTTATCTGGCTTTTCGGATGCCGATTTTGGTGGGTGCCGGTTGGATCGCAAGTCGACTTCCGGTACCTGTCAGTTTCTTGGTTCTTCTCTTGTATCTTGGTCTTCTCGAAAGCAATCTGGAGTTGCTCTTTCGACCACTGAGGCTGAGTATGTAGCTGCTGCTAGCTGCTGCTCACAGTTAGTTTGGATGATTTCCACATTGCGAGATTTTGGGTTGTTCTTTCCTACCTGGGTTCCATTATTTTGCGACAGCACCAGTGCTATTAGTGTAGGGAAAAACCCTTGTCTCCATTCAAAAACCAAACATATCGATGTGCGTTTTCATTTTCTGCGGGATCAATATGAGAAAGGTGTCATTGACCTTGTTCATGTTGATACCCATCATCTTTTGGCTGACATTTTCACCAAACCCCTAGATCAGTCTACCTTTGAGCGTTTACGAGGGGATTTGGGTGTTGTGTATCCTTTCTAGGATATTTTGCGTCAGTTTTCTTTCTTCTTTACTCTTTTTCTTAAGTCATTTTGTGTGTGTTCATATCTTGCATATTCACATATCACACTTTTGAGCTGCTTCTGTTATATGATTGCACTGTTTTACTTATTCTAGCTAGTACATGCTTTTGATTACTTGTCAATGATCATGCCTTGTTTCAGTTCGCTTGATATGTCTGATATCTGTCATATGCATGGCTTTTGTGCTTTAAACTTGAAAACATGATCACCATTGCTTCTGGTAACTAGCATGCGTAGGCTGAATGTTCTTGCTATCTGTTACATGCCTTGTAGCTAGTTCCTGACTTAGATGCAAATATGCAACTTGGACATCTTTCTGCTTTAAAACATGGAAATGTGCATTAAAAATGATGAAAAATCAAGAAAAATGAAAATTTCATGCCTTTTTATGCATAACTTGAAAAGATCCAGGTGGGTTTGCTTTGTCGCATTACATTGTTCTGGACTGCGTACCATAGCACTTTGGTATGAACTAGGACAGTGTAGTGTATGCCAAGACAAAATGTCTTAAGCTTCTGATGGTCCAGTTTTGGCCTAGGCTTGACTTGGTCGGTCAGCATAAGGTTTGACATGCAAATAACCCCTGGCAAAAATAAAAAAGGAAAGAGAAAAAGCCTGAAAAATGAAATGATAACAAGTTTGCTGAAGCACTTTGTTTTGGATAATGCTTATCTTGGTAGATATCAGTTAGCTTCTACATCTCATGCTTTACCTTGCCTGTTAACTGGAAAATGTGGTGATGCTTTTGTTTGCAAAAATTGAAAATGCGTGCTAATGACTTTCTTTAGATATCATCTGTTGCATTGATCATGCCATGTATCTTAGACAATATGTCTTTTGCTGTATCTGTTAGTTGTTGTAATTACAGTCAATCATATCTAAGAAGCATGCTTTATCACTCCACCCGCACTCCAGTTGCATTCATTACATATTGTGAGGGGGAGTTGCGTTTCAGAGGGAGTCTGTGTCTTTTTCGAGGGCTTGATGAGTTCACTTGTCAACAAGGGGGAGAAATCTTGGGATATGAGTTTAAGGGGGAGTTTTTGTCCCGTTTGTTCTTACTCTTTTGCTATCCTTGTTGATGATTCTGAGATCGCACTCATTTTGAGCTTTTACCTTTGGTTAACCATAATGACCGCTTCTTGCTTTTGTTTGGCTTTTGGTCATAAGGGTTAAACTTTTACTTTATTTTTCTTCTTCTTTGTTTTCTTGTGTTTGTTTTCGTGTTTCCACAGTTGTTCGCAGGTTCTGAAGAGCTGAAGAAATGAAGTGTTGACAATGCACTCATCAAGGAGGAGATTGAGGAGCCATGCTGAGTAGCGTGGGCCTCATGGCTCCAGATGTGATGAGTCATTGTCAACGATAGTCAAAGAGGACAGAAGAAGAGAGGAGAACTGCTGTTTCATGGGTCGCGTGTGACTTAGGTACATGGGCAGCGAGCGACTGTCGGGGTGAGAGAGCTGCAAAGTCGGGCTGGCCCAGTCCGGGTACATGGGCCAGAAGCAGCGGAAGACCCACTGGGCTGTTGACCAGGATTGACTCAGGCACACGGGCGGTGAGCGATTGTCGGGCTGAGAGAGCTGCGGAGTCGGGCCGGCCCAATCCGGGTACCTGGTGCAAAGTCGGTGGAGGCTTTGTCAGTTTCAGCGCAAAACTGACAACCGCTGATCTTGTATCGGACTGTCCAGAAGAGAAGCCGTAGTCGCTACGAAAGCTTAGCTTCCGGATAAGTCATCTGTATTTCTAGGCCCACAGTCAGTCAGTCGAGTCTGTAAAAATTCCTAAGGGCAGTTGAGTCTTTTCCTTTATTTATTTCAGCGTCTATAAAAAACCCTAAGGGGCTGGTGGAATATTCCTAAGTGTTGGGCAGCCTATAAATAGGGCCCCAATCCCTAGGGTTAGGTCACCCTTTTGGCTGAAATCACTTTAATCATTTCTTTGGGTCACTTCTCTTTGTTTCCTGCGTTTCTCTCTCTTGTGTGTGCGCCGCTAGGGTGATTCCTGCTATTCATCCCATTTGTTCTCTGATCTGGATGAGTTTTATTCCTGCTATTTTGTGCACTGCGCTCCATTAATGTCTCTGTTGTTTTGTGCATGCGGCTAGTTTATTCACTGAGAAGAAGCTTCTCTGTTGCCTCGGTTTGTTCTTCACGTGAGGAGTACTAGTTCTTGCTAGTTGCAAGTAGTACTACTTCCCTATAGCAACAGTACACTAGTACTCTAGCCTTGATTTTTACTGTGTTGCTTTTTGATCGAGTAGACAGGGCCAAGTGCCTTTTCAGGCTGTTTTCTGGCGAAGTCCGTTCTCTGTTCGAAGCCCCTCAGCTCCGTGAGGTGGGCTTCGATCTGACATCTTCGAGGGCTTCGATAGAACTTCGACTTCGCTCCTGTCCTGTGAATCTAGCTTCGAAGTATGTTTTGCGCTTAGTCTGTTGGCTTGTCATACTTCGACGGTCTTTGCGAAGGTGATCTCCGACTTGAGTTATTCGAAGTCAATACTTCGACAGGCTTCGAAGTTAGCTTCGAAGCTTGTCTCTCTGATATAGTTCGCTTGACGTGTAGTTTCTGAGATCTTTCTGCTACAGTCATTTCCGAGGGTCATAGTGTGTTCGGAGCTTGTCATTCGAAGTTAGTCTTTAGGTCGAAGGTTATAAGTTCGTTCATCATACCTCGACCAAGCTAACTTCGAAGGTAGAGTGTAGGCTTCATTCTTGTCTAGCTGCTGTGTGTTTGGCTTCGCTTCTCTATCGAAGGGTGTTTTCTGTGCATCGTGTTCGAAGCTTTCTGTTCGAAGGATAAACTTCGAAGTATACTGTTCGAAGCAAGCCTCGATACAATCATACTTCGCTTCGGAGCATACTTCGCTCATTGCTACACTTTAACTAGGCTAGACACAGCAAACCTTCGGCACTTCCTCGACAGGCTTCAACGGACTTCGACAAGGACCTCCAAAGCAGGCTTCGACACAGTGAAGCAGGCTTCGACGCTGCGAAGCAGGCTTCGGCACAGCGAAGCAGGCTTCGCCAAGTTTCGAACAGGAGACAAATTTGGAACAGTAACTTCTCTTCCCATTCTTTGTGCACTCAGATTGCTGTACTCATAAGTTTGTCTTGCCATGTCTTGTGTATTCTGGTTATCTGTCTATTAGCACTGTATTGGTGTTTATCTGTTTAACATCAGTTGCTTCTAGACTAGATACCTTTAGACTTAGGCAATCTGTTCATACTTTGCTGCTTAGTCTTTTGAGGTGCGTTGGGTATTGGGAGCAGGCCATTGATTCGAAAGAATTTTTAGGCGCCCATTCACCCCCCCCCCCCTCTGGTCGCTACTTTCGGTCCTACAAGGAAGAGGTGGCCTTGTCTGTGCCTGCTTCTGCCGACGGACCTCGTTGATCCAAGCTTTGGCCGCAGACTTGTGGTCCGTCTTCCAAGTCGACCGGAAGGCTTCCTAGGCCGAGGCTACATCCAAGGATGGGTGTAGCAGGTCTTCGGAGGTGAAGATCCTAGGGGTCGAACTCCCGACTGAAGCGAGGGGGATCTGAAGGGCTTCGAGGTGACGAAGAACTCCAATGTCGGCGCACTAACCGGAGATCTCTCCGTACCGGACGCCAGAGTTCATCATCAACGACGCCGCCACTTGGATCATCTTCAGCTTCCAGTCGAGGGGTTCGCTGGCAGCCGCAGAAGACGAAGGGCACATAGTGCCAAAATATTCCAAGGTACCCTGGAGGGCGTCCAAGGTATGATCTGCCGCGCTAGCGTTCTTCTTTTCCGCTGCTTCCAGCCCCGCAGCAGTAGCAGACACTTCGGCCACTTGGAGCATCAAAGAGCTTTTCTGGGCCATCGCTTGATTAAGGGCCCCTTGGAGCTCCACCAGCTGAGCGCTCGAAGTGGCCGCCGATTGCCGAAGCTTTTCGACCTCCGCTCGAAGAACTACGCGCTCAGCTTCAGCCTCTTTGGCCAAAGAACGAAGCGCATCGTTGTCTTGCCTCGCTATTCGAAGGGCTTCGTCGGCCGCAGCCATAGCCCTCCGTTCCTCCAAGGCTTCCTCCTCCAACCAAAGGGATCTTTCGTCGGAGCCTTTGAGGGCGGTTTGGAGGGTGATAACCTTCCTTTTGAGTCGATTGGTTTCGACTTCATGTGAAGTCGCTGCCGCTCTAGCAAGAACGAATTGCTGCAAAGAAAAAGAACAAGTAAGTACCAAATATTTACAATTACTAATTAGAAGTGGTTGTGGTGCTTTTCATAACTGAAGGGCAGCCCTTTCGAGGGCCATGTTGAGCGTCGGAGCCCTCGCTTCGCTCAGAGCAGAGACCAGGTCCGAATTCACAATATCCTGGCTCTTCTCCGCCAAAGGCTCCAGGAGCGCTCGGAGACCCGTCCGGTTCTCCAAGAACGGAGCCAGCAAAGGGAGCCAAGACGAAGCTTGGCGATCATCTCCGGTGGCCTCCTCCTCCGAGTTGCTGACCGAGGCCATCGTTGGGCCGGGGGGGAGGCTGAGGCTAGACATACTTTTGCCTCTCCCCGGCACGAAGGTAGGCGCGTCGGCTAAGGCAGAGGTGGCCCTTTCTTCGGCGGCTACCCCTTCGTCCGGAGCCGCATTAGCGGAGGCAACCTTGGCCACCAGAGCCACATCAGAGGGCACGACCTCCGCCACCGAGGCTGGAGCGTCCAAGAGAGTCGAGGTGTCCATCGGAACCCCGACCTCTGAAGAAATTGTGACTTCGGGCACCACCAAAGCTCCATCACCCTTCGAGGTACCTACAGTATCAGGATATTAGATAAGCATTTGCGAGCAAAGATTGTTGCAGGTGTAGACCAAGGTAAAACCTTCGTAGCATACCTTCGGAGGACCCGTGGGGCAAGATTGTTGGATCCTCCAAGACTTCGTACATCCGGAGGATATCGTCGATGTCGTCTCCCGAAGTCTTCTCCGGTGCGTTTTCCGCTGGAGGCTCGACTTCCGCCGTGATCACCCCGGTTACGGGTGAGTTGGGGGTGGTGGAGTCCGACTCCAAGTTTACAACAGCGGGCACGGGGGTGCGTGACGGGTCTACCTCCGCAACCTCCTGAGTGGAAGCTTCGGCTGGGACTCCCGCCGCATCTTCGTCGCCCTCCAAGAGATAATTCTCGAAGGTCGCCGCCAGTTGGGCATTGGAGTCCTCGAACTCCTCTGAGGCCGAGCTCTGAATGTCCAGGGACGAAGCGGACGAAGCAGGAGTCAGCTGCGGAGGGATCTTCGCCACCTTCTTCTTCTTAGGCGGCGTCTTGCTAGCTTTCTTGGGGGGCTCGGCGACAGCCTTCCGCTTCCGAGGGGCTGCTCCGGTCGAGGTAAAGTCTGGTAGAGGTGGGGGCTCCATTCCGAGAGCTCCCCACACTCTGTGGGAGCGCTCCCAGCTCCCTACCAGCTCCAGCCTCTTCTGTCTTTCGGCCACCGTAGGGGCTCCGAGGACCCGTTCGGTGGCCCGATGTAACACCCCAAATTTTCAAAGTAATAAAATATTATTTAATTCAATTTCCTGGAAATTATTATTTTGGAAATACCTTTAATACCCTCCTTTACCATCTTGAACTATGACATAGATGAAATGGCCAAACCAGGAGCTGAAACTTTTTATGTAGGATCCTAAGGCCAAGTTATATTTTTGAGAATTTTTACAAATTTTCATCAACCCTGGAGATACCCCAAATGATTTAATCTATTTTCTGCAATTATTTTAAATCAGAAAACCTTTAAAATAATAATGGGCCTCCCCTCCCTTTCTCTCTCTCCCAGCCGGCCCAGCCGACTCCTCCCTGCGCGCGCCAACTGACCAGTGGACCCCGCCCGTCAGCGACCTCCTCTCCGCACGCGTACCCGGCCCCACCTGTCGGCGCCAACCTAACCCTCGCGCCCGACCGCTCGGCCCCACCCGTCAGTCCCCTCACTCACGCGCCCACGCCCGCTGGCCAGTGGCCCACGCTTGTCAGTATCGTCGTCCACCTCGCGCCTCCGCCCCCAAATCGCGTTGGCCGATGACCTCGCTCTCGGATTCGCCTCGCCGGTCCCTCCCCCATTAAATTGACGCCATTAATCGGTCCCCCGCGCCCGGCCGACTGTTTCCCCCATTATTTCACCGCGTCATCTCCCCCGGATCGAGCGCACGCATGCATGGCAGGAGATCACTGGCGTTGAAGAGAGATTTTACTCTCGGCCTCCCCCGATTACGCCCCCTCTGCCCCCGCCGACGATCCTATATAAACCCCCTAGCCATCCTCAAAGCACCCCTATGCCAATTCACAGCGAGAACGAACAGAACGCTCCCCCTTCGGTTTTTAACACCTCACCGCCGCTCCTACTCCGGTCGCCCCTCACCGTCGCTAGTAACCTCCTCCGCCCTAGCCAACCACACCACCGTGACCGCAAGGACATCACCGTCCCCAGCCGCCCCTCCACCGTCGACGAACCTCACCGGAACGCCGTCACCGACAAGGACCCGAAACCACCTCGCCGTCTACCCTCATCGCCGGCCACGCTCCGTTGACCCCAGACTGCCGCAAAGGGACCCCCGTGTCACCCTAGGCGCCCTCTTTCCATTTCTAGGCCTAGATAGGACCGCCGTGGCCCCAGGCCCGCTCGCCGTCACCGAAGAAGACGACCGGCACGAGCTGAGTACCCGTGCCGTGTCGGATTCACGCGCGACCGTGCGATCTGGATCCGACGATGATGATTAATTCCCTAGTGCGATTTAATCGGGTCCGTTAGATCTCGGCGAAGGGGTACATTCTAATCTGAGCCGTTCGCTAGATTTAAAATCCCGCATCGCATCTGGGCCGCACGATGCGTACCGATTTGATGTTTTAATCTCAGCCGTCCACGTCGACTTCAACGCCCCGCCTCGCCCTTGCGCCTTGGATCTGGATCCAACGGTCCAGATTGGGCCAGACCACGCGCACAGTGCGCGGGTTCACCGTGGGCCTGGCTCACCGTGGACCCGAGAGGATTTAAATTTAAAAAATAAATTCCAGAAGCTGTTTAAAACTTGTAAAATTCATATCTGGCGCATTTGAACTCTAAAAATTGTCATTTCAATTCCAGAAATTTTATAATTTTATTCTCTACACTTTAGTTCAATAAAAACAGTATGTTACTTTAGACTTTTTCATGTTTATTTAAGTAAGTATTCAAATGCCCTTAAGATAAAGTGTAAATTCAATTATTTAAATTTCAGTAAAAGTTTATATTTAATCCTTTCTGTTCATGTACTGAAGACCACTAATTTGTCCATGAACCTTTCATTTTAAAATTTATTAGGAGACTTAAAATGAGACTACCCACATTTAAAACCCCTCTTATAAAGGACAACCTTTCATTTTAATCCCTTCTAAATTATTTATAAAATAAATTTCAGAAGATTCAACCACTTGATTTTTCTTTAAATTAAACCAACTTAAACCTATGTGCTTGTTGTGTGATTTTATACTGTTTAAATTGAAAGTTGTATTTATTTTATTTTACTTTATTTATATTGGAAAGACTACGACGCCATCGAGGAGCCGGAATATTTCCCGGAAATTCCTCCCTCTCCCTTCACTGAACAAGGCAAGTCACCAAACCAATCTTTTGAGCATATTGAACCCATGTTTTATTAAACTATCGCTAAAACACATAGGATATATATGCATTAGTCAAATGGAACCCTTACAATATATTTATTTAGGATCCTCCGACCTTGATGTGCAACCAAAGCCATGCTATCTCACCTAACCTCCTTGTCACCAAATGATTAGTATTATTAGCTAGTGTCCAATGTATTGACACGATTGCTATAGGATAAAAATGAGTCGTAGCGAAATGGTTCTACTATATGATCCCCATTGTTTCTTATCTTTGGAATTCTGTCGGTGATGAGTTATGGTTGTGAGTGTATGCATGGTGGGTTCCGGGTGCAAGCTAGGGCATTGGTCGGTAGCACCCGGGGCACTATAAGGACTGGTCTGCGGGATCCGTTGCAATACACATCCGTACTAACCACAAGTCTATTGGGTAAGTCCTAACTAAGGTATGGAGTGTTCCAAACTGAGGCCACCATTTGGAGATGGGTCAAGCAACACCTACGGGTGGCTTGTACCAATGTGGCGCAAAAGGGGGTGCGACGTTAGCCGGGATGCGGCCCGGCGCGCCGGCGAAACCTAGAGCGGGTGGTTATCGCTTGGAGCATTTCATGCCGAGGTTTTTGCATGAGTTCCCGTGGTATGGGTCATCTCGTTTGGGATGAGTGCGTGCCTTGTGGGTACAGTAGTACATCTCTGATCAGAGTCTTAAATCTTTTCGAAAATCCGAGCCCACGGTCAAGGGCGGGTTGCGTGACATCCCACAGTTAGATTACTTTGATATGTATGTGCATGGTGGTTTGACATGTAAGGACCATTGTGCGAGGAGGTAAAACGTACTCCTCGAGTTAGATGGTGTTCTTAATGTTCATGTTTACATTTCCGCATGATTATATTTGACTACACTAAATGCAATAACTGAAAGTGTACTTTTCCGCACTGCTAGCCATTATCCTTCCTTTGTTATTATCTTGCATTATTACTTGCATTTGCGGTGGCTTGTTGAGTAATCTTTGTACTCATACCCGTTGGACACACAATTCAGAGGATGCTTACTACGAGGATGGTCTGGAGTAGCGACCCAGTCAAGAAGAAAGATCTTGAAGAAGGCGTTCGTCATGCAATTTATTTTTATTTTAATTTCACTCTTATGTAATAATATGGTCTGCGTACCATGAATGCTTGTCGTATGTACGTTGTCGCATGATGAACCTCTTGTATTATTGTTTTTCTTATGAAATTCAATAATGTCTCGATTTCGATAAATCGGGGCGTCACACCCGAGCTATGTCTTCCGGAGCTAGCGCCAGTGGAGCCGCTAGAAAAAAGGGTAACATGTTATAAGTATGTTATTATCATCATCTAACACATTACTGCAGGAGTTGAAGTCTTACCTAGGGTTCGGAGGTCACCCTCCGAGGCCTGCTGAAACACTATCGGCCAGTTGGCCCCGAGGGGTGGAATCCGGAGGGCGATGAACTCTTCGGCGAGGTCGCGCATGCTCATGCGGCGCGCCACTGAGGTCAGCAGCCCTAGCCGCGTGGAGAGCAGGCTAGGGTTCGGAGCAACCTCCGCCTCCTTCCGGAACCAGATCTCCTGGAGACGCCCTGCGAGGGGGGAGTCCTCTCCAACTTCGGCATAAAACCACCGAAGGATCCAGTTGGTGTACCACCAATCATTGATGGCCTTTGCGGGAAAGTGTTGGGCGTGCTCCCTCCACAACTGGAAGTTGACACTGCTGAAGGCTGTTATCACCTTGGAGTCCCCGGGCCCATCATGTGGCTTCGGCTAGCAGATAGCTTCGTGTGTGGCTGCAAAGATCTCCGAGCGTCCTTCGCACCCTTCGACCCGGAGCGCCCACTCGAAGACAGCTAGGCGGGCGACGGCATTGGGAGATAATTGAGGAAGAGTGATGTGAAACAGGTGCAACACCTCCATCAAGAAGTCAATGGCCGGAAGTCCCAAGCCCGCTTCGAAGAATGCCTCGAAAACCACCACTTCTGCGCTTCCTGGCCTCGGGGATGATTCCGACCCGGGGACTCGAGTTCTCAGTCCGGCCCCCAGCTTCCCTTCCACGGCCTCCTCAATAGACTCGGCGGTGCTCGTAGACTGGCCGATGAGGAAGCTTTGAGAAATCTTCTTCTTGGATGGTGGGCGGAGCTCTCGAGGGTTTATGGGCCAGGCGTCGCCCGGAGCCCCCGCCATTGCTGCCGCAGCCGAGGCGACCCACGCTTGCCTCTGCACCAGAGTGCTCGCCGCCGCCGGAATGATGTGGCTGGTCCTCGCCATTGCTCGGTGGATTGGGAGATTGTGAGAAGTGGGGGTTGAAGAAAGTGAATAGCCGGTGTTGAGTACGGTAAAAAGTTTCGGGTAACTTCTAATCCTCCTTTTATAACCGTCCGTTGGTTGCTACGCTTCGATCGCATTCACACTGCAGGTTCGACTTCCGCCACTGGCAGGTGGGTCCAGAAAGTGGAACGGCGAGAAACCGCCGTAAATTTCGACTGTTACCTTTTACAGGGCGTAAGGGCTACTTACGCCGTAACGGCTATAACCAAACGGCTCCTCATGACGTTTGCGCTTCGAAGTGGTTCTCTTCTCACGATGTGTTCACACTGCGTTGAGAGCTCGGAGAAGGGGCCCGAATGCTTTGGGTCCAAAATCCTCCGAAGGAATGTAATGTGTTCAAATTTTCTCTAAGTCTCAGAATACGAAAATATTCCTTGCGTATACTGCCTCCCTTCTGTACAGGTTAAATCAGGAGAGGCGTATTCGAGGGGCTACTGTTGGGGGAAATTGCTTCACTTTCAGGACTTAGAGATTAACAACTCAAAAGATCCATTAAGCTTCGGAGCTGGTGGGCTCTTATTCGAAGGAGAAGGCATCAAGCCGAAGGGTGCCTCGATTCGAAGTCCGGAGAAGCCCCTCGGAAGATACGAAGGCTCCGAAGCAGAACGGGAAGATTGATAAGACGTTTGGTTTATCCGTCTACCCCGGATAACTTTACCCTTTTAACCCTGCTCCGGGTACCGAATAGTTTCCACTATGTCGGTTGTAATTTAGGGGTAACTAGGTCTTTTCCTTAGACATTTCTGCCTATAAATACCCCCCTCTCTACTCTGTAAGGGGGATCGAATACTCAACTATTCAATACACCTATTCGAACTACTCAAGCTATTATCCAATACGGAGGCTTGAGACAGTTCTTAAACACAAACTCACTGTTTGTCCGTTCTTGATCTCAGAGAACATGTTAGCGTAAACTTTTACGCCAACAGTACTGTAGGTACCTCGAAAGGCGATGAAGCCCCGGCTGCACATGAGGTCCCAACTTCCTCGGGAGTCGTGGTTCCGATGGACACCTCGACTCCCTTAGACGCTCCGGCCTCCGTGGCGGGGGTCGTGCCCGCCGATGCGGCTCCGGCCGAAGGGGTAGCCGCCGAAGAAAGAGCCACCTCCGCCTTAGCCGAGCCACCTGCCTTCGTGCCGGGGAGGGGCAAAAGTATGTCCAGCCTCGGGCTCTCCCCGACCCAACGACGACCTCAGCCAACAACTCAGAGGAGGAGGCCACGGCAGATGATCGCCAAGCTTCGTCTTGGCTTCCTTTGCTGGCTCCGTTTCTGGAGCACCAGACAGGCCTCCGAGCGCTCCTGGAGCCTTTAGCGGAGAAGAGCCAGGACATTGCCAATTCGGACCTGGTCTCCGCTCTGAGCGAAGCCAGGGCTCCGGTGCTCAACATGGCCCTCGAAAGGGCTGCCCTTCAGGTATGAAAAGCACCACAACCACTTCTAATTAGTAACTGTAAATACTTGGTACTTACTTGTTCTTTTTTCTTTGCAGCAATTCGTCCTTGCTAGAGCAGCAGCGACTTCCAATGAAGTCAAAACCAATCGACTCAAAAGGAAGGTTACCACCCTCCAAACCGCGCTCAAGGGCTCCGACGAAAGATCACTTCGGTTGGAGGAAGAAGTTCTCGAAGAACGGAGGGCTAGGGCCGAGGCCGACGAAGCCCTCCGAATAGCGAGGCAAGACAGTGACACGCTTCAGACTTCGGTCCAAGAGGCTAAAGCCGAGTGCGTAGTACTCTGAGTGGAGGTTGAAAGGCTCCGGCAAGCGGCGGCCACTTCGAGCGCCCAACTGGTGGAGCTCCAAGGAGCCCTTAATCAAGCGATGGCCTAGAAGAGCTCATTGCTGCTCCAAGTGGCCGAAGTGTCTGCTACTGTTGCAGGGCTGGAGACAGTAGAGAAGAAGAACGCCAGTGCAGCAGAATGTAACTTGGATGCCCTTCAAGGTACCTTGGAATATTTTGGCACTATGTGTCCTTCGTCTTCTGCGGCGGCCAGCGAATCCCTTGACCGGAAACTGAAGAGGATCCAAGTGGCGGTGTCATTGATGATGAACTCCGGTGTCCGGTATGGAGAGATCTCCGGTCAGTGTGCCGGAATTGGAGTTCTTCGCCAGCTCGAAGCCGTTCAGATCCCCCTCGCTCCAGTTGGGGGTTCGACCCCCGGAAGCTTTGCCTTCGAAGACCTGCTGCACCCATCTTCGGACATAGCCTTGGCCTGGGAAGCCTTTCGGTCGACTTGGAAGATGGACCACAAGGCTGCGGCCAAAGCTTGGATCGACGAGGCCCGTCGGCAGAAGCAGGCACAGACAAGGCCACCGCTTCCCGCCTCGCCAGCTCCGGCGCCTCCTGCTCCACCAACCGACCCGCAGGTCTAGCTCTTAGGGCCATTATGTATAAAAATCTTGTAAATCCCCTTGCATTAATGAAAAGTTATAAACAAAGAGCTTGTTTGGGTGTTTTGTTCTTTTAGGTTTTGTCATGCCCTTCGAAACCTGACCTCGAAATACTGGATTTTACCGAAGGGCTCCAGAAGGAGTGGTCAAGCCTCGAGAGCTTAAGGCCCTACCACCACTCTCGCTTCTCTGTTCCTCGTGGAGACAAAGGGGAGATAACCCTCGAAGTTTTTCAAGAGGTCTTAACTTATATCAAGGAAGAGGAGAAAGAGAAGGCATCGTCGTCCTCCGAACACATGGATTGGTCTGACTCGGAGTACTAGGCCGAAGACCCTGCGAATGCTAACTCCGAAAGACTTCTGACTTGGGCCGAGCTTCAAGAGGAGCAAAAGAAACTGCGAGCCTCGAAGAAGAAGAGAAGCACTCGAACAAAAAGGGCAAATCCGGTGGCTTCGATTTCCGAAGGACAGAGTAGCCGGAGGGGTAGCTCTAGAGGCCAACAGGGTCTTCGATTCTACCTAGGCTTGGACCAAAACTTCTCCTGATGTATAAGTATGATGAATTAATGTGAATTGCTCCGAAAGTATCTTGTTTGCTTTTCTACCCCTCCTTGTGGGTGGTGGACCCTTTGTAGTGCAAATAGGTTCGTCGGACACAATGATGCGCTGAACAACCCTATGCTTCGTATCACACTTAATATCCGTACTTTACCTTTTCAGAGGGTTCTTTGAACATACTTCCGTATTATTATCTCGTAGGTTTCGAAGTTGGATCTACCTCTATAGGGTTTTATACTTGTCGCTTAGGACTTTTGATTTTTTTTAAAGTGTCTCGTTGGCCGGGGCCTCTAAACCTTATTACTTGGTCACCTTCGACTCTTTTACAAATTATTCAAACCCGTAGGCCGGAGATCTATTTATCTTTAAAGTCCTTGGACTTTTCTACGGATCCTAACAAGCTAGAGCCTAGAATCTGTAGGGTGTCCACCTTCGGCTCTTTTACAGATACTTCGTACCCGGAGGCCAGAAATCTGTTCCTTTAAAAGTCCTTAGACTCTTCTACGGATCCTAACAAGACGGAGCATGGAATCTGTAGGGTGGCCACCTTCGGCTCTTTTACAGATACTTCGTACCCGGAGGCCGAAAATCTGTTCTTTTTAAAGTCCTTCGACTCTTCTACGGATCCTAACAAGCCAGAGCCTAGAATCCGTAGAGTGGTCACCTTCGGCTCTTTTACAGATACTTCGTACCCGGAGGCCAGAAATCTGTTCTTTTTAAAGTCCTTAGACTCTTCTACAGATCCTAACAAGCCGGAGCCTGGAATCTGTAGGGTCACAGCGAAGCCCCTGAACCGATGGTTCGCAGGCTGCTGCCCGAGTCTTGGGAAAGATGCTTGACTCCGCAAGCATCTCCGTTCTCTCGATGCGTCCATCAGGAGTAAGGGATATTCGAAGAGCAAACAAAATTCGACCCTCCACTTTATTTAGAAAAGGAAAGCTTTACAAGTGATTACAAGGAGCCCCTAAGCGTAATATCGCTTAAGGTGCTCCGCATGCCATGAATGTTTCAATTCTCCCCCTTCTAAATTAGCTAATTTAAACGATCCGGGGCACCCTGAGCGTAGGATAACATATGGTCCTTCCCATTTATTTCCTAGCTTCCCTGGAGCTATTACACTTCGCAAAACTAGATGACCAGGTCTAAGCTCGTTCAGCTTTATCTTCGGGTCATACCATGTTTTTGTTTGGCCTTGGTACTTGGTCAAATTTGTGACAGCTCGAAGCCTTGTTTCCTCCGACAAGTCCAGCGAAGTGTTTCTTTCATTTTCATCTTCGAGCTGCACTACACGAAGGGATCCACCTCTGAGCTCCGTAGGAGTCATGGCCTCATCTCCGAATAGCAGTCTAAATGGGGTAAAGCCTGTGGACAGGCTTGAGTGGTTCGAATGGACCACGAGATCTTGGGAAGCTCTTAGACCCATAGCCCCTTGGCCAACCCAACAATTGGTCGATTCAGACCGGACAGGATGTTCCCGTTGGCTCGCTCAACAGCTCCGTTGGACTGTGGATGGCGCACTGGAGCGAAGCACAACTTAATGCCCAGTTCTTCACAAAATTCTTTGAATGTGTCAGCTTAAAACTGGGTTCCATTATCCACTGTCAACTCCCTTGGCACTCCGAACCTGCATATAATGTTTTGCCAGAAAAGTTTTTGCACAATCCTCGAAGTGATAGCAGTCAATGGTTCTCCTTCAACCCACTTTGAAAAATATTCGATTGCTACTACCGCAAACTTCAAGCTGTCTTTTTGAGAAACCAAGGGTTGGTTTTGGAGTCTGTGATGAGTGATTGACAGATTTTACCCTATGATTCAAAGGGGTCCCTCCGAAGGGGTTCGGAGGCTGTTTCACTGAAGGGTTCGGTGGGCTCTGGTTGCTGCAGCTGTTGCAGCAGAGTGTGCCTGTCGGAGGGGTCCGACATTACATGATGACTGAGTTGTACCGAAGGGCTTGGTACTTTGGGCGGTACATCGGAGGGTATATCGGAGGTTGCTTACCCGGAGAGGTCTCCGGGGTACTGGATACACTTGTCTGTCTGTCTGTGGTGCGCAGGTGACTTCGGAGGCGACGGACGGTTCGTAGCAAGTGAACCTAGGTCAAGCGGGAGGCTTGATGCCAGGGGAGCAGGGAGCTCTGTCATGAAGGATGCGAAGGGGTCGAGGTCGGACCTCGGGTCGAGATGCGCCAGGAGAAGGCAGTAAGTGCGGAGCCTGGCTCCGGGTGAAGGTACTCCGAGATGAAGTCCTCGGAGGTGAGGTACTTCGAAGGGTACTTCGAATGGAGTGAGTTCGAAGTATGGTGGACTAAGTCCTCAGCAATGAGGCAAGGCGTTCGAGGTGTGCTCCGGAGGAAGGAACTCGAAGGTATACCTTTCGAAGGTCTCAGAAGTCGAGGTGCATCGAAGGCATGGTCTGGGTGAGGATCGTCGAGGAGTCTGCAAGGGGAGAGACACTGCGACGAAGTGCTCATGGAATGCTTCATGCGGAGGCCTTGGACGAAGGAGGGACTTCGAAGGGTGGTACTCCGAAGGTGGGGCTTCGGAGTGAGGCAGGCTTCAGAGCGAGGCAGGCTTCGGAGCGAAGGTGACTTCGGAGTGAGGTTGGCTCCGGAGTGAGGCTGACTTGAGGTACTTCAGCCTTGCATGGCTTCGGTACACGGACTGACGGAGTTCGAGCTGGGAGAAGCTGCAAAGCCGTGGTGGTCCACTCCGAAGGTGTTGGTGCGAAGGCCCAAGGGCTTTGACGGCTTCGGCTCAAAACCGTCACTGTATCGAAGGCTGACTTCGGTGAAGCGAAGGCCATCTGGCTCAAGGCTTCTCATCGAAGCTACCGCACCCCTCGCGTGCGAAGAGGGGCTTTAGAAGGGTCAAACACTACAAAGGCTGACAGCGTCTGCTCTGCAAAAGCTGGTGCTGTCCCCTCTGCGGAGCTGACAAAAGAAGCCTCCAAATAAAGTAGACTACCAGTTGTACCCCCTGTTCTGATGAGACAAAAACAGTGTAAACCCTAGGGGTAAAGTAGTCTATTCACAGGGCTGAATAGTGCCTATAAATAGTGGAGGATGGCTAGGTCACATCAACACTTTGAGCAGCCATTGTAGAACTCCTGTGCTAGCCGCCACACTCTTTGTATTCATCTTGTGAGTTCATTTTGTGTTCCCTGTTCAAGCAATGAAGCTTTGATTCTGTTTTCTTTTACTGCTGGAACTTGTATGCATACTTCTCTGCATGCTTTGATTTCTCTGTGCACCATCTTCTTGTGAGTTTTTCTGGAGAGGTGTGTGAGAAGTCTGTCTGGCTGAAGTGTGTTTTTCATTTTCTATTCGCTCTGTGTAAACTGGAGGCCATTATGTATAAAAATCTTGTAAAGCCCCTGGCATTAATGAAAAGTTATAAACAAAGAGCTTGTTTGGGTGTTTTGTTCTTTTAGGTTTTGTCATGCCCTTCGAAACCTGACCTCAAAATACTGGATTTTACTGAAGGGCTCCGAAAGGACTGGTCAAGCCTCGAGAGCTTAAGGCCCTACCGACGCTCTCGCTTCTTTGTTCCTCGTGGAGACAAAGGGCAGATAACCCTCAAAGTTTTTCAAGAGGTCTTAACTTATATCAAGGAAGAGGAGAAAGAGAAGGCATCTTCGTCCTCCGAACACATGGATTGGTCTGACTCGGAGTACCAGGCCGAAGACCCTGCAGAGGCTAACTCTGAAAGACTTCTGACTTGGGCTGAGCTTCAAGAGGGGCAAAAGAAACTGCGAGCCTCGAAGAAGAAGAGAAGCACTCGAACAAAAAGGGCAAATCTGGTGGCTTTGATTTCCGAAGGACAGAGTAGCCGGAGGGGTAGCTCTAGAGGCCGACAGGGTCTTCGATTCTTCCTAGGCTTGGACCAAAACTTCTCCTGATGTATAAGTACGATGAATTAATGTGAATTGCTCCGAAAGTATCTTGTTTGCTTTTCTACCCCTCCTTGTGGGTGGTGGACCCTTTGTAGTGCAAATAGGTTCGTTGGACACAATGATGCGCTGAACAACCCGATGCTTCGTATCACACTTAATATCCGTACTTTACCTTTTCAGAGGGTTCTTCGAACATACTTTCGTATTATTATCTCGTAGGTTTCGAAGTTGGATCTACCTCTATAAGGTTTTATACTTGTCGCTTAGGACTTTTGATTTTTTTTTAAAGTGTCTCGTTGGCCGGGGCCTCGAAACCTTATTACTTGGTCACCTTCGACTCTTTTACAGATTGTTCAAACCCGTAGGCCGGATATCTGTTTATCTTTAAAGTCCTTAGACTCTTCTACGGATCCTAACAAGCCGGAGCCTGGAATCCGTAGGGTGGCCACCTTCGGCTCTTTTACAGATACTTCGTATCTGGAGGCCAGAAATCTGTTCTTTTAAAAGTCCTTAGACTCTTCTACGGATCCTAACAAGCCGGAGCCTGAAATCCGTAGGGTGGCCACCTTCGGCTCTTTTACAGATACTTCGTACCCGGAGGTCGGAAATCTGTTCTTTTTAAAGTCCTTAGACTCTTCTACGGATCCTAACAAGCCGGAGCCTAGAATCCGTAGGGTGGTCACCTTCGGCTCTTTTACAGATACTTCGTACCCGGAGGCCAGAAATCTGTTCTTTTTAAAGTCCTTAGACTCTTCTATGGATCCTAACAAGCCGGAGCCTGGAATCTGTAGGGTCGCAGCGAAGCCCCTGAACCGATGGTTTGCAGGCTGCTGCCCGGGTCTTGGGAAAGATGCTTGACTCCGCAAGCATCTCCGTCCTCCCGATGCGTCCATCAGGAGTAAGGGATATTCGAAGAGCAAACAAAATTCGACCCTCCACTTTATTTAGAAAAGGAAAGCTTTACAAGTGATTACAAGGAGCCCCTAAGCGTAATATCGCTTAAGGTGCTCCGCATGCCATGCATGTTTCAATTCTTCCCCTTCTAAATTAGCTAATTTAAACGATCCGGGGCGCACTGAGCGTAGGATAACATATGGTCCTTCCCATTTATTTCCTAGCTTCCCTGGAGCTATTACACTTCGCAAAACTAGATGACCAGGTTAAGCTCGTTCAGCTTTATCTTCGGGTCATACCATGTTTTTGTTTGGCCTTGGTACTTGGTCAGATTGGTGATAGCTCGAAGCCTTGTTTCCTCTGACAAGTCCAGCGAAGTGTTTCTTTCATTTTCATCTCCGGGCTACACTACACGAAGGGATCCACCTCTGAGCTCCGTAGGAGTCATGGCCTCATCTCCGAATAGCAGTCTAAATGGGGTAAAGCCTGTGGACCTGGCTTGAGTGGTTTGAATGGACCACAAGATCGTGGGAAGCTCTTCGACCCACAGCCCCTTGGCCAACCCAACAATTCGTCGATTCAGACCGAAGAGGATGTTCCCTTTGGCTCGCTCAACAGCTCCATTGGACTATGGATGGCGCACTGCAGCGAAGCACAACTTAATGCCCAGTTCTTGACAAAATTCTTTGAATGTGTCAGCTTCAAACTGGGTTCCATTATCCACTGTCAACTCCCTTGGCACTCCAAACCTGCATATAATGTTTTGCCAGAAAAATTTTGCACATTCCTCGAAGTGATAACAGTCAATGGTTCTGCTTCAACCCACTTTGAAAAATATTCGATTGCTACTACCGCAAACTTCAAGCTGCCTTTTTGAGAAACCAAGGGTTGGTTTCGGAGTCTGTGATGAGTGATTGACAGATTTTACCCTCTGATTCGAAGGGGTCCCTCCGAAGGGGTTCGGAGGCTGTTTCACTGAAGGGTTCGGTGGACTCTGGTTGCTGCAGCTATTGCAGCGGAGTGTGCCTGTCGGAGGGGTCCGACAGTACATGATGACTGAGTTGTACCAAAGGGCTCGGTACTTTGGGCGGTACACCGGAGGGTGTATCGGAGGTTGCTTACCCGGAGAGGTCTCTGGGTACTAGATACACTTGTCTGTCTGTCTGTGGTGCGCAGGTGACTTCGGAGGCGACGGACGGTTCGTAGCAAGTGAACCTGGGTCAAGCGGGAGGCTTGATGCCAGGGGAGCAGGGAGCTCCGTCACGAAGGCTGCGAAGGGGTCGAGGTCGGACCTCGGGTCGAGGTGCGCCAGGAGAAGGTACTCCGAGACAAAGTCCTCGGAGGCGAGGCACTTCGAAGGGTACTCTGAATGGAGTGACTTCGAAGTATGGTGGACTAAGTCCTCAGCAATGAGGCAAGGCGTTCGAAGTGTGCTCCGGAGGGAGGCACTCGAAGGTATATCCGACGAAGGTCTCAGAAGTCGAGGTGCATCGAAGGCATGGTCCGGGTGAGGATCGTCGAGGAGTGTGCTCGGGGAGAGACACTGCGACGAAGTGCTCATGGAATGCTTCATGCGGAGGGCTTGGACGAAGGAGGGACTTCGAAGGGTGGTACTCCGAAGGTGGGGCTTCGGAGTGAGGCAGGCTTCGGAGCGAGGCAGGCTCCGGAGCGAAGCTGACTCCGGAGTGAGGTTGGCTCTGGAGTGAGGCTGACTTGAGGTACTTCGGCCTTGCATGGCTTCGGTACACGGACTGACGGAGTTCGAGCTGGGAGAAGCTGCGAAGCTGTGGTGGTCCACTTCGAAGGTGTTGGTGCGAAGGCCCAAAGGCTTTGACGGCTTCGGCTCAAAACCGTCACTGTATCGAAGGCTGACTTCGGTGCAGTGAAGGCCGTCAGGCTCAAGGCTTCTCGCCGAAGCTACCGCACCCCTCGCGTGCGAAGAGGGGCTTTAGAAGGGTCAAAAACTGCAAAGGCTGACAGCGTCTGCTCTGCAAAAGCTGGTGTTGTCCCCTCTGCGAAGCTGACAAAAGAAGCCTCCAAATAAAGTAGACTACCAGTTGTACCCCCCTGTTCTGATGAGACAAAAACACTGTAAACCCTAGGGGTAAAGTAGTCTATTCACGGGGCTGAATATTGCCTATAAATAGTGGAGGATGGCTAGGTCACATCAACACTTTGAGCAGCCATTGTAGAACTCCTGTGCTAGCCGCCACACTCTTTGTATTCATCTTGTGAGTTCATTTTGTGTTCCCTGTTCAAGCAATGAAGCTTTGATTCTGTTTTCTTTTACTGCTTGAACTTGTATGCATACTTCTCTGCATGCTTTGATTTCTCTGTGCACCATCTTCTTGTGAGTTTTTCTGGAGAGGTGTGTGAGAAATCTGTCTGGCTGAAGTGTGTTTTTTAGTGTCTGTTCGCTCTGTGTAAACTGGAGGCTAGACCTCTCTGATTACTAGCGAAGCATTGTCTCTGTGCTGAATCGAAGCCCGTTTTCTTCCCTTGTCGAAGTCCTCGGCGAAGTGTGTTCAGTGTGCGTTTAGACCTTCGAAGTAGGAAGCCCAGCACCAGTTGCTGTTGCTGAGTATTTGGTTGAAGTCTACTGAGGGAAGTTTGCTCTTGCGAAGGGTGTAGTGCGAAGCCTGCTCGAAGGCACCTTGTGTGCGGAGTCTGCACTGCCTTAGCAGAGTTGATCGAAGTCCTCAGAGGGAAGTCCGCTCTTGCGAAGGGTGAAGTGCGAAGCCTGCTCGGAGCACCCTGTGTGCGGAGCCGGCACTGACTTAGCAGAGCTAATTTTTCGGGGTTGTGGGTGGAGCGAAGTCTTCTTGGCTTCGAACTTTTGCTCCTTGCGAAGCCTGTGTTCGAAGCTGTGAAATACCTCCGAACCAGAACTTCGAAGGCTGTGTTCGAAGCCTGTTCCGCAAAAGACAGAAGTAAAATAGAAGGCTATTTTTAGTCTGAAATTTTAAAAGCTCCCATACACCCCCCTCTGGTCGCCGTTTCCGGTCCAACACTTTTGCCATTGGAAAAGGGCCTATGAGGTCCATGCCCCACCGAGCCATTGGCCATACCGGGGCAATAACTTGAAGTGGAACTGGCTGACGGTGGCTTCGTCTGCCCATCCATTGGCATCCTTGGCATGTTCTAACCAACTCCTCTGCATCTCTCACAATTGTTGGCCAGTAAAGCCCCTGCCGAAGTGTCTTGCCTGCTAGAGCACGAGGGGCCAGGTGACTTCCGCACAAACCTTCGTGAATCTCTCGAAGTATGTCTTGGCCTTCGGTTTGGGAGATGCATCGAAGTAGAGGGGAACACACGCCAGCTTTGTACAATATGCCGTTGACAAGCTTGTAGTTTCGGGCCCTTGCTTGCAATCTTCGGGCATCCAGACCTGCTGAAGAATCTATGCCACCTTGCAATATATTCATAATCAGAGCCCGCCAATCTGTAGCTGGAATGCACAATACTTCTACGGAGGGTAATTGAATAGTTGTAGGCTTCATTAGTTCTTCGTAGAAAGCACCCTCCGGGAGGTCCACCGCTCCGGCTGCAGCATTTGCCAGAATATCTGCGAGTTGATTATCTGCTCGAGGGATGCTCCGAACAGAGAATCCTTTGAATGCTGCCTCAGCCTTGCGGATTTCTTCAAGGTATTGCGCTAGATGCGGGTTCTTTGCCTGAAAGCTCTTATCGACATGCCCTGCGACGACTTGGGAATCTGTTTTAATTATTATCCTTGTTTCTCCAAGTGCCTTTGTTTTTCGGAGGCCTAGCAGGACCCCTTCATATTCTGCGATATTATTGGTGGTTTTAAAGTTGAGCCTTGCAGAATACATGGCCTTTTGCCCTGACGGTGATATGATGACTGCACCAGCTCCGGCGCTAGATGCCTGATAAGCTCCGTCAGAAAATATTGTCCATAAACCTTCGGAGGGCTCCTCCGGAGCCCAAACTGCAGATGGGGTCCACTCTGCTACGAAGTCAGCTATGATTTGGGATTTGATAGTTGTTCTTGACGTGAAGGGGATTCCGAAGGGGGCTAGCTCGACATCCCATTTTCCAATCCTACCTGTAGAGTCTTTGCTTCGGAGCATGTCACCAATAGGGTACGAGGTAGGAACGATTAGGTTATGCGCCAAAAAGTAATGCCTTAGCTTTCGCGAAGCCATTACCAAGGCATAAGCAAATTTCTCGATCTCGGAGTATCTTATCTGAGCTCCGGACAAAGCTTCTGAAACAAAATAAACTGGGTTCTGCACCAGCTTTCCCTTAAGCTCAACTTCCCGGACCAGTACTGCACTTACTGCGGAGCCTGTTGCTGCAAGATAAAGGAGGAGTGTTTCTTCTGGGAGGGGCACAGTAAGCGTTGACAGGCTTCCGAGGTATGCTTTTATATCATCAAAGCTCTTCTAGCACTCTAGTGTCCAACTGAAGCTTTCGGACCCCTTTAGGGCTTTGAAAATTGGGAGGCTTCGCTCTGCTGACCTGGTCAGGAATCTGCTAAGGGCTGTGAGCCTTCCTGCTAGCTTCTGGACCTACCTCAAATTCCTTGGTGGAGCCATTCTTTGCAGTGCACTTATCTGCATTGGGCTAGCTTCGATTCCCCTACTCGAAACTAAGTACCCTAGCAGTTTTCCTTCTTGTGCCCCGAATATACATTTTTCAAGGTTGAGGTATACTCCACATGCTCGGAGGCTCTCAAACATTTCAGCTAGGTCTAGGCTATGTTGGTGCTTTTGAGCACTTTTTATTACAATGTCATCCATATAGGCTTCGACATTTTGGCCTATTTGATGACCTAGAGCCTTAGCTATTAAACGTGAAAAAGTGGCTCCGGCATTCCGCAAGCCAAAAGGCATTCTTACATAACAAAATACCCTGGAAGGAGTTATGAAGCTTGTCTTGGCTTCGTCCTCGCGCTTCAGCCAGACTTGATGATACCCGGAGTAAGCATCGAGGAAGCTTAGCAATTCGGAGCCGGCTGTGGAGTCCACCAGTTGGTCTATTCGGGGCATTAGGTAGGGGTCTCGCGGGCATGCTTTATTTAATGAAGTAATGTCAATACACATGTGCCATTTGTTCAAGTCCATCTTCCTTACAAAAACAGGGTTAGCCAACCACTCGGTATGGGCTACCTTCCTGATGATGCCAGGCCTTAACAATTATTCTACTTCGGATTTGGAGAGGCTTGCTCTTTCTGCAGACAGCTTGCGGAGCCCCTGGCGCACTGGCCTGGCCTTCGGGTTGATGAGCAGGTTGTGCTCTATGATGCTCCGATCAACCTCGGTGATGTCTTCGTCGGTCCAGGCAAAGACGTCCAGATTTTGCTTGACGACTTCTTCCAATGAGGCAGCTATCTCCGGGGATAGCCCTTTGCCGAACTGTACTGGATATTCTTTGCCTTCTTTTGAAATTATCTTCGTCTCGACATCACCTTCCGGGCTTGGCTTGAGGGAGAGCCCCTTTGAAGAGTTCGAAGCATCCGGCACCTCTTCCGTGCCCTCCACAACGTTGTGCACTTGCCGGGGATCCAACGGCTATCCGTGCCCATACTCCATTCTCCGGGCTATAGCTTGGTCTCCTAACATAGTAAGCACTCCACCTTGCGTGGGCATTTTGAGACAAAGATAATTGTGGTGCGCTATAGCCCCGAACTGGTTCAGCATCCCTCGCCCAAAGATTGCGTTGTAAGCATATGGGGCGTTGACAACGTCGAAGATCACCTCTTCTATCCTGGCCAAAGGCCCCTCTCCGAAAGCAACCTCGAGGCCTATCTGGCCGATGGCATCGAGAGGCGGTCCTGAGAACCCTTGAAGTGGCCGGGCCGCTGGAAGTAGATGCTTCTGGGATATGCACATTTGATCGAAGGCCTGGACGAAAAGTATGTCTGCGGAGCTCCCACCGTCCACCAGGATCCTTCGGACTTCCACCCCTGCTATGTCTGCGGAAATGACCAAGGGGTCAGCATGGGGAAACTTTACCCCGCGGCATCGCTGGCAATAAACGAGATGGGCACATGAGACCACTCTGGCATCCCCTCTGCGGAGCTCGAAGTTCCAATGTGCCCAACCTCGCGGACGTATTCACGCCGCTGCCTTTTGGACATGCTCCCGAGGGTCCCCCCTCTGGAGATGGGCAGGACCACTCATTTGTCGCGGTCTTGTGGGTCTTCCTGCTTCGGTGGTGGCATAATATTGGCCACAAGAAGTCGCATGGGGGCTTCAGGGACACCGGCTCGAGCCACGATTTGCACAGGCTCCAACCGTGCCGCTGGTGGGGCTCGATCCGAAGTACCCTGCCCGATACTTTGCCCTAGGTAGTCACCCCGAAGGGCCAACACTGCCTTGCAATCCTTCGTGTCATGGCTTCTATTGTCGCCATGCACGCAGCAGAAAAAACTCTAGCGCCCGCCAGGTGCTCTCTCTTGAGGCTTCGGCGCTCCAGCCTTGAAGCTTTGCGCCTGCTGATAACTGGCAGGTGCCTTCGGAATGGAGGGTGCAATGCTTAGCACCTCCGAACGGAGGCCTGTTCTCGTTGAAGCGGCTGTCTTGAGGGGGTTGTAGAGGAGTCAAGGCTTCTGGCTCCATCTTAACTTCTCAGGGGGTAGGTGCGGGTGCTCCGGCTCGCCGAAGAGAGCCTTCCTCCGCCTTGGCATACTGTTCGAAGTATGCCATCAGCTGCACCACAGACATCACCGGCTTCCGATGGAGCTTGCTGAGGAGGTCAGGGTTTAGCACCCCTTCGCAGGCAGCGTCGACTACCGAAGAGGTAGACAGGCCCTTAATCTGTGACTTGGTGTGGGCGAAGCGCGTGAAGTACTCCCGGAGTGTTTCTCCCGCTCGCTGCTTCACTTGGAACAAACTCCCTGTCGACATCGGGGCCACAAAGGTACCCTGGAAGTTACTCACAAACTTCTTCTTCAACTGCTCCCAGGACTTGATCGATCCTGGCTTCAAGGACCAGAACCATCGGAGCGCCACGCCTTCGAGAGCGAGGGGGAAGCACTTCGCCATAGTGTTGCGCACCCCTCCACTTGCTTCTATTGCCAGGGCATATGAGCGAGCGAACTCTCCGGGGTCTGACCCACCGGAGTACTTGTGCAACTTCGAGGCCTTGAATCTGGGATCGAAGTGCACTCTTTGCAAGTCCGAATGTAGCGGAGACTCATCATCGAAAGATGCGTTCTCAGCCTCCTCCGGGACTTGGACAGCTTCGGGAAGATTGCGAGCACCACCGTCTTGGGGCCCTTCTGGAGTCTCGGTGGAGGCTTGAGTGCGGAGGTGATCGGCGGCCTCTTGTCTCCACCTAGCCACCTCCTCCTGAAGCCTTGCTAACTGAGCAGCTTCGGTTCCAGGAAGGTCTTCGTCTTCATCGGAGGGCAGTCTTGGGAGCTGACATAATCAGTCCGAAGCACAATAGGGGGAGCTCGGGGACCCCTAGGCACTCGACGCCCAGCGGCATCCTCAGGAATCGCTAGAGTGGTTGAGGGTCCGGCCCCGGTGGTCCGAGGGGACCTTCGGAGAGGACCCGAGGCTTGGCTTCACTTCGGAAGCATAGCTAGTCACGGAGAGGTCCGAAGACCTGGGACTTCGACTGATCTGGGAAGGCGAGTGAAGGCCTTCGAACCGCACTAAGAAGCCCTTTACCAAAGGGTGCACGGAATCTTGGGACTCCGAGGCTCCCTCCGTAAGTGTTCTTCAAAGTGCAGTTAGCAGTAGAGAACAAGCTTTTAGAACTTGGCTCCCCACGGACGGCGCCAACTGTTGGCGTAAATTATTACGCTAACAGGTTCTCTAATGTTAAGAACAAACAAACTAAGAGTTCGTGTTTGAGGACTAACTCTAGCCTGCGAAAGGATAACATCTTGAGTAGTTTGAATGCGTGTATTAGAGTAATTGAATCTTTTCGTCCCCGTTACAGGGTAGAGAGAGGGGTATTTATAGGCAAAAGTGTCTAAGGAAAAGACCTATTTACCCCTAGATTACAACCGACATAGTGGAAACTATTCGGTACCCTGAGTAGGGTTAAAAAGGTAAAGCTGTCTGGGGCAAATGGATAAGCCAAACATCTTATCAATCCTGTCGCTCAGCTTCGGAGCCTCGTATCTTGCGGAGGGCTTCTTCGGACTTCAGATCGAGGCCCCCTTCGGCTTAACGCCTCCACCTTCGAGTAAGAGCCCATCAGCTCCGAAGCTTAGTGAGTCTTTGAGTTATTAACCTCTAAGTCCTGAAAATGAAGCAATTTCCCCCAACAAAAACCATCTGCAAAAACACAAGTGCCAGATGTGCTTGGTTCTGCAGTGGTGCCACGGCTAGTGCTAGAAACTAGTGCCAATGTCTGTGGCAAAGAGTTCCTATGCACTGCAAGAGATGCCTTGGCAATCTATGTGGACTTCAGCTTGCTGAAGAGCTCATTACAGGTCAATGTGTCATAACCTGCGGACTCCTCAATGCTGGATATCTTTACTTACCATATGCTACGATCAAGAGCATAGAGAAGCTTGATAGACCTATCATGATCATTGTAAGCAAGCGTCCCGTTGGACCGCAAGTTACTCACTATCGCATCAAAGCGAAAAAACATGGCATCTATAGATTCACCAGGTGCCTGCACAAACAACTGATACTATTGATTGTATGTGCTTTGGCGCCTGGCCTTAATCTGTGTAGAGCCCTCATGAAAGATAGTGAGTGTAGTCCAAATCTCCCTAGCTGTCCAAAGGTGCTGCACCCTATCAAACTCACTTCTACTCAAACCAATGAACAATATATTTCTAGCCTTGGAGTTGGCATTATACTGATCCTTCTCTGTTTGAGATGTGCAAGTTTCAGGGATGGAGTATTGTGAGTCCACAATCTCCCAAATTGCATTTCCTTGACTTAGCAAGTAAGCCTCCATGCGCACCTTCCAGTATGCAAAATCAGTCCCATCGAACATAGGTATTTTACTAACTCTATCCACGTCGCCAACAGATCAAAAACCCGGTTAAGGTCAACTGGTGATCTTAACCCGCTTTGATACCAATTGTTGGACCAGAAACGGCGACCAGAGGGGGGTGAATGGGAGCTTTTAAAATTTCAGACTAAAAATAGCCTTCTGTTTTAATTCTATCTTCTGCGGAATAGGCTTCGAACACACCCTTCAAAGTTCTGGTTCGGAGGTATTTCACAGCTCCGAAAACAAGCTTCGCAAGGAGCAAAAGTTCGAAACCAAGAAGACTTCGCTCCACCCACAACCCCGAAAATTCTTCTCTGCTAAGTCAGTGCAGGCTCCGCACACAGGGTGCCTTCGAGCAGGCTTCGCACTTCACCCTTCGCAAGAGCGGACTTCTCTCTGAGGACTTCGATCAACTCTGCTAAGTCAGTGCAGGCTCAACACACTGGGTGCCTTCGAGCAGGCTTTGCACTTTACCCTTCGCAAGAGCAGACTTCCCTCTGAGGACTTCAACCAAATACTCAGCACTAGCAACTGGTACTAGGCTTCACACTTTGGGGGTCTAAACACACACTGAACACACTTCGCCGAGGACTTCAACAAGGGAAGAAAACGGGCTTTGAACAGTGCTTCTCTAGTAATCATAGAGGTCTAGCCTCCAGTTTACATAGAGCGAACATACACTGAAAAACACACACTTCACTCGAATAGGCTTCTCACACACTTCTCTAGAAAAGATTCAGTGCACAAACTCAACTCAAAAGAAGTGAGACACAGTGAGATCAAAGCATGCAGTGAAGTATGCATACAAGTTCAAGCAGTAAATGAAAACTGAATCAAAACTTCATTGCTTGAACAGGGAACACAAAATGAACTCACAGGATGAATACAGAGAGTGTGGCGGCTAGCACAGGAGTTCTACAATGGATGATCAAAGTGTTGATGTGACCTAGCTAGCCTCCACTATTTATAGGCACTATTTAGCCCAGTGAATAGACTACTTTACCCCTAGGGTTTACACCGGTTTTGTCTCATCAGAACAGGGGGTACAACTGGTAGTCTACTTTATTTGGAGACTTCTTTTATCAGCTTCACAGAGGGGACAACACCAGCTTTTGCAGAGCAGACGTGGTCAGCCTTTGCAGTTTTGGACCCTTCTGAAGCCCCCCTTCGCACGCGAGGGGTGCGGTAGCTTCGGTGAGAAGCCTTGAGCCTGACGGTCTTCGCTTCACCGAAGTCAGCCTTCGATACAGAGACAGTTTTGAGCCGAAGCCGTCAAAGCCCTTGGGCCTTCGCACCAACACCTTCGGAGTGGACCACCATGGCTTCACAGCTTCTCCTAGCTCGAACTTCGTCAGTCCGTGTACCGAAGCCATGCATGGCCGAAGTACCTCAAGTCAGCCTCACTCCGGAGCCAGCCTCACTCTGAAGCCAGCCTCACTCCGGAGTCAGCTTCACTCCGAAGCCAGCCTCACTCCGAAGTCAGCTTCACTCCGGAGCCAGCCTCACTCCGAAGCCCCACCTTCGGAGTACCACCCTTCGAAGTCCCTCCTTCGTCCAAGGCCTTCGCATGAAGCATTACATGAGCACTTTGTCGCAATGTCTCGACGATCCTCACCCGGACCATGCCTTCGATGCACCTCGACTTCTGAGACCTTCGTCGGGTATACCTTTGAGTGCCTCCCTCCAAAGCACACTTCGAACACCTTGCCTCATTGCTGAGGACTTTGTCCACAATACTTCAAAGTCACTCCATTCGGAGTACCCTTCGAAGTGCCTCGCCTCCGAGGACTTCGTCTCGGAGTACCTTTAGCCAGAGCCACACTCCACACTTACTGCCTTCTCCTGGCACACCTCGACCCGAGGTCTGACCTCGACCCCTTCGCAGCCTTCGTGACGGAGCTCCCTGCTCCCCTGGCATCAAGCCTCCTACTTGACCCAGGTTCACTTGCTACAAACCGTCCATCGCCTCCGAAGTCACCTGCGCACCACAGACAAATAGACAAGTGTATCCAGTACCCCGGAGACCTCTCTGAGTAAACAACCTTCGGCACACACTCCGGTGTACCGCCCAAAGTACCGAACCTTTCGATACAACCTAGTCATCGTGTATTGTCGGACCCCTCCGACAGGCACACTCCACTGCAACAGCTGCAGCAACCAGACCCACCGAACCCTTCGATGAAACAACCTCTGAACCCCTTCGGAGGGACCCCTTCGAATCAGAGGGTAAAATTTGTTAATCACTCATCCTTCACAGCTCGAAGCTCTGCTCGGAGCCTGTTAGTCTCCGAGGCTAAAGCTTCCCTTGCCTTGTCGGCCTCGGCCCTCGTCTCCTCGGCTGAGGCTTCGGCCCGCCTTCGCTTCTCGGCTTCCACCGAGACTTCGTGTCGGAGGGACTCCCTCTCCTCCGCCAAGTGTGTCATCCGCCTGTTCGTAGAGGTTGACGCTGCAGCGTTCAGTGCGAAGGCCTGAAAGAGTTCAAGAAAATCACAAGTGTTGATCGAAGACCAAAGTACGACTCGAAGGCTACATAGGACTTCGCTCACCTGGATGAGGGTTTCATTTGCGTTGATGAGAAACCAAGGGTGGTTTCGGTGTTTGTGATGAGTGATTGACAGGATTGTTTACCCTCTGTTCGAAGGGTACCTCCGAAGGGGCTTCGGAGGTGGTACCTCCGAAGGGTGTTCGGAGGTGTGTCACCGGAGTGTGTTCGGTGTTTGCTTGCTGCAGCTGTGCAGCGGAGTGTGCCTGTCGGAGGGGTCCGGCAGTACACGATGACTGGGTTCGTACCGATGGCTTCGGTACTTTGGGCGGTACACCGGAGTGTGTGCCGGAGGATGCTAACCCGGAGAGGTCTCCGGAGTACTGGATACACTTGTTTGCTTGTCTGTGGTGCGCAGGGACTTCGGAGGCGACGGACAGGGTTCGAGCCAGGTGAACTTGGGTCAAGCAGGTGGTTTGATGCCAAGGGAGCGGGGAGCTCCGTCACGGTGGCTGCGAAGGTGGTCCGGGTCGGTCCTCAGGTCGAGACGCGCCAGGTGAAGGCAGAGAGTGCGGAGCGTGGCTCCGGCTGAAGGTACTCCGAGACAAGTCCTCGGAGGTGAGGCACTTCGAAGGTACTCCGAATGGAGTGACTTCGGAGTTGGTGGAACAAGTCCTCTGCGGAGGCAAGGTGTTCGAAGTGTGCTCCGGAGGGAGACACTCGAAGTTACCCGACGAAGGTCTCAGAAGTCGAGGCGCATCGAAGGCATGGTCCGGGTGAGGCTCGTCGAGGAGTGTGCTCGGGAAGAGGCACTGCGACGGAGTGCTCATGGAATGCTTCATGCGGAGGCCTTGGACGAAGGAGGGACTTCGAAGGGTGGTACTCCGAAGGTGAGGCTTCGGAGTGAGGATGACTTGAGGTGCTTCGGCCATGCATGGCTTCGGTACACGGACGGACGGTGTTCGAGCTCGGAGTAGCTGCGAAGCCGTGGTGATCCACTCCGGAGGTGGTGGTGCGAAGGCCCAAGGGCTTTGACGGCTTCGGCTTAAAACCGTCACTGTATCGAAGGAATTCTTCGGCGAAGCGAAGGCCTTAAGGCTGCAGGCTTCTCGCCGAAGCTACCGCACCTTCGGGTGCGAAGGGAGGTTCCAGAAGTCAACTCTGTAAAGGCTGACACTGTCTGTTCTGAAAAAGGCTGACACTGTCCCCTCTGCAGCTGACAGAGAAGCCTCCAAAATAAAGGTGGACTACCTTTTGTACCCCTTAGTTCTGTAGAGACAAATCTGTTGTAAACCCTAGGGGTAAAGTAGTCACTTCCTTAGGATGAAGCCGTGGGCTATAAATATGGGGGCTCGGTAGGTAACATTTAACACTTTGAGCATTTACTGTTGAGCTCCTGTAGACAGACCTCGCTGTATTCATTCTGAGTTCAATTTATTTTGTGTTCCTTGTTCAAGCGGCGAAGCCCTGCTTCTGTGTGCTTTTGCTTGAGCTCGTATTGCATACCTCGCTAGTCTTGTGCACCGAAGCTTGTTTTGGCGAAGGGTGTTTTTATCGCGAAGTGTGTTTTACAGTGTGCTGTCGCTCTGTGTAACACGAGGCAAGACCTCGCTGCTTACTAGCGAAGCCCTGTTCTGTTCCCGTAGTGCTTCTTGTGTCGAAGCCCTTAGCATAGTCCATTTGCGTGTGCGTGTAGACCTTCGGGTACGAAGCCCAGCACCCGTTGCTGTCGCCAAGTACTTGGTCGAAGTCCTCAGAGGGCTGTCCACTCTTGCGAAGGGTGAAGTGCGAAGCCTGCTCGAAGCACCTCGTGTGCGGAGCCTGCACTGACTTAGCAGAGTAGATTTTCGAGGGTTGTTAGTGGAGCGAAGTCTTCTTGGCTTCGAACTTTTGCTCCTCCGAAGCCTGTGTTCGAAGGTGTCGAAGTACCTCCGAACCAGACCTTCGAAGGTTGTGTTCGAAGCCTGTTCCGCAGAAGACAGAACCGAACCGTAGGCTAAGTTTTTAGCCAGAAATTTTAAAAGCTCCCATTCACCCCCCCTCTGGTCGCCGTTTCCGGTCCAACAATTGGTATCAGAGCAGGTTAAGATCACCAGTTGACCTTAACCGGTTTTGTGATCTGTTGGCGACATGGATAGAGGCAGTAAAATTCCTCTGTTCGATGGGACAGATTTTGCGTACTGGAAGGTGCGCATGGAGGCTTACTTGTTAAGCCAAGGAAATGCAATTTGGGAGATTGTGGACTCACAATACTCCATCCCTGATACCCGCACCACTCAAACCGAAAAGGATCAGTACATTGCCAACTCGAAGGCAAGGAACATTCTGTTCATTGGTCTGAGTCGGAGTGAGTTTGATAGGGTGCAGCACCTTAGGACTGCTAGGGAAATTTGGACAACACTCACTGTCTTTCATGAGGGCTCTGCTCAGATCAAGGCCAGGCGCCAAAGCACCTACAATCAACAGTATCAGCTGTTTGTGCAGGCACCTGGTGAATCTATAGATGCCATGTTTTCTCGTTTTGACGCGATAGTGAGTAACTTGCGATCCAACGGGACGCTTGCTTACAGTGATCATGATAGGGCTATCAAGCTTCTCTATGCTCTTGACCGTAGCATATGGGAGGTAAAGATATCCAGCATTGAGGAGTCCACAGGCTATGACACTCTAACCTGTGATGAACTCTTTAGCAAGCTAAAGTCCACAGAGATTGCCAAGGCATCTCTTGCGGTGCACAGAAGCTCTTTGCCACAGCCATTGGCATTGGTTTCTAGCACTAGCCGTGGCACCACTGCAGAACCAAGCACATCAGGCACTTGTGTTCTTGCAGATGGTTTTGCTTTGTCCTCCCTGGTCTCCGTCACAAAGGAGCAGGTGGATACTCTAGCTGATGATGAGCTTGCTCTCATTGCCCGGAGGTTCACCCGCTTTCACCATGAGAGACGGGATCAGCGGAGAAGTGGTTTTAGTGGCTGCTATGAATGTGGCGACACTTCTCACATCAAGGCCAATTGCCCCAAGGTCAAAAAGAGAGATGAGAGTGACCGCCCCAAATACCACAAGAAGGAGAGGAAACCCTTTGTGAAGGGCAAGCGCGGCAAGATGGCTAAGAAAGTAGCCAAGGCCGCTTCCAGAGCATTTGTTGCTGCTCTCAGCGACATCGACACATCCTCAACTGAGGAGTCGAGCTCTGAGGAGGAGGAGTCCCCAAGGAAGGAGGACAAGAAGGATAAGAAGGGACGTGACTTCACCGGCCTTTGCTTCATGGCCGACAGCGATCACAGCGGCGATGAGCTTGACTCATCTGAGGTAAACCTATCATCTGACCAGCTACTAATTAAATTAGATGAGCTGAATGAAGTAGTGCTAGGTCAGGATAGATTACTTGTGCAAGCCGCTAGAGAAAGAAAAGACCTTAGACTTAGGCTAGAAAATGTTTCTACTGAATATGCCATGCTTAAGTCTAAGTTTGATGATGCTGAATGTGAATCATGTTCTGTTGTCATGAGTGAGCTTGCTCAGTTGCGTTCTGTTCATGCTCAAACTCTTTCTGAGCTTGAGACTGCACAGAAGCAGCTTTTGGAGGTGGATTCTAGACCTCATGATGTTATTGATTGCATGAACTGCTGTTTATTACGCGATAGCATTAATTTACGAGATAAGCATGTTCATGATTTAGAGGCTAGATTGGAGAGGGCCGGTAGTTCTAAGGATGTGCAACCTGTGTGTGACACATGCATTACCCTTAAGGACCAGCTAGGCACTGTTAGAGAGCGAGCTGAAAACCTCATGTCTGAAAATGAATACCTTCTTTCTGTGGTGAATAAATGCACTGAAGGGAAGGGTAGGATGGATTTGCTCTTGGCCAAGACCAAGTTGTGTGCTGACAGAGCCGGGGTAGCTCTAGGTTTGGGTTTTGAGAGGATAGCTTCAGACAGTAAGACCAAAACTGTTTTTACCTCTCCCGCCACCCTAGAGAAAGAGAGAGCTCTGTTGGACACCCCATCAGCCAAAAAGCCTACCCATCCACCAAAGAAAACCACACCTCCTATCAAGAAAAATCCTCCCAAGAAAACCACTCAAAAGAAACCCAAGGAGCCTGTGAGAGTTGCTCCTGTGACCCATGAGAGTGCCCCCAGGAGAGTGTTTCATTGTTCTTATTGTCAGCGGGCGGGTCATTTGATTGGTTTCTGTTTCCGTCGCATCAAGGATGAGCGACGTGCACAGGCGATGAGCTATCAGGACATGCATTACCCATCTTTAGGTATGCATGAGTCTGAGTTTTATTCTCGTCCTGTTTTTGAGGCTCCTCGTGCTTCTCGGAGAGGTTTTGCTCCTCGAGGTGTTCACCATGTTCCATATGGTGGTAGACCTCGGGCGAGTAGCTTTGTACCTCGTCAGAGTAGGAGACCTCGTCATGCTTTGCGTTCTTTGCATGCAGGTAGACCTCGCACTTTGCATCATTCTGATTATTATGTGCGTAGACCATCTACTTTTACTGCACCTACTACTCGTGTCACTCAGTGCTGGATGCCTCGTCATTATTTCACTCACCCCAGCACTGAGCGATCGAGGCGTTCTTATCATGTGTAGGCGACAGGTCGAGGCTTGGAGGGCACGTGGATCATGGACTCCGGTTGTTCGCGCCACATGACCGGAGATGCAGCTTGGTTCTCCAGCCTCACTACAACCAAGCAAAGGGAACATATCACCTTCGGAAACAATCGAAGGAGTAGAGTGAAAGGTAAAGGTGTGGTAAGAATTAACACGAACTTCACTCTCAAAGATGTTGCTTTGGTTGAAAATCTGGGATACAATTTGCTGTCTGTATCTCAGTTGCTTGATGAGGGCTTCGAAGTGCGATTTCATCGCGATACTTCGCAAGTGCTCAATTTTGATGGCGTTGTGGTGTGTAAGATCTTTAGGGTTGGGAGAGTTTTTGGAGCTGATTTTTCAGAGTCGTCTGGTTCTTCTCATTGTCTTGTTGCTCATTCGACTTCTGAGCTTTGGAAGTGGCATAGGAGACTAGGGCATATGAGCTTTGAGTTGCTCGCTCGTTTGAGCGCCCTAGGTTTGATCCGAGGATTGCCCAAGCTCAAGTTTGAGAAGAATTTAGTTTGCGCTCCCTGTCGACATGGAAAAATGATTGCTGCTTCGCATTCGCCAGTCACCACAGTGATGACTGAACAGCCCGGAGAACTTCTCCATATGGACACTGTAGGTCCTTCTCGGGTTAGTTCTTTAGGTGGGAAGTGGTATGTACTTGTTATTGTCGACGATTTCTCTCGCTACTCTTGGGTCTTCTTTCTTGCCAGCAAGGATGAAGTGTTTTCACACTTTCGGAGCTTGGCTTTGAGACTTTTCACTGAACTCCCAGGTGCATTAAAATTCATTCGAAGCGATAATGGCACCGAGTTCAAAAATAGTCTCTTTGTTGATTTTTGCATGGAGCATGGCATAGAACATCAATTCTCTGCTCCGCGGGTTCCTCAACAGAATGGTGTTGTTGAGAGGAAAAACCGCACTTTGGTTGAGATGGCTAGGACGATGCTTGATGAGCATAGGACTCCTAGAAAATTCTGGGCTGAGGCCATGAACACTGCTTGTTACATCTCAAACCGAATTTTCTTGCGCTCAATTTTAAATTTGACATCTTATGAGCTGCGTTTTGGGAGACAGCCCAAAGTTACTCATCTTCGAGTTTTTGGCTGTCGCTGCTTTATCCTAAAACGTGGTAACTTGGATAAATTTGAGTCGCGATCTTCTGACGGGATCTTTTTGGGTTATACTACTCATGGTCATTCTTATCGTGTTTATAACTTGGAAACTAACACTGTCATCGAGTCATGTGATGTGACTTTTGATGAATCAACCCCCTCTGTTAGTTCTGCTCTTGAACAGGCAAATGAACACGACATGGAACAGACTTTATTCGAAGACGAAGATCCCGGAGAATTCGAGGATGATCCCCTACTACCCTCGACATCAACCCCCGAAGCTGACCCCGCTTCTACTACTTCGGCACGAGGTCCCGAAGCGACTACCTCAACATCGGTCATCTTGGACCACTCCAACGCACAAGTTGAGGGGGAGACTGCATCCCGCCGCGAGGCTCCACATCATGTTCAAAGGATGCACCCTCCCGAGCAGATCATTGGTGAGCTTGATCAAAGGGTAACACGTTCTCACGCTCATTTTACTAATGCTGCTTTTGTTGCTTCTTTCGAGCCCTTAGATGTTAGTCATGCACTTTCTGATTCTAGTTGGATCAATGCCATGCATGAAGAGCTTGAGAATTTTGAAAGAAACCAAGTCTGGACTTTAGTTGATCCTCCACCTAATGTTCATTTCATTGGAACAAAATGGATTTTCAAAAATAAACAAGGGGAGGATGGAACAATTGTTAGAAATAAGGCTAGACTTGTAGCTCAGGGTTTTTCTCAACTAGAAGGGATTGATTTTACTGAAACTTTTGCACCTGTTGCTCGCCTTGAGGCCATTAGGATTTTGCTTGCCTTTGCGACATCCCGGGGATTCAAACTCTATCAAATGGATGTCAAAAGTGCTTTTCTTAATGGCTTCATAGGTGAAGATGTTTATGTAAAACAACCCCCTGGTTTTGAAAACCCCAAGTACCCACATAAAGTCCTTAAACTTCATAAGGCTCTTTATGGACTCAAGCAGGCCCCTCGGGTGTGGTATGATAGACTTAAGTCTTTTCTGCTTGAGCGAGGGTATTTGATGGGCTCTGTTGATAAAACTTTGTTTACTCTCAAGCATGGCAAAGATTTCCTCCTAGTTCAGATTTATGTGGATGATATCATCTTTGGTGGCTCTTCTCATGCTTTGGTTGCCGAGTTTGCAGATACCATGAGCAGGGAGTTTGAAATGTCGATGATGGGTGAACTCACCTTTTTCCTTGGTTTGCAAATCAAGCAAAGCAAACAAGGTACTTTTGTCCACCAGACAAAGTACACCAAGGACCTGCTCAAGAAGTTCGACATGTCCGATGCGAAGCCCCTCGCCACTCCAATGGCTACATCTGTAGCATTGGACCCTGACGAAGATGGAGAAGCCGTAGATCAGAAGGAGTTCCGAAGCATGATCGGCTCCCTCCTCTACTTGACTGCCACGAGGCCGGACATACACTTCGCTGTGTGTCTGTGCGCTCGTTTTCAGGCTTCACCACGAGCTTCGCACCGCCAAGCGGTAAAGCGCATCCTAAGGTATCTCAAACACACCCTTGAATTTGGCATATGGTATTCATCGTCTTCATCTTTATGTCTTAGAGGTTATTCAGATGCGGATTTTGCTGGGTGTAGAATTGATAGGAAGAGTACCTCCGGTACTTGTCATTTTCTGGGTACGTCTCTGGTTTGCTGGTCTTCCCGCAAACAGTCTAGTGTTGCACAATCGACGGCCGAGGCCGAATATGTTGCTGCAGCTAGCTGTTGCTCTCAGATTTTGTGGATGGTTTCCACTTTGCGGGATTTCGGGTTAGATTATAAGAGTGTTCCACTTTTCTGTGATAACACTAGTGCTATTTGTATTGCAAACAACCCGGTTCAGCACTCCAGAACCAAACACATTGATGTACGGTATCATTTTCTCAGAGATCACAATGAGAAGGGTGATATTGAACTTCAATATGTTGATACCCAACACCAGCTTGCCGACATTTTTACAAAACCCCTCGATGCATCTCGATTTGCTTACTTGCGTGGGGAACTTGGTATTTGTCATCCCTACGGCATTTTGTGAGGGGGAGCTGATTTTAATTGTCTTGCATATGCTCATTATGTGTGGAATTGCACTTACATCTTTTGCTATTATATGCCTGCTTTTAATTCAAAGAAATCATGACAGCTCAGCTCTATGAAATATGTCTGGAACATTGATTGTGCATGATGTTTTATTTTCTAAGATCAAAACTTGCTCACTGCTAAATCGTGTATCTAGCTTGTGTAGGCAGGACTGCTTTTAGCTATCTTTTATCTACTTGACAGCAAGACACTGCTCCTTGGATGCTAAAATTTGCAACTTGAAAAATTGTGTTCTTTATTCATGGATATTCACCAAAATATTTCATTTATCTGAATCAAAATCAAAAATCCATGATTTGTCTGGTTTAAATGAAAAGATCCAGGAGGGTTTGTTTGTCGCACTACTCTATTCTAGACTGCTTACCATTGCACTTTGGTCTGAACTGGAATAGTGTAGTGTATGCCAAAATCACCGCCTTAAGCTTCAGATGGCTTTCATGCCTAGGCTTGGCCTGATTGGAAAGTATAAGGTGGACAAACAAATAACCCCTGGCATTAAGAAAAAGAACAACAAAATTAATTGCTCATCAAGTTTTCTTTCACAGCTCCTTTTGAACAAGACTTGTCTGTCTAGGGTAGAATTTGTTAGCTTTGCGCAGTCCTTGCCTTCACATGTCTAGCTGCTTTGATTAAGTGGTGATGCTTTTCCTTCAAAATGACGAAATCACATGCCATCATCTTGTTTCACAGAGTGTTAAATTGAGCTGAGCACATGATCATTCGTTTTAATGTTGGCATATTTTTGCATTATATGTCCTTGCAATTCTATTCATTTCGAAGCTTTGCATCTTTTGACTGCTCCTTGATGCTTGCATTGCCAAAGGGGGAGAGGTTTGCTATGTTCTCTGCCGCAAGAAGGCATAATTTTGAAGGGGGAGAGACTTTTGGACATAAAGGGGGAGAAAAAGTTGCTTAACTCAGGGGGAGTTCTTATCAAGGGGAGATTTGCCGAAGGGGCTTTTACTCTTTTACAAAGGGGGAGAAAATTTCTTTTATCAAGTGACATGCTTTGGCTCTTTTTGAGTTTTTATGGTCACTTGTGTGCTGAAAATTTTTACATTTTCTTGAACTTCAGTTTGGTTGTCAATGCACTCATCAAGGGGGAGATTGAGAAACCAAGGGTGGTTTCGGTGTTTGTGATGAGTGATTGACAGGATTGTTTACCCTCTGTTCGAAGGGTACCTCCGAAGGGGCTTCGGAGGTGGTACCTCCGAAGGGTGTTCGGAGGTGTGTCACCGGAGTGTGTTCGGTGTTTGCTTGCTGCAGCTGTGCAGCGGAGTGTGCCTGTCGGAGGGGTCCGGCAGTACACGATGACTGGGTTCGTACCGATGGCTTCGGTACTTTGGGCGGTACACCGGAGTGTGTGCCGGAGGATGCTAACCCGGAGAGGTCTCCGGAGTACTGGATACACTTGTTTGCTTGTCTGTGGTGCGCAGGGACTTCGGAGGCGACGGACAGGGTTCGAGCCAGGTGAACTTGGGTCAAGCAGGTGGTTTGATGCCAAGGGAGCGGGGAGCTCCGTCACGGTGGCTGCGAAGGTGGTCCGGGTCGGTCCTCAGGTCGAGACGCGCCAGGTGAAGGCAGAGAGTGCGGAGCGTGGCTCCGGCTGAAGGTACTCCGAGACAAGTCCTCGGAGGTGAGGCACTTCGAAGGTACTCCGAATGGAGTGACTTCGGAGTTGGTGGAACAAGTCCTCTGCGGAGGCAAGGTGTTCGAAGTGTGCTCCGGAGGGAGACACTCGAAGTTACCCGACGAAGGTCTCAGAAGTCGAGGCGCATCGAAGGCATGGTCCGGGTGAGGCTCGTCGAGGAGTGTGCTCGGGAAGAGGCACTGCGACGGAGTGCTCATGGAATGCTTCATGCGGAGGCCTTGGACGAAGGAGGGACTTCGAAGGGTGGTACTCCGAAGGTGAGGCTTCGGAGTGAGGATGACTTGAGGTGCTTCGGCCATGCATGGCTTCGGTACACGGACGGACGGTGTTCGAGCTCGGAGTAGCTGCGAAGCCGTGGTGATCCACTCCGGAGGTGGTGGTGCGAAGGCCCAAGGGCTTTGACGGCTTCGGCTTAAAACCGTCACTGTATCGAAGGAATTCTTCGGCGAAGCGAAGGCCTTAAGGCTGCAGGCTTCTCGCCGAAGCTACCGCACCTTCGGGTGCGAAGGGAGGTTCCAGAAGTCAACTCTGTAAAGGCTGACACTGTCTGTTCTGAAAAAGGCTGACACTGTCCCCTCTGCAGCTGACAGAGAAGCCTCCAAAATAAAGGTGGACTACCTTTTGTACCCCTTAGTTCTGTAGAGACAAATCTGTTGTAAACCCTAGGGGTAAAGTAGTCACTTCCTTAGGATGAAGCCGTGGGCTATAAATATGGGGGCTCGGTAGGTAACATTTAACACTTTGAGCATTTACTGTTGAGCTCCTGTAGACAGACCTCGCTGTATTCATTCTGAGTTCAATTTATTTTGTGTTCCTTGTTCAAGCGGCGAAGCCCTGCTTCTGTGTGCTTTTGCTTGAGCTCGTATTGCATACCTCGCTAGTCTTGTGCACCGAAGCTTGTTTTGGCGAAGGGTGTTTTTATCGCGAAGTGTGTTTTACAGTGTGCTGTCGCTCTGTGTAACACGAGGCAAGACCTCGCTGCTTACTAGCGAAGCCCTGTTCTGTTCCCGTAGTGCTTCTTGTGTCGAAGCCCTTAGCATAGTCCATTTGCGTGTGCGTGTAGACCTTCGGGTACGAAGCCCAGCACCCGTTGCTGTCGCCAAGTACTTGGTCGAAGTCCTCAGAGGGCTGTCCACTCTTGCGAAGGGTGAAGTGCGAAGCCTGCTCGAAGCACCTCGTGTGCGGAGCCTGCACTGACTTAGCAGAGTAGATTTTCGAGGGTTGTTAGTGGAGCGAAGTCTTCTTGGCTTCGAACTTTTGCTCCTCCGAAGCCTGTGTTCGAAGGTGTCGAAGTACCTCCGAACCAGACCTTCGAAGGTTGTGTTCGAAGCCTGTTCCGCAGAAGACAGAACCGAACCGTAGGCTAAGTTTTTAGCCAAAAATTTTAAAAGCTCCCATTCACCCCCCCTCTGGTCGCCGTTTCCGGTCCAACAGTTGATGAAGAGGTCCATTGGGTTCGAGTGGCTGAGTTGAGCCACCAATCCTCCGGCCTCCCCAGCTGCGCAGCCCTCGCAGAAGTCGTGGATGGCCGCCTCAGTCACGGCCCCCTTTGGCAGCAGAGGCCGAACAATTTCCTCCACCGCAACCGCCAGCACAGGCTTCGGTAGAGCTGGGCTTCGGTCCACCACCTCGACTTCCTCGTCACTTCGAGGGTCCCCTTCATTGCGACCGTGGCCTCCATCTTCTTTAGACGAGGAACTATCAGACTTCGAGCTGCTACTGCTGCTGCTGCCAGAGGCCTCTACTGGCTTCGGTGCGGTCGGCCTTGCACCGGTGTCATCCTCTGCAAAGAAGTTCAAGTCAAAATCCACATATAAAAGAGAAGTCTGTCTAAAGTGTTTACCTTCATAGGAGATGTATTTGAAGGTAGAGGGGTCAATGTGTGCCCCCAATCCTTTTGCTGCGAAGCTGGCGCTTCGACCTCTGCACCCGAAACCATCGCCGTCGAGGTCTTCACTACCACCTCGGTAGCTGTGGCTGGAGCCTTAGCTGGCTCTGCTTCTGTTCGAGGGTTCGCGCCCGTTGCCTCCTCCGGAGTAGAGGCTTCGGTTGCGGGGACCTCCGACCAAACCCTTGAAGCTTCGGGCTCATCGTCGTCCCTCCTTTTCATCTTGGAGCCGGTTGTCAAAGGGGTAAGGTGGGAGAAGTCTGGCAGAGCCTGGACCTCCTCGAAGCTGAGTAGGGTCCACACCCTATTCCAGTGCTCCTAGGTCCCCACCAGAGTAAGTCGTTGGGCTTGCTCCTCAAGTGTCGGGGCCCCGACAACACGCTCCGCCACCGTGATGGCCTCCTCCGGAGTCCTCACTTCAAGAGTGGCTTCATCAAGATTCCAAGTTAGAGTAAAGTTTTTGGCGAAGTATGAAAATGGAAAGGCTTCGAAGTCTTACTAAGGCGTTTTGTTGCCACCTCGTTTAGGCCCCCTCGGCCCGAAGGTTGGAAGAGGCCCTCCGGCCAAGAGCGCGCAAGGGGGCTGAGCCGGAGGGTGATGAACTCCTCCGTGAGGTCTCTCATGCTCATCTTCGTGGCCACCCTCCGAAGGAGCGAGATCCTCGAGCGAAGGGTGTCGGGGCTGGTCTTCACCACACCTTCGCGCTGGTAAGAGATAAGTGCATTGGTACTCCGAAGGGGAGAGTTCGCGCCAATGGAGGTGTAGAACCATTCTTGATCCCACCTCGAGTACCATTTGCTGTTGGCGGCCCTCGCCAGGAAGGCATCTTGATACTCCTTCCGGAGTTGGAAGTTGGCGCTTCTGAAGGCCAAAGCCCTCTTGACGCGGTCTGCGCCCTCCCTTGGTTTCGGTTGGCAGTTGGCATCGTGAAGAGCAATGAAGACGTCGGCGCGGCCCTCGCAGCCTTTGGCTGGCCCATTCAAACACGGCAAGCCTCGCCACGGCGTTGGGCGAAAGTTGAGGAAGCTCGAGGTTGTAAGCCTTCAGGACTTCGCTCAGCATCCCCACCGCCAGCAGTCCGAGGCCGGCTTCGAAGAAGGCCTCGAACAACACCACTTCGTCAGACCGAGGCCTCGGTATGGCCTCCGACTTCTCCGGCACTCGAAGTTGAATCTTCGACGCGATCTTCCCCGCGCAGGCCCTCCGGACAGACTCCTCTGTGGAGATCGAGGCCCTCTCCAATGTTTGCTCGAACTTGTCAGATGGCAACCGAAGATCCTTCGGCCCAACCGCCTCGATGCAGGCTTCGCTGCTGCAGCTGTCGCGGTCTGCACTTGGGCGGAGCTCGAGCTCGAGCCCAAGGCCAAAGCCTTCGAAGCAACCTTCTTCGGCATTTCTGTGAAGCTTCGGGCGAAGGGCGCTAAAGCTTGCGAAGGCTACTTCGCGCGAAGCTAAGGAGGAGAAGAGAGGAAGGGTGCAAGGCGTTGAGAAGAAAGCAAATGAGAGGTTTGTCGAAGCCGTGTGCGGTAAACCCCTATTTATAGGCGGTAAAAAGCCTGATGGTTCGCGTGCCGAAGCCACTGACAGGTAGGCCTCCAACGAAGCTGAAGTGACCCGGCGCACTCTAACGGTCAATTTTATAGCCGTTGCGAAGTCAATTTATCTCCCCGAGGTCGTTCTGACAGCTAACGCAGGCAATTATTACCTGCGCATTTCGAAGCCACCTTCGGTCCAAGCTCTGAAGGCCTGTTTTCTCTAAAGTTGTAATTTTTACTGTCATTTGTCCCAAGGGCGCACGCGCCTCTTCGTTCCGAAGGCCAGCAAGCGAGGGGCTACTGTTGGGGGAATAAGTTTTCCCTTGAACAGGGGCCAAATGACGTTAGCCTCCGACAGCCTTCGGCCCGGAGCCCAAGACTGTCGAAGCCTGTTCCTTTCTGAAGAAGCTATTTCTAAGTCCCAAGGTTCACTTCGAAGCCCTCTGGAGTGAGGCCTCCGAACCCCTTCGGAGCCCTCCGGAGCGAAGCCCTCAAGATCCCGTTGAAGTTCACCAGAAGCTAAGTCTCGGGCTAACTTCAAAGTTACTCCGAGCCTTTTTCGGAGTTAACCTTCGAGCCTTGTTCGGAGTTAGCCTTCGAGCCTTGTTCGGAGTTAGCCTTCGAGCTCTATTCGGAGTTAACCTTCGAGCTCCCTTCGGAGCTCCCTAGAGCTAGTCTCCGAACCCTGTCCAGCCAATTCAAAGCTAAGTCTCCGAGAACCCAGTTCGGAGTTCAGTTCGGAGTATACTTCGAAGCCCACTTCGGAGTGTACTTCGAAGCCTCACTTGCGGTCTTCGCCTGAAGAGCTACGACCCCTACTCTGAATCCAGAAGATATTTATACCTCGCTGCAGTGTAGAAGCCATACCAGGGGCCCCTCTGCCCCTAGTATGTCGTTTAGCTGGTCAAGAAGTGACGTTTATCTCACACGTCTGTAAAGCTATAAAGCACTTTGTACAGTAGACTAGTTCCTTTTTCCCTTTTTGCCCCTATAAGCCTATGACTTATAGAGGGAATTTTGGTCTTTTCCTTTGGCTTGCGTGCCTATAAAAGTAGGGCCAAGCCCTTGTAACAGGTTAACTGCTCCCAGGGCTATGAAACCCTAGAGCTCACTACACTACACTAAGGCATATTATGCCAAATCCACCACAAACTGGACGTAGGGCTATTATCCTCTAGGGGAGGTCCGAACCAATATAAATCTTTTCTCTTTCTGAGAGAACCCTTCGAGGTTCATTTTACACACCATACACACACATACAAAACCTGTGCTGTAGCTAACACAATTGCTACAACATCGACGAACTAAAGAAATGCCCCTACTAATGATTGCAATGTTTTTCATCGACAGGTTCAATCGGCCATAGAAGGATAATTGAAAATAGACCCTAGTCCAAAGATGAAGTTGGACAAAGACCCCCTCCCGTGAACACCATCGACCTCGACGAGAATCCGAAGGCTTGCGACCAAAGTAGGCTTCGCACATCTTCTCGAGCGGAGCCCAGAGGGTCTCAAGGGGGGCTTCTATGCTCAGGTAGCCTCGTAATTAGCTCTTGATCTCACGATTCTCGAAGTAGTCTTTAGGTAGTCTTGAATGTATTTCTTCATGTAGGACGAAGGGATCTTTGACTGGCTTATTGGCTTTGAACCTCCAGAAGGCTTCGGCCTTCCGGAGGCTTTGCAGATAATGTCATTTGGACCTTGTTAGGGTAAAGTTATTTCTCCCAACATATATATATAGCCATAGCTCATTAACCTTCATGTGTGCTGCTGCTAAGCATCAACCATGAGGCGGTACATAGGTGTTGCGGTCATAGCGCGGTGGTGTGGAGATCATGAGGGGGTGTGCGGCACCTCTTGACAGTGGTTTGAGGATCATATCTGTTTTGTGGTGAGGTAGTTTAGAGCTGAAGGCGGCTAGCTCCTCTCCATTGTGGTTGTCTCTTCTCGTTTTCATCTCCTCCCTCCATTTGGAGCTCTTTTCTTTTTTTGGTCATCTTCTTTCTCGGTTGTAGGGTGCTCATTCGGTCTGGTAGTAGTCTCCTTCGAGATTTGTGATATTCGTATGCTGATGTTATTATCTATAGGAGTGGTGCTAGTTGCAATGCGCTGGTATGTTGGGAGTGATAATGTGTTGTTGGCAGGGGCGGATCTAGGTGTGCTGGGGGCGCGCCCCCTATAGCCTAAGAAATTAATAAACTAGTTGTTATCATCAATTAAATTAAATTATTTTCTTGGCCTCGTGGACAAGACTCGTCTTTATGAAGGCAGGGTGTTGCGTTCGATCCCTCAAGCTTCCTTAATTTATTTTTTCCTTGATTCAGATTCTTTTGTGTTCATAGTTTTTTCCTTGCTTATGATTCGTTTGTGTTCATAGCAATGAATAATTTAAAATTTTTCTTTGGTTGTTCACATTCTAATTCGCCTTAGAGCATCTCCAAGAGAGCTCTTATATATGTTTTTAAATTTAAAATTTAAAATTTTGATGAAAAAATATGTTCCAACAGCATCTCTAAACAAATCCTTGTCCTTAACAAATGCCTAAATCACTTGATATCTATCCTAAACAAAGTCCCCCCTCATTTTCGTTGACACCATTCTCTTGCTCGTGCGCGCCATTTCTTTTCACTTCTACGGTGCACATCCCGCACGTCGCATGCAATCCACTGCAATCCCTTGCAATCTTCCCTCCACGGTGTGCCGCCCGCACCCACATCACCCGCTCTCCACCATCCCCAGCACACCGCCCGCTCCTCGTCATCCCCAATGCCACTAGCACCTCGTCGTCCCCAGCATGCCGCCACTATTCCTTCCCCACCGCGCCGCCCCCACCTACAGCATGAAGCATCCCAACGCCACCGGCACCTCGTTGTCCCTAGCTCGTCGCTCCTGTTCCTTCCCAGTGTGGTGCCCCCACCTACATCAAGGAGAAGCATCCTGATTCCATCCGCCATTTCCAAGGACCGTGTGAAGGGATCGCAGAAACTGACAAGGCCATTCGACGCTGGCTTCTTGAACCAGGTTTAGTTTATTGTATCACTTCCGTAGTTTGTGGGCAAGCAAAAGGTATTGATTAATAGCATACCTAGATTATTTAATAGCTATAGTGAAAGTTGCTAAAAGAAATTAACAAGTTGAGTTGGGTATGTTTTCAGTATAGTATTTACATTCATAATGAGAAATATCTGGGCACAAGAACAGATATATGTTACAGGTGCAAAGCTCAGCAAAAGTGCAATATCCTCTTTGATAATATTTAAAGGTACTATTCTTCTGTTACATATGAAGCACAAATTAATGCTGAGTGATGTCTGAAAGAAGACTGAGAAATAGAAATAGAAATAGGATCACTCACCTGTAACACTTTCTATTTAGGTGCTTCTCCTAAAATCTCCTCTAGTAGAATGCCCATGTCTGCATTAATCTTCTGAGCATTTGAGATGTAGATTGGTTGATGCTAGCTATATTAGACTTCAACTGTTACATGATGCATCACGTTGGTTAATGCTCATAATTGATTAGAGTGAATGGCATGCTAGCCCCACTCCGACACCCCCTATGATGAGTAGAGGTGAAAACGGATTAGATATGGACGGATATCACTAATATCATATTTTATATATTTTTTTTGGATTCGGATTCAGATTCAGATTTAGATAATCTAGATACGAAATCGGATATGAATATGGAGCGGATATGTATCGAATACGAATATGGTTACGAATACTTACCGAATATCAATAATATATTTATTTATTCGCAGTCACAATACACAAATGATAAGTAATAGTTAACATCACATAAATCATCACGAATATAAAAATCCACATGCAAGTTCACATTTTACAAATCACCACAAATAGAGTTCACATAAAAGTGCATGCCACACAAATCACCACAATCCATAAATAGAGTAATAGTTCACATAAAAATTGACATCACACTAATCAATAATTAAATCTTTGTTTAAACTTGAATTTTTTCTATGATAAAAATACAACATATCTCATCTCATATAAAAAATTTACATTTTTCTACATAATTTTGCTGTTTTTAATTCATTATGTATGTTTCTATGATTTATATTGAAATTTATCAAATTTGAACTACAAGTGCATGAAATAATGAACCAAAAATTATCGAAAAATAATATTCATGCATTTGAGTCTATTTTAAGTCAGTATCCACTAAATTGAAAGTTTTTTTAAAAAAAAATGTTACGACACTCGATGGGCAACATAGAGTTTAATGATATTTTAATTCTAAAAAATTCAAATGAAGTCTGAAAAATACGATGCGTCTCATGGTATCATCATATTATACATAGATACTGTGATAAAAAATTAAAAATATTTCGAGAAAGTTTTCATGTATGATGTTAAGAAAGATGGATATTTGAGAGTAACGAATTAAAATGTTAAGAAGGAATGTGTTAGGTTTAAAAGCAAATCAATAATTAAATATTCGTTTAAACTTGAATTTTTCTATGATCAAAATAAAACATATCTTTTCTCATATAAAAAATTCACATTTTTCTACATAATTTTGCTATTTTTAATTTATTATGTATTTTTCTATGATTTATATTGAAAATTTTCAAATTTGAACTACAAGGCATGAAATAATGAACCAAAAATTCTAGAAAAATCATATTCATGCATTTGAGTCTATTTTAAGTCAGTATCCACTAAATTAAAAGATTTTATTTTTTAAAAATGTTACGACACTCGATGGACAACATAGAGTTTAATGAATTTTTAATTCTTAAAAATTCAAATGAAGTCTGAAAAATATGAGACGTCTTATGGTATCATCATATTATACATAGATACTGTGATAAAAATTAAAAATATTTCGAGAAAGTTTTCATGTACGATGTTAAGAAATATAGAAATTTGAGAGTAACGAATTAGAATGTTAAGAAGGAATGTGATAGGTTTAAAAGCAAATCAATAATTAAATCTTCATTTAAACTTGAATTTTTTCTATGATCAAAATACAACATATCTTATCTCATATAAAAAATTCACATTTTTCTACATAATTTTGCTATTTTAAATTCATTATGTATTTTTATATGATTTATATTAAAATTTGTCAAATTTGAACTATAAGTGCATGAAATAATGAACCAAAAATTCTAGAAAAATTATATTCATGTATTTGAGTCTATTTTAAGTTAGTATCTACTAAATTGAAAGATTTTCTTTTAAAAAAATATTATGACACTCGATGGGCAAAATAGAGTTTAATGAATTTTTAATTCTAAAAATTTAAATGAAGTCTGAAAAATACTAGACGTCTCATGGTATCATCATATGATACATAGATACTGTGATAAAAATATAAAAATGTTACGAGAAAGTTTGTTATATACTATGATAACATTCTAAAAATGTTAAATAATTGGAATGAATTAAGTTTAAAAGCAAACTAGTGGTTAATTTTTTGTTTCAATTGAAACTTTTTTATAATTAAAATACAACATATATTATTTTATGAAATTTGTTTATATTTTTATATGTCAATTTGTTATTTTTAGTTAATTTATTATGTTTCTAAAATTTAAATTGAAAGAAATCAAAAAACAATTTTTTTATTTTATCCATTACAACATCGCATTTTCTCGGTTTAAAATGATAGAATTTTATCCCATTTATTAAAAAATATTTTTGTTTTATTTTTTTATTTTTTTAAAAAAAACTTTTTTATTTTTTATTTCTTTTCTTGGCTCCTAGGCGAGTGGCCGAGCCGCTGATGCCCGAGTGGCCGTGCGGCCCATGCTGTGCTGCGGCCTGTGAGCCTACATGAGTAGGTTGTATCTATGAGTGGGCCTATATTTTTAATGGGCCGGATAATTCAGATTATCCGAATCTGTATCTGAATCCAACAGATATCAGACATATCATATTCGTTTCCGTATCCGGAAAAAAATATCCGAATCTGTATCTGAAAAATCCGTATCCGAATCAAAAAATCCAAATCCGTTTTGCGGATACGATCGGAAACTATCCGAACCACTTTCACCTTGATGAGCAGTGACTTGGCCCCCTACTGCATTTTAAACGTTTATACTCTTGAAATAGTACTATTTCCTTTTTGTTTTCTATGCTATCTTTACATATACATCGTATTTAACAAGGACAAACAAGGAAAATATACATAAATTAATCATTCCTTAATAGGTGAAATCATATCCACCTTTTGAAATCTGAGAGTATAGTATAACATATAGATGCCCTATAAGTGAGCGTTTGGTTCCACATACTAAAGTTTAGTCCACGTTACATCAGATGTTTGAACATCAATTTGAAGGATTAAATATGAATTAATTATAAAAATAATTACAAAATTAGAAGATTATTCGTGAGATGAATTTATTAAGCCTAATTAATCTATGATTAGCAAATGTTTACTGTAGCATCATATTGTCAAATCATAGTGTAATTAGGCTCATTAGATTTATCTCGTGAATAATCCATCGATTATGAATGCATTTTATAAATAGTTTACATTTCATATTCTAAAATAATATCCAAATATCCGATGTGATGGGACTAAGGCCCCATTTAGATTAGGGTTGCTTATTTTTAGGGACTAAAGTTTAGTCTTATTTAGTCCCTAAAATCCCAAACAAATTGCTTATTGGGATTAAACTGTAGTCCCTAAAGTTTAGTCCATTAGTTCCTTGGATGTTGCTTATTGGGACTAAAAAGTGTCATGCACACTTTATCCTTATTTATGAACCCTTCATTGAATGATGTTTAGTCTCTATATTCAAACAAGAGGACTAAACTTTAGTCTCTACTAAAATAAGCAAGTTTTAATTCCTAAAAATAAGCAATGTCATCCAAACGGGCCTAAACTTTTGTACTAAACACTCGGACTAACCGTTTTTATACACTTTTAGTCCTAAACACCTAAACATGTGAACTAAAGTTCAGACTACAAGTTTTAGTTCTCTAATCCATATGAGATGGACTAAACTAGACTAAAGTGAGTTTTGGACACTCATGTCCCTCATTAAATTGTGTTGGGAATATTCATGCCTTTCATTGCAAAAATAAAATAATATTTGTTCAATTAGTCTTCGAATGAAGGAAGGATACATCGCCTAAGGGCATGCACAACAGTATAGATAGCTGTCGTCTGTAAATTTTTGAAATTTACAACACATATAACTAAATAGTCAACTAGTACAACCCATAGACAGTAGTTGTCTATTTAATTATCTACAAAATATTCAATGCTTGTATGTAACCATGACTCATAGATTCTTAAATATGCATTGGAGCATGAGCTCTTGCTGTCTCTTCACCAAGAAATGACTTGCATCTTTCATCATTTATTGCTGTGAAATGAGAGATTTTTTGTAAAATATTCAGCTTATAGAAAGCTTCAAAATTACCACCGTACATGCCCTAAACAACCAAAGGGATACCGTGCGAAATCTAAAACGATTTGCCTCGGTTACATTCTCGCGACTTTCCCACCGATATGCGGGCCCGCGCACGTGACGTGGACCTGTCAGGCCACTGCCCCTGGTTTTAGATTCCCCCGGACCCCAGTGGGCAGTGGGTGTCGTCTTTTACAGTTTTACAGCCTCCATTTTTTATTCTTTTATTTTTATGATTTCTCGGAGCCAATGGTGAGCCTATAGCGCAGACGCGGACGCCGACGCCGACGCCGACGCATTATTCCTGTTCATTCTCCTCTCTCGTCTGGCGTAGCAGCCGCCAAATTGCAGCGACTGTAAGAAGCAACCGGGACCACGCACTATGGGCTGCGGCATCGTCGTCTTCCTCCTTATCCATCTCCTCATCGCTCGCTGACGTCTCCGGCTCTGCTCGGAACCATCCGTAATGGTGAGGAAGCAATCGCTAATTGATCGATCGATCGGGCATTGAGTCGGTGTTGGGCCGCACGGTGTTGCTGGTGCGTGTTTTGTCGGTTGGGCCGTTGGGGGTGTTGATTTTGTTTCGGTTGTTAGCGCAGGCGAAGAAGCAGCGGACGAGGGAGGCCGCCGCGAGGCGTCGACGGGAGCAGCAGGGTCGGGTCGACTGGCAGCACCACCTCCACCGGCGGCGGCCTCTCCTGTTGCAGCCGCGCGAAGAGCGGTGCGTCTCCTGCACCACGTTCAACATCCTCGCGCCGATCTACAAGCGCATGGAGTCCGAGGTCAGCTGGATCTCTGCTTTCGGAGCTTTCCCCTTCCCCTGGACTATACTGAATTCAGCATGTTTAATATTGCCTCGGATTGGGGGTTTGTTGAATTAGTGTATTGATGGTGGCGGTGTTCGCATTGGGTGCAGAATTGCAGGGAGAGCCAGCACAGGGCTTACTGGTTTAGTCGGAACGAGAAGATCATCGACCGTCTTCTCGCTGATTACTCCTCCATTATCTGCCTTCAGGTGAGGGGGAACTGAGCAATTTCTTCAGTTTTTTGGGCTTGTGGATGTGCACAACAAATATATGGATGTGAATGTTTTGATTTTGTTGCAGGAGGTGTGGCTGGGAAACGATGAGCTAGTCAACATGTATGAGAAGCGGCTTGGAGACGCGAATTACAGTCTGTTGAAGCTTGCCCGCACCAACAATCGTGGAGACGGTGAGTTCCCCTTAACCCATTTCAGCTTGGCAGGACGAAGGGAAAAAATGATCTTGCTCTATGGACCATGTAGGGAAATGTGTGTTGTTGTCGTGTACTCGTGCCTACTCCGTTTAAACGGTTGTTTGTTGTGAGGTGGATATACCTTTGGGAAGCTTAAAATATAAACGATAGTGTGATACTGATTATTATTAGTTACGTGGTGGTTGATTATAATTATTACTTAAGTTGGTTATAATTTTTTATGTTGAACACAATTTGCTTCTACTTTAAGCATAAGCTTTCCTAAAGGAGCCATATAATCTTTCTTGTTCTGTGTCACAGGAAAGCCTATCTGCCTATCTGAACCAGAACAGAACATAGTTTAGGAAATGATTAAATGATGTCTGTATGAACAAAAGGTACTCCAAATTGGCCATTGTGCCTGTACCTTTCAGTCTTGTAGTCATAACCTAAAGTGCATCCATGTCGACGTTGATAATTTCTTGTGCTGAATGCCTGTGATGTTGATGTCTCACATGATTATCATTACGTTATGATGCATATTTTTCCTTTCAAGTATTTCAGAAGGACATGCATAATAAAATGCTGATAATCATAAAGTCCAATGCGCCTGATGTTGATGCATCTTATAGTTGTCAATTTGTCATTAGCCACGGGCTGGTATTTTTTCATTAATTTCTTTGAGCATCTACATAGGAAAATTTGAATTGGTAACCTTGTTTTCAACATCACTTGGACCTCATTTTTGTTGACGTAATCCTTCTCTTAAAATTGCCTGTGAAACTAAGTCTTTTCCTGCTCAGGTCTTCTGACTGCTGTTCATAAAACCTACTTCCATGTCTTGAACTACCGGGAGCTGCTGTTCAATGATTTTGGAGATCGAGTTGCTCAGCTCTTGCATGTGGAATCAGCCATGCCTTTCTGGCAGAACCGAAGCAACAGCTGTGTCCAGCAACAGAGCCTCATTGTGAACACCCATCTGTTGTTCCCTCATGACCACAGCCTGTCAATAGTTCGCCTGAAGCAGGTTGAATTGATATGCTGGTTGTGCAAATGAGCACTATTATCCCAATGCATCAGACTGAATTGTAATAACTAAAAAATTCTGTGGATGGCAGGTATATAAGATCCTTCAGTACATAGAAGCTTACCAGGAAGAACATAAACTTGGTCCAATGCCAATTATCCTATGTGGGTGAGTATGTAGTATACACACTAACTCATGACAACTTCTGGTATTAGCCATAAAAATCGTTGGTAGTAACATATGATCCAACATATCTATTACAGCGATTGGAATGGAAGCAAACGTGGGCAAGTTTACAAGTTCCTCCGTTCACAGGGCTTTGTTTCATCATATGACACTGCTCATCAGTACAGTGATAGCGAAGAAGATGCACACAAGGTAACTAGAGAATTATCTTATGTTACCAATGTTTCATGGAATGATGGTTTAACCCAGTAAAACGTATTATGAATTAATGATTGGATTGTGTCCTAATTTTCTCTGTTTGCCCCGTCATGAGCATAGTGGGTGAGTCATCGGAACCATAGAGGAAACATCTGTGGAGTTGATTTCATATGGCTTCTCAATCCAAATAAATCAAGGAAGCCTCTGAAATCCAGCTGGAATGAAGCTGTCTTTGGTATCATCAAGGTAAGCAACATGATCAACACTTGATTAAAGAAATATGCATGTTATACAAAACATCAGTTGACCTTGAAGAACATGCTTGACCATTAATAATACATATAGTCTGGTGATCTGGTCATCTGATTTAACTATCACCTCGATGTGAGAAACTCCCCTCTCTTTTTCAGTATCTTCTTCTCCAAGTAGCATCCCTTTCAGAGGAGAATGCATTTGCATTCCTCAAGGCTGACAGTTGTGATGATCACATCACATATTCAAGCTTCTGCCAGGCACTTTGTCAGGTATTGACAATTATAATCAATGGCTATGTGTGTAACTGAAAGACTTCTTCTAGACAGGACAAATGATCATTATAGTAATTGCAGTTAGGAATGATCCATCCTGATCGCTTAAACTCTGAAGAAACTGAAGATTTGTGGAGTGAAGCTGACCGTGACAGGAATGGTGTTGTTGACTACAAAGAATTTCAGGTTATTCCTACTGTAATATTTCTCTTGACATTCTGGTTGAAATGGTACGATAATATTGTGCTCATAATTAAATAGTAAAGGAGATCAACAAGTTATTAAGGACAGGTAGATCATAGAAAATGTAAAACGGTTGATCGCTCATAAGAAAATATACCACACTTAAAATAGGAAGTCAACAATTAATTACGAGTTTCATGAAGGCCAGATGCAGATAGGGGACGTAAGCTCCATAGTGAAGGACAGATCAAAATTTTAATGGAAGATGACATAAATGGCATAACAGTTTTTTAAGTATTGCTGCACCAGTAAATAATTACGCTTGCTTTGATTAACCATTTTCCACCCTTCTACTCCTTTGTTATGCGTTATGGGCTCGCTAGGATAAGGGTTCAAGACCTGGGGATAAGGCATTCACCCTCTAATCTAATAGCTATAACAAGATTTCTCTCTGTCAAGCCTTTAGAGATTCATTGAGTACTTAATAATAGAGTAGAGTACATATGATCTTGGACTGTTAGCGCGATGCTACAGCCTACAATGCGCGCTACAGTACCATGTTCATAACATCCTTGCCAGAAATATCTGGTGAAATGATCAGTCTTGTTTTCCAGGCAGTTTGATATGAGAAATAAATCTGGATTTGTTATAATTTTAGTCCATGATACTTCACGAGTGAATAACTCAAAATATCCAAGCCATGAAGACCCTCCCCTGGCATCCGAGTATCACTTATCTTGCTGATGTCTAATGTTTCAGAATTTACTTTCCAAACTTACATTTAACAATGTTTCTTAAACCCTGAAGCAGTGCATCTGGAGCCCTACATGCTGTAGCCAACAAGAGGAGGATGATACCGAAATCGACATCTCTGATGGAAGCCTTGTCAGGTTTGAGGCGAACAACGAAGCCTTCGGCTTTACTGTGAAGGAAGCTGTTCTCTTCCCCCCGGAAGTAGAGAAGGGCATGTGGCCTGAGAACTACAGCCTTTCAGATCATGCTCCCCTTACTGTGGTTTTCTCCCCTTTAAGAATGCCTCGCTCAGCACGCACCCCTCGGACCCCCTAGCCATCAAATTGCAAAACTTACTTGCATACAGGCACAATCCTTCTACAGCCGTAGGATAGATATACTCAGCACTGCCAGAGGAGTTTTGGTAACCAAAGTATAGTAACAAAAGGCGTCTGAATATAGTTTTTTCCCCTTTTTGTTTATGCCTTGAGTTTCTGTCTGTTGTATGGTTCTAAACATGGGGTAATGTAAAATTTGCCCTTTTGTGCGCATAAAGATAAATTAGATCGTTCTAGACTTGCGAGGCCATTTACATACATAGTTAACTTGAATTACCTAGCTATCATGGTTGTAGTACATTGTAAACAATTAATCTTCTGGGCTTAAAGTGACCACGTACCACATGAAAACCTAGAGTAACTATTAAGCAATGCAACCTCACTTTTTCTTAAAGAACTAGCCCAAGACGCCATTTCCTTGAGGTCGACCGCCCCTTGTCTTGCCCTCGCCGATAAACTCAACCGCCCATCTGATCTCATCGCCGGCGTCTGGTCATCGGAATCATTGTTGTCTAATAAATCTGTCTTGTTTTTTTGAAAAATAAAATTTAAATACTAGGGATTGGTGCGTGAGTATACCAAAATTAAGAGAAAATATGATTTTGTATGTTTTCGGGAGTCAATATATGCTCCTAGGTATTGCTATTGAACAGTGATCCATGCTATTGATCAGTGATCCATAAAAGATTTCTAGTGAGTGGTTGTCTGTAAGGGGATGGACTTCAAAATGTGCAAATAATTGGCTCTTGTGTAAGTGGGAGATTGATGGAATTGTGCCCAAGAGAATTATGGGGTAACCAGAAGTTCCGGTTGTGAACAGAAGTTCCGAGTTCTGGAACGACCGAAAGTTTTGGTTGGACCAGAAGTTAGTATGACATACAATTTTCTAGAGGAACTGGAAGTTCTCGATCGAAATTAATTCAATACAGAAGGGTCAAATCGGAAGTTTTGGTTGTGAATTAGAAGTTCTAGTCTAGATGAAACAGATTAGGTTTGTTGGGCTTTAATACAGATTAAAAGCCTAAGTGTGGGGACTATGTAAAGAGAGGAGAGAGAGGCACGAAAGGCTACTGTTGCTATTGGTTTAGAATCCTAAGCTCCACCTCTCCTATCCCAACAATCTCAAGTGTTGAGATTGGTTTTTTCCATAATCTCTCCAGCGGTGCTAGCATGCCGACGAGAGGTGATCCATCCCTATAAGTGTGTACTTCGGAGAGGCATTGCTCGAATAGCGGTGCTCGTCATCTTCTTCACGTAGAGATCATCGGGCTTCATCGACGTGATCACCGGTGAACGGGCAGAGCGAGGCGATGTTGAACGAGGATGCACTTCATCAACATCTACTTCCACTGCATTAGCGTGTCTTGTACTAGAAGGTAACAATCTATGATCTCATCACATACATGGTTCTTGGGCTAAGCGGTTAAAATTTAAAATTACTTGCTAGTGTAGACTCCCCGCATCACAACAATAATTATCTCGGCACTGCTTGCTATGAGGATTGTTCTGAGATTCTTTAACTAACGCATCTTGTAGGGAGTAGCATTTGCACATGGTGTGATTGCCTTTGAGGTGAAATGGACAAGGTTTGTCCAACTCCTCCTGCATTGAGTCATCTTCTTGGCACCTTGAATTGTAAGCTGCCACTATAGTCCTTTCCATCTGTAGGACCGAAAGTAGCGACCAGAGGGGGGGTGAATGGGCGCCTTAAAAATTCTTTCGAATCAATGGCCTGTTCCCAATACCCAACGCACCTCAAAAATACTACGCAGCAGAAAATAAACCGAAGGCCTAAGTCTAAAGGTTTCTAACCTAGAAGCATCTGAAGATAAACAGTGTAAACCTAAAGTGGTGCAACTAGGCAGATAAACAAGTTGTAACAGGCCTAAACTTCTCAATGAAATGATCTAAGTATGTATAAAGTGAAAAGAGAAGTTACTGTCCAAAGTTGTCTCCTGTTCGGTACTTGGCGAAGCCCCCTTCGCACGTCGAAGTCTGCTTCGGAGGATGGTGACTGAGTCTGTCCGAAAAGCCGAAGGTGACACTGTCTAGCCTAGTTCGAAGTGGTAAGAAGCGAAGAGTACTTCGGAGCGAAGAAAAGAAACAGTGCCGAAGCTTGGTTCGAAGTATGCACTTCGAAGACAAGTCTTCGCACACAGCTTCGACTCACGAGCTTCGGAGCGAGGTAAAAACAGTGCCGAAGCTTGCTTCGAAGTATGCACTTCGAAGACAAGACTTCGAAAGTACTTCGAACCGAAAGCCTCGAAGCTAAACCTTCGAACACGAACCCACAAACAGACAACCTTCGAAACGTAGAAGCGAAGTCTGTCACGTGACAGAAAATCAAGTCCGAAGCCTACACTCTATCTTCGAAAAGTAAAACTTCGGGAGGAGAAACGAAGGCAGACACGCCACGAAGAAATCCAAGCGAAGTCTATCAGAATAGACAAGCTTCGAACCCAACTTCGAAACCTAATGAAGTGTGTACTTCGAACAGATAGATTCGGAGTATGCTAGTTCGAAGTATGCGATGCTGTCCATACAGGAGGAGCTTCGAATCTAGCAAGCCAGACACAAAGACCGAAGTTCGAAGTCTAAGCGAAGCCTTTAAAGAGGTTCGATCGGAACCTGCCTCACGGAGTTGAGGGGCTTCGCACGGAACCCAGCTTCGCCAGACACACCAGGAAAAAGGCAAAAGAGACTGTCAGCTTCGATCAAAAAGCTGGGGGATAGAAGGTGAAAAAAGCTGCAGCCGAACACTGTAGCTACAGTAAAGCAGTACTACTTGCAACAGCAAGAACTAGTACTACCACCGTGAAGAACACTCCCAGCCGAAGAAGCTTCTCTTCAAGAATAAATTCAGCAGCTCGTAGGTAAGGCAATAACTCCCCAAACCGAACAAAATGCAAGCAATAAATTCACCAGGGACCAAAGCATTAAAGCATCCAAGAGATTTGAGTGAAAATAATGCAAGAACAGGGAGAGGAAGCCCCTGGCGGCGCACACAGGAGAGAGAAAAGAGACAAAAGTGACCCAATGGGAGGATTTGATTTCAGCACAAAAGGGTAGTCAAAACCCTAGGGATTGGGGTGCTATTTATAGGCAGCCCAACACTAGGAATATTCTACCAGCCCCTTAGGGTTTTACAGACTCAAAAATACAGAAAAAGACTCTACTGCCCTTAGGTATTTTTACAGACACAACTAACTGACTGTGGGCCTAGAGTAACAAATGACATATCCTGAAGCTATTCTTCTGGACAGTCGGATACAGAATCAACGGTTGTCAGTTTTACGCCGAAACTGACAAAGCCTCCACCAGCTTTGCACCAGGTACCCGGATTGGGCCGGCCCGACTCCGCAGCTCTCTCAGCCCGGCAATCGCTCACCGCTCGTGTACCTGAGTCAGTCCTGGTCAACAGCCTAGTGGGTCTTCTACTGCTTCTGGCCCATGCACCCGGATTGGGCCAGCCCGACTTCGCAGCCTCCTCTGCCCGACAGTCGCTCGCTGCCCGTGTACCTGAGTCACACGCGGCCCATGAAACAGCAGATCTCTTCTTCTCTTCAGTCCTCGTTGACTATCGTTGACAATGACTCATCACTTCTAGAGCCATGAGGCCCACGCTATTCAGCATGGCTCCTCAATCTCCCCCTTGATGAGTGCATTGTCAACATTCCTCTTTTCACAGCTCTTCAGCACCTGCGAACGAATGTGGAAACACGAAAACAAAAACACAAGAGAACAAAGAAGAAGAAAAATAAGGTAAAAGTTTAACCTTAATGACCAAAAGCCAAACAAAAGCAAGAAACAGTCATTATGGTTAACCAAAACGTAAAAGCTCAAAATGAGTGCGATTTCAGAACCACAAGGATATCAACAGAGTAAGAACTCCCCCTTAAACTCTGATCCCAATTTCTCCCCCTTGTTGACAAGCGAACTCATCAAGCACTCAAAAACGAACTCCCCCTGAAAAGCAACTCTCCCTCAAAATATGCAGTGAATGCAATTGGGGTGCAGGTGGAGTGTAGAGAGCATGCTTCTCAGATATGATTGACTGCAAATACAATGTCTAACAGGTATAGCAAGAGAAATACTGTCTAGGACACATGGCATGATCAGTGCAAGAGATGATATCTAAAGAAAGTCATTTAGCACGCATTTTTTCAGTTTTTTTTGCAAACAAAAGCATCACCACATTGTCTAGTAAATAAGCAAGGTAAAGCATGAGATGCAGAAGCTAACTGATATCTACCAAGATAAGCATTTGTTCAAAACAAATTGCTTCAGCAAACTTGTTATCCCTTTAAAGTTCAGGCTTTTTCATTTTCCTTTGTCATTTTTGCCAAGGGTTATTTGCATGTCAAACCTTATGCTAACCGACCAAGTCAAGCCTAGGCCAGAACTGGGCCATCAGAAGCTTAAGACATTGGTCTTGGCATACACTACATTGTCCTAGTTCATACCAAAGTGCTATGGTAAGCAATCCAGAACAATATAGTGCGACAAAGCAAACCCACTTGGATCTTTTCAACTTAAACACAAAAAGGCATGGAATTTTTCATTCATTTTTATAGCACATTTTCCATGTTAAAGCATAAAGATGTCCAAGTTGCATATCGGCATCTATGTGATGAACTAGCTACAAGGCATGTAACAAATAGCAAAAGCATTCAGCCTACACATGCTAGTTACCAGAAGCAATGGTGATTTTTTTTTAAGTTGAAAGCGTAAAAGCCATGCATATGACAGATATCAAACATGTCAAGCGAACTGAATCAAAGCATGATCATTGACAAGTAATCAAAAGCATGTACCAGCTAGAATAAGTAAAGCAGTTCAATCATATAACAGAAGCAGACTCAGAAGTGTGATATGTGAATATGTATGATATGAACACACACAAAAAGACTCAAGAAAAGAGTAAAAAAGAAAGAAAAATGATGCAAAATATCCTAGAAAGGATACACAACACCCAAATCCCCTCGTAAACGCTCAAATGTAGACTGATCTAGGGGTTTGGTAAAAATGTCAGCCAACTGATGATGGGTATCAACATGAATAAGGTCAATGACACCTTTCTCATATTGATCCCGCAAGAAGTGAAAGCGCACATCAATATGTTTGGTTTTTGAATGGAGACACGGGTTTTTCCCTACACTAATGGCACTAGTGCTGTCGCAAAACAATGGAACCCTGGTAGGAAAGAGCAACCCAAAGTCTCGAAGAGTGGAAATCATCCAAACCATCTGTGAGCAGCAGCTAGCAGCAGCTACGTACTCAGCCTCTGTGGTCGAAAGAGCAACTCCAGATTGCTTTCGAGAAGACCAAGATACAAGGGAAGAACCAAGAAACTGACAAGTACCGGAAGTCGACTTGCGATCCAACCGGCACCCGCCAAAGTCGGCGTCCGAAAAGCCAGATAAATCAAGTGATGATGATGCTGAATAATAAAGACCAAGATCAGGCGCATAGGTGAGATACCTGAAAATGCGCTTGACAGCTTGCCGGTGAGACGCGCGTGGTGAAGACTGAAAACGCGCGCAAAGTCCCACAGCGAACTGTATGTCTGGTCTTGTTGCCGTTAAGTACAGCAGCGAACCGATCATCCCTCGAAATTCTCTCTCATTGACCTTGACACCACTCTCGTCCTTGTCCAAACCTCCAGAGGTACCCATCGGGGTCATCTGCGGCTTCAATTCACCACCAAAGTCAAATTTCTTAAGCATGTCACGAGTATACTTACCTTGGTGGATGAAGGTGCCGTCCTTGGTCTGCTTGATCTGGAGCCCTAAAAAGTACTTAAGCTCACCCATGAGGCTCATCTCAAACTCACTGTGCATCTGCTCAGAAAACTTGGACACAAGAGAATCAGTAGTACCGCCAAAGATAATATCGTCCACATAAATCTGAGCGACTAAAAAATCTGAAGCATCTCTGAGCAAGAAAAGAGTTTTGTCCACAGAACCCATCACAAAGCCCTTCCCCAACAAAAACTGCTTTAACCGGTCATACCAAGCCCTGGGGGCTTGCTTCAACCCGTATAAAGCTTTGTGCAACTTAAAAACATGTCGAGGAAACTTAGGGTTCTCAAAACCGGGGGGTTGCCTAACATATACTTCCTCCTCTATGAACCCGTTCAGAAAAGCACTCTTAACGTCCATTTGAAAAAGCTTAAAACCCTTTGAAACGACAAAAGCTAGAAGGATACGAATGGACTCAAGACGAGCAACAGGAGCGAAGGTTTCTTCGAAGTCAATACCTTCCTTCTGGCAATAACCCTGGGCAACTAGTCGAGCCTTGTTGCGCACCACAACCCCATCTTCACCTTGTTTGTTCTTGAATACCCACTTGGTGCCTATGGGGTTGCATCCTGGTGGCGGCTCAACTAGTGTCCAAACCCGATTGCGGACAAAATTCTCAAGCTCTTCTTGCATAGCATTAATCCAATTAGAATCAGAAAGAGCATGAGAAATGTCTCTGGGCTCAAAAGATGCAACAAACGCAGATTCAGCAAACACAGCGAGAGAGGCAGAAGAACGCAAAGTCCTCTCAGTCAAGTCACCAATGATGAGCTCTGAGGGGTGGTCACGCTGAACTGCTCGGGTTCCCTGGTGATCTGAAGTCACCTCACCGGAGTCAGCAGCTGGCACCTCTGGACTCGATTGAAGGGGCTCGATCGAAGTGGAAGAAGTGATCAGAGGTCCGCCTTCATCATCAGTCGAAGTCACAGAGGGTGTGGGCTCTGCGGGGGATGCAGAAGGCCCGCCCTCAACAGCAGCTGGAGTATCCTCATCTTCCTCGAAGATGGATTCTCCGAGCTCATCATCACCAGAAAGCTCAAAAGAAGGAGTCAAAGAAGGCAAGGACTCATCAAAAGAAACCTCACATGTCTCGACAAGCAGCTGGGATTCGAGGTTCCAAACACGGAAGCCTCGAGAATGCAATGCATAACCAAGAAAAATACCATCCCAGCATCGAGACTCAAACTTGTCCAAATGCCCTCCCTTCTTGAGCACAAAGCACTTGCAGCCAAACGCTCGCAAGTGGGTCACCTTGGGCTGTCTGCCAAACCGCAACTCATATGAAGTCTTACCAATGTAAGCTCGAAGAAAAATACGGTTGGCAAGATAGCAAGCCGTGTTCATGGCTTCAGCCCAAAAACGCCTAGGAGTCCTGTGCTCGTCGAGCATCGTCCTGGCCATCTCAACTAGCGTGCGGTTCTTTCGTTCCACAACGCCGTTCTGTGGGGGAGTGTAAGGAGAAGAAAACTGATGGTCCAGACCCTGATCACCACAAAAGCTGACGAACTGAGAGTTTTTGAACTCTGAGCCGTTGTCGGAGCGAATTGCTCGCATCCGACCATTGTTCTCATTCTTCAGCTTCAAAATCAGATCATGGACAAATTGAAAAGTTTCATCCTTAGACTCCAAAAAGAAAACCCACGAGAAACGAGAAAATTCGTCAACAATCACAAGTGCATACCATTTCCCACCGACTGAGCGTACCCGAGCTGGACCTACAGTGTCCAAATGTAAAAGCTCGCCTGGATACATAGTCATCACCTGAGTCACAGGTGAGTGAGAAGCGACAACCATTTTCCCATGACGACAGGGATGACAAACCAGATCCTTCTCCATTTTAAGCTTGGGCAATCCTCGGATGAGGTCCATAGAGCTTAATCTGACTAGCAGATCAAAACTCAAATGACCTAACCTCCTATGCCACTTCCAGAGCTCAGAAGAGGATCCAGCAATCAAACAGCGAGAAGGGCCAAAAGAACTAGAAAAGTCAATTCGAAAAACTTTACCGAAAGGTAAAATCTGACAAACCAAAGACCCTCTAGAATCAACCACAGAAGAATTGCCCTTCTTAAAACGCACTTCCAAACCATCCTCAAGAAGTTGCGAAACAGATATTAAATTGAAATTCAGATTTTTAACCAGAGCAACATTCTTTAAAAAGAAATGATCTGAAATGCTAATTGAGCCTATGCCACTTACTTTCCCTTGACCGCTGTTCCCGAAAGTGATGTACTCTTTTGAGCTCGGGGGAGTGAGACTGGAGAACCATCTGCGATGTCCCGTCATGTGGCGAGAGCATCCTGAGTCCATGATCCAAATATCCTCCAGTCCCCGGTCCTGCACAATCAATGTCTGTAAGTGGGAGCAAATGGTCCGGCACCAGGTTTAGCAAAAGAGCTAAACCAGTGTCGAGCCATTTGCTCAAAAGATGGAAAGCGAAAATCATCAAAAGAATTTGGACCAAACGCGGCTCAAAGCGCGGTCCACGGTCCTTCCTAACCCTGCGGCCACGAGGTCCAGAACCGTAGCCAACACGGTCTGGAACTCTGCCGGAGCGAACACCACCATCTGGAGTACGGGCAAGAAAGCCGTCTCCTCTACCACCACCTACACGACGCGGCCTGGCCTCCAGCCTCTCCCCGCGCCGAGGAACACGCAGTCTACCACCCTGATGGTAGAACTGCACCTGATCACTACGAGCCCTCTCTGCTCTCTCAACCCGCTTCCTCCTGAAGCAAAACTCCGCAAGATGCCCGTCTCTCTGACAATACTCACAATGATAGGTAGGCTTCTTGGGATGTGGTTGAGGCTTGGGGTTCTTGGGCTTGGTAGTGTTTGGCGTGGTCTTCTTGGGCTGAGAGGGTCCAGGAAGAGAGTCTAGAGAAGAGTGGAGGTGTTTGGGCTTAGGAACCCAGATAGGCTTCTTGGGTGGAGCTTTGGGTGGTTCATGGATCACTCCATCCTTGGGCTGACAAGCCTGAGAGGTCTCAGTGGAGTGAGTCTTGGGAAACTTCTGCTCTGGAGTCATTTTACTCCACTCCACTGCCCGACTGAGGGCACTCTCAAAGTCAGCCTTGGTGTAGGTGTAACCTACTCCAAACCCATCCTTCCTCTTGAACTGCTGGATCATCATGCCAAGCTGTGGCTCTCTGGCACTGATCCAACTCAGGATGGACCGGAGGTAAAAGTTCTCATTCTGAGAATCAGCTAGTTCCTCTCTCAAGGAAGCTAGAACCTCCACCTGAGACAAGCAGGTCTCACACTCAACTTCTTTTTGGACAGACTTCCCGGCTTTTAGCTTAATTAACTCCATTCTAAGAGACAGGCAGTTCTCACAGACAGTGGGTGGAACTAACAATGTCTCAAGCTCTAGCCTAGTCTGCGCAAGCTCAGCTCTCAACCTCTCCAAATCACCCAAATGCTCATTGCCCTTGGATTTCAGCTCAGCTAAGGCAGCTAGATGAGATGGGCAATCAACACAGGGTGCGACGACAGTGGCTTGAGCATCTTTCAGCTCCAGCTGAGCGCTTTCAAGCTCAGTGGCCAAAGCGTCCCTCTCATCAACCCTTTCTGTGTACCTGGACTTCAAAGTCGACAGGTCACACAGATGCACCTCACACTTCGGGCACTCACTGCTATCACCCAAGCAAGGGGAAGAAGATAGACTTTCTATTCTACCGTTGGCTACGGCAAGCTCACTTTCTAACTCGTCTATCCTTTTCTTAGCCCCCCTAAGCAGTTTCTCCCGATACTTCAACTCCTGACGATTGCTCTCAAGTAAATCTACAATTTCACGCTCATAAGATGATACCTTGCTATCGTCGTCGTCGGAGTCGTCGGAGGAGCTCTTTTCTTCTCTATCCCCAAGAGCCATGGAGCAGAAGCTCTTGCGAGATCTTCGGCGCTGGTGTGAGCGGCTCTTCGGCTTGTCTCCGAAGGCCATGAAGCAGAGGCCCGCCGGATCATCCTTGTCCTTCCCCTTCTTGATGGTGACCTCCTCATCACTTGAGCTCGATGAAGAGGAAGAAGACGTGGATCTCTTTGAGTAGCTCTTCTCCATCTCGGCGAAGAAGGCCTTGTCGCGCTTCTTGTTCTCTCGCCGGTAGTCCTTCAGGGCCTTCTTGAAGAACCGGGTCTTCGGCTTGCCCTTGGTGTAGGAGGGGCTCTCATGCTTGCCGGAGTCGTGGAAGTTATTTCCGGTGCCCTTCTTGTATCCACTGCGCTTGGGGCAGTCGGCGATGAAGTGTCCTGGATCACCACATTCAAAGCATCCGGATTTTGTGCCGTGTCTTTTGAACATTCTTTTATCATAGACACGACGCACCCGGTTGTTAAAGAGACACAAATCCTCATCTCCCAACAACTCAAGCTGGTCCTCAGTGATAGACATCAAAGAGAACCCAGCACAGCTCACAGCAGAGGGATCAACAGAAGGTGTAGCAAGGGCCAGGGATTTTGATCCAGAGCCAGTGAGATTTGATCTCAACTGGATATCTACCTCAGTGGCCTTTAGCTTGCTAAATAACTCAGAAATGGTCAAGGTATCGTATGAAGTACTCTCAACGATAGATGATACCTTGATCTCCCAGATCTTTGGATCCAAGGTATGAAGAACCTTGAGCGCCTGCTCATGATCTGAGACTAACTGAGCACCCTCAGCCTTGTTGTCCCGAAGCTTGTTAATGATCGACTGAAAGCGACCAAACAAAGCTTCAACAGATTCACCCGGCTTCTGTGTGAAATTCTCATATTCACGCCGGTAGGTCTGATAGAGCCGAGCCTTGACCTGTGCTGTTCCCTCATGGTGTGCCTTGAGGGTAGCCCAGATCTCTCTCGCAGTGGAGAGATGACTCACTCGCTCAAATTCAGTGGGACCTAAACCAGAAAATAAAATGTTCACAGCCTTACTGTTGCTCAGATGCTGAGCAATGATACCAGCAGTACCTTGCTCAATAACTGGCAAAATGACAAACGTGGTGTGAACGCAAATGTCCCATATGTCCGAACCCTGGCTCATGAGATAGGCTCGCATGCGAGTCTTCCAATAATTATAGCCATAGGCTTCCAAGGACGGGACCTTGCCAGGAGACGTCATAGTCACTACTAGGGTTTAGAACCGGTTAAGGTATGGATAAACCCTAACCTTGCTCTGATACCACTTGTAGGACCGAAAGTAGCGACCAGAGGGGGGGTGAATGGGCGCCTTAAAAATTCTTTCGAATCAATGGCCTGTTCCCAATACCCAACGCACCTCAAAAATACTACGCAGCAGAAAATAAACCGAAGGCCTAAGTCTAAAGGTTTCTAACCTAGAAGCATCTGAAGATAAACAGTGTAAACCTAAAGTGGTGCAACTAGGCAGATAAACAAGTTGTAACAGGCCTAAACTTCTCAATGAAATGATCTAAGTATGTATAAAGTGAAAAGAGAAGTTACTGTCCAAAGTTGTCTCCTGTTCGGTACTTGGCGAAGCCCCCTTCGCACGTCGAAGTCTGCTTCGGAGGATGGTGACTGAGTCTGTCCGAAAAGCCGAAGGTGACACTGTCTAGCCTAGTTCGAAGTGGTAAGAAGCGAAGAGTACTTCGGAGCGAAGAAAAGAAACAGTGCCGAAGCTTGGTTCGAAGTATGCACTTCGAAGACAAGTCTTCGCACACAGCTTCGACTCACGAGCTTCGGAGCGAGGTAAAAACAGTGCCGAAGCTTGCTTCGAAGTATGCACTTCGAAGACAAGACTTCGAAAGTACTTCGAACCGAAAGCCTCGAAGCTAAACCTTCGAACACGAACCCACAAACAGACAACCTTCGAAACGTAGAAGCGAAGTCTGTCACGTGACAGAAAATCAAGTCCGAAGCCTACACTCTATCTTCGAAAAGTAAAACTTCGGGAGGAGAAACGAAGGCAGACACGCCACGAAGAAATCCAAGCGAAGTCTATCAGAATAGACAAGCTTCGAACCCAACTTCGAAACCTAATGAAGTGTGTACTTCGAACAGATAGATTCGGAGTATGCTAGTTCGAAGTATGCGATGCTGTCCATACAGGAGGAGCTTCGAATCTAGCAAGCCAGACACAAAGACCGAAGTTCGAAGTCTAAGCGAAGCCTTTAAAGAGGTTCGATCGGAACCTGCCTCACGGAGTTGAGGGGCTTCGCACGGAACCCAGCTTCGCCAGACACACCAGGAAAAAGGCAAAAGAGACTGTCAGCTTCGATCAAAAAGCTGGGGGATAGAAGGTGAAAAAAGCTGCAGCCGAACACTGTAGCTACAGTAAAGCAGTACTACTTGCAACAGCAAGAACTAGTACTACCACCGTGAAGAACACTCCCAGCCGAAGAAGCTTCTCTTCAAGAATAAATTCAGCAGCTCGTAGGTAAGGCAATAACTCCCCAAACCGAACAAAATGCAAGCAATAAATTCACCAGGGACCAAAGCATTAAAGCATCCAAGAGATTTGAGTGAAAATAATGCAAGAACAGGGAGAGGAAGCCCCTGGCGGCGCACACAGGAGAGAGAAAAGAGACAAAAGTGACCCAATGGGAGGATTTGATTTCAGCACAAAAGGGTAGTCAAAACCCTAGGGATTGGGGTGCTATTTATAGGCAGCCCAACACTAGGAATATTCTACCAGCCCCTTAGGGTTTTACAGACTCAAAAATACAGAAAAAGACTCTACTGCCCTTAGGTATTTTTACAGACACAACTAACTGACTGTGGGCCTAGAGTAACAAATGACATATCCTGAAGCTATTCTTCTGGACAGTCGGATACAGAATCAACGGTTGTCAGTTTTACGCCGAAACTGACAAAGCCTCCACCAGCTTTGCACCAGGTACCCGGATTGGGCCGGCCCGACTCCGCAGCTCTCTCAGCCCGGCAATCGCTCACCGCCCGTGTACCTGAGTCAGTCCTGGTCAACAGCCTAGTGGGTCTTCTACTGCTTCTGGCCCATGCACCCGGATTGGGCCAGCCCGACTTCGCAGCCTCCTCTGCCCGACAGTCGCTCGCTGCCCGTGTACCTGAGTCACACGCGGCCCATGAAACAGCAGATCTCTTCTTCTCTTCAGTCCTCGTTGACTATCGTTGACAATGACTCATCACTTCTAGAGCCATGAGGCCCACGCTATTCAGCATGGCTCCTCACCATCTTCCTTTCCTGATCCTTTTCTAATCGGAGTAGGGTGATCATCCCTAGTCTAACGGGATCGACTCTCGTGACAAGAATGCTCTATTTTATCCTATCGAGCATCCTTGCTATTGGCATACCTCTCTACGATAGAGATTATGTGTGCTATTATTGTTGACTTCTTTCTCATAAGGACCTCGTGCACCTCAGATGTGAGGTGCAACACTTCGATGAAATAATTGATTATGTCATATTCTTTGATACCCACGATTGTGTTCCTCTTCTCAAAGAACCTTCAAATAAAACTTGAAGAGATCCATCCTCCTTCTATCATAGTTGTTGTAAATCATGTTAGGTACCGATCTTCTGCCACGTCCCTTGGTAGTTACCGATGAAAGCTAAGCAGAATCAAGCCTAGGAGTTGATGGAGTTCCTTGGTAGGCTAGAGAGCCAATTATTGGTGCAATGTGAGAGCATGACTAGCAGATAGTTTGCATCACCCTCTCATCACCACCTGCTATGTGAACGGATGTATAATAGAGTCATACCCATTGTGAGCAATGGCGGATCTAGAAAAAATTTAGGGGTCTGACTGAACTATATATCAGCCATAAATAATATGTATATAAATTATTCACTATTTTTAAATGAATATTAAATACAAAATCATAATTATAACAAAAACATTAAAATTATATAAGGATTTATAAAGAAATATACAAGAAACATAAAAATACAAGAAATATACATGAAAAGCCAGCGGTAGGGGGGCGCCCTCCTTGGATCCGCCGTTGATTGTGAGGGATCTGTCTTATCATCGTAAGGCACGATCCCTATCGTGCAGAATGACTTTGGCCACCTTACTCATATAAGTCAACTTGTTAATGCAGGAAAACCATCGTGATCACCTCGAATCTTACTTCTCATGTGATTGTGGTGGTTTTGACTCTCACTGCTACTAGAGCCACATTGACTAGTGCTATTACTGGTACTGCTACCACTGTCACTAGTGTTGTCACTGCCATCCATCCATTTGCAAACTTCAAAATGTATCATATTGTTTCGTCTTTTTGAAGGCAGTGTGAGGCGATTGTCGTACAAGCTTTCACCCAACGGTGTTCTATCGCACGATGGTTAGTACCGACCAAAGCTATTGTTTTCCTTATCTTTTGAGAAAGGAGTAGGAGGTCAGATTGGAGTTAGGGCCATGGCATTGATCTATATTGCTAGTTTGCTCATCGTAGTTCCAACATCCCAGGAAGAGAGCCGAGAGTTATTTCGATTGCCACCAAATTGGAGATAAGAGTCTTAAAGACTCTCTAACCATCAAACTCTAGGGTGAATTCATACTCGAGATTATGGCAAACCCCACCCTCCTACGTTACTTTTGTCGATGTGGCACACCTATGCTAGTTGTTGCTAGAGGAGGATAGCTCACCCTTAGCCATCATGATAAGATTGGTCGAGAATTGCGGATTACCTGACTGATGGTCATCCTCGGATTTGTTGGTGGGTCTGACTTCCACCCATATATGTCGGATGACTTGACCCTTTTCACTAGTAAAAATGACGTAATACTAGAGGTCGATTAGAGTCCTAGCACGATATAACCAACCATCCCGCTTGAGGGTCGGAGGAAGAGTTGTACTCCTTGAGTTAGCCAATATGGAAGTGGTGCTCGGTGAGGGTTTCGATAGGACAAGTCATCCCACCAAATCCCCGATGAATGTCAAACTCTTGAACATGAATATGGAGCCAGTAGGCATGATAAATTCAAAAGGATGTGCCATTGGATCTTGGTGAAAACCGCCGCAGTCCCCTACTTGACATGCCAATTGTTAGTGAATCACCGAGTAGTCCACCCAAGGTGATACCTGAGGTGGCGATTAGATGTGTAAGGGAAGCGCAACACCTTCAAACCTAATGATCGACTCTAGCAAATAAGATGATAATAACCCTACATCTAGTATTTTTGTGTATAATATAATGTCTAAACTTATAATGCAACACAATTAAGCTATGAAGACTTAATGCATCGAAAGTAAGAAGAATAAGATGTCTTTGAGGATGCCTCGCCTCCTTTATATACTCAAGAGGTCATCCCAACAACCCTATACTCTATTCTGAGTTGGTCTCTTAGATACCTATGATTGCATACTAAACTCGAGTACTAATTTCCTAATTATAAGGATTCTAGTATAAATATATATATGCTCATATTATATCTAGGATTCAGTTATCCGATAGGGATTTAACCTTCCTTATCGGAACCGAACCCCCTCCATTAAGTATACCAATCTCCTATGTTGGGTTTGACCTGCTCTCAATTTGGTCTAATGAGACCAATGCAGAGTACCCGAGAGTCACATCCCTGACACCAACCCTCCATGGTTCATGTAGCAGATCACTTGTTTGGATATTTGCAATATATTTATTAGTAAAACCTCTATCAGATAATTCTTTTCTAGAGATAGAGATAGAAATACAACAAATCTTGAAAGCTTAGGATTCTTCAGTTTCTAACATATTGAACACTAGATCAAATGTTCAAGATAAGCTTAATTTGAAAGTTGACAAAATATGTGTCTGTAATGATCGATCCCTAGCATGTACAAAATGATCGATCCCTAGAATGTACGAGTAATAGTTATCCACTACCACAAAAAAGCACTTTAGCATTAGTGACGGGCATTTCCTTCGTCACTCTTATCATGTCAGTGATGTAACACCTTTAGTAACGGATATTTACCCATCACCAAAGTGTCAACCTTTAGTGACGGGTGTCAGTACACTACTAGAAAACACCCCCTGTAGCTACACTAGAATTAGGGTCTAGACACACTTTATTTCATCTCTATGTCAATATAGACACGCTTTCATAAAGCGTGTTAGAAGCGTCTTCGTACGTACCGCGTCAGACCTTGTAGAAATGAATTATTTATGTGTTGCTATGAAAGAAAGAGACAGTCTATAAACACGTTATTTGCATATCTATAAAGTTAGATACAATTTAGTAGACACATGCATAAAACGTCTGTAGTGATGTAGTTATGTAGTATTGTGACATTTCATTTACGTTAATAAATGTAGATACAATTTATAGATACATATACAAATTATGTCTAATAATATAGATGCATTTTATAAGGACGCCTTATTGCGCAGTAATAAGTATAGAGATGAATTTGTAGAGCGTGGAACGTGACGTGGCAGATGACGTGGAAGATGACGTGGCAGATGATGTGGCAAATTACGTGGAAGATGATGTGGCGATTGACGTGGCACGTGACATGGCAGATGATATGGCAGGTGACACGTTTTGTATTAACACCATAATGCGTGTTAAAAAATGTAGAAACAATACCATAGATACATTATAATTACGCGTCTACAGATATAGACATGTTTAGTAGTTACATCACATTGTGTATTAAGAATTATAGAGACGGTTTATAGATACATATATTTTCATGTGTACTAATATATAATGATTTTTTATTTGCATACATAATTGTAATATATATTTTATTATCAGATAATGTTTTATAAATAAATGATCTATTGGAAATAATTGACCAACAATTATTTGCTTCACCAAAAATATGGACCAATCAGAATACACAGACTACATATTGAAGTCAATCATTATTGCATTCCCTTGATCAGTATCAAGCCAATAAGGAAAAGTTGCTAACAAATTCATTTCATTTGACAACTCTGTGTCATAACCTTGAATCTTTGTAATACATGTGCATAAATATTGTAAGAAAGCAATGAACATCGTGGCAAATACAAATTTGGTACATGTATTTGCACGGGATGGCATTATTCATGCAAAAGCTTCTCCAAACTGAACATATGGTTAACTCTTGTTCAACAAAACTTCAGCATTATGGTCACCAGGAGTGTTGGCTCATCATTTCAGTGTGAATCTTTTCCTTGTAAACCACATGGCTTCAGGTTCTTGTACATAGCAAATTTCTCCTTTAGCTACACTCGAGGACATCACAGATTGTACCATAGAAATAATTGGCACAGAATCATCTATGACCTGAAAAATTCTTAATATGTGTAAGTATATAACCCATGCCAAGTGGAATGCAAAGTGGAAGTCAAAATGAAGTATCTTTCAGATATCAACATATTTTAGGGGAAAAGAAACATTGAATTTGCAGGTGTACTAATAGCAGCAACATCAACTGTCTTACCTAGCAAATAACCATAAATTGAACTGGAGCCAATTCAGGACAGAATGAAATGCAGCAAAGAAACTTATACATATGAGTGTTTCAGAGAATGAGTTTACCAAAAAACTGTAGTGAGGCCTAACAAATGAGGGGTGATAAATAAACATAATCTGATGAAGTTATATGGACAATTTTCAATTATTCAAGCACAACAAAGAAAGGAAGCTAATAACATAATATAAGTAACTTGGTGATCAACATGAAATTAAATGGCAGGAAGTCAAGAATGGTAAAGAAAAAACTAACCATTGAAACATTAGTCCTCTTGTCCACACCTTTCCATGAACTGTGCCAAGTGCATGGTATACTGTATGTAGGTCAATGGCCATAATATGAAACCAAAAATGTGAGCAAAGCAGATTTTCTATTTGGATAATAATTTTCAAATAAATGATATGATGAGTACTTTGAACCAACTAGTGTAGTAATTAAGTTATTGTGAACAAGACTATTGCCTTGATAAAGAAACATAGAAATAGTGACTATCACACAAATATTTCTTAATTTATTTCACTAACAAATATAAACTATGCTTCATTGTCCATTCTTGCTGGTCTCCATTGTAATTTTCTTCACCTGCAATGGGGCATGAGGTTAGATGAATACCACAAGTTGAAGATATTACGGAATTGAAAGTTTATTCTTTAGAAAAAATCTTACATGTGAACGGGGCCAAGGTATAGTATAGCCAATAGCATCTACTAGTTTACTGAGCAAAGGATCTCCTTTTTCTCTCTAGACATGGTAAAAGGTGCATCAGGAATCGGCTGCTTTCCATCATTATGTACAACAGGATGAAGATCCTCTCGAATTCTAAGTTCAACTAAATCTAGTCGTGCATTAAGGTCATCCTTTGTTTTATGACAAATAGCTAACAAAGTCGAGATAAAGTTGTCGCTCACATTTTTCTCTAAGTGCATTACGTCTAGATTGTGTCTTAATCTATTCTGTTCCCAATATGGTAGATTAAAAACACTAACCTCTTTTTCAACCAATCTTTAGGATTCTTCACCTCCTGACTAACACTCCCATTTGACTCATTATTTTGTCCTTTTGTTTTACGCTTGCGTTTCGTAGCACTTTCATCTGCCACTTCCTTATTCTTGCTTTTCTTATTGTCCTTCTTTGCTATGCTCACCTTTTTCCCTAGCACAAACTCTCTCCCTTCTAACATTTTAAGAATAGTGCTGACACTCATTGTTTTAGGTGCAAGTTCAGTCTCTATGGAGCCATCAAACTGCATCCTTTGCCTTCGGTATCTGTGATTTTCTGGCAGTCATCGACGATGACCCATATAGCACGACTTTTTACCATGCTTCAGGCGAAATGATTTTGTCGCTGGACCACAAGCAGGACAGACATATGTACCACCTGTCCACCTGTGCTCCATCCACTTAGGTAACCTAATGCTGGAAAATCATTTATAGTCCATAAAAGTGAAGCTTTGAGATGGAACTCTTTTTTCGAAGAGGCATCAAATGTTTCAACTCCATCCCACAACAGTAAAAGCTCATCAATCAGGGGCTGCAAATATACATCTATATCATTACCAGAAGAATCTGGTCCAGGGATGATCATTGACAACATGAAAGATGTTTGCTTCATGCAGATCCAAGGTGGTAGGTTGTAAGGAACGAGCATTACTGGCCATGTACTGTGCTTCAAATTCTGATTCCCAAAGGGGTTAAATCCATCACTTGCAAGACCAATGCGTACATTTCAAGCATCTGCTGCAAATTCAGGATACTTATCATTAAATTCTTTCCAAGCTTCACCATCCGCTGGATGTCGTAGTTTTCCATCTTTTGTTCGTGCCTCCTCATGCCATTGCATATCATCTGAAGTTTTCGTAGTTGAAAATAACATCTGGATCCTAGGTATCAATGGAAAATACCGTAACACTTTTGTTGGTTTCCTTTTCCCCTTTGGTTTAGCTGATGAGGAATTCTCTTTAACAACTTTCCAACGAGAGCTCCCGCACACATGGCAAACATCGTTTTTGGCATGTTCACCTCTAAAAAGAATGCAATCTTTGGGGCAAGCATGGATTTTCACATAATCAAGACCTAGTCCACGGATGATTTTCTTCGCTTCATAATATGTCTTAGGCAGATTTGCTTCACGAGGTAGCACGACAGATAGTAGACCCAATAGTGATGCAAATGATTCTTGTGACCAACCATGTAAGCACTTCAAGTGATACAAGTGCACCAAAAATGACAACCTTGAGTACTTACAATCAGGGTATAACCTTACGTGTGCATCCTTTAATAATCTTACATATATATTATGATCCCTCCTCGAATCATCGCCTTCACTTGAATTCACATTAATATCCTCTAGGGCATTATGTTCCATACTTGCAAATCTTGCCTGAAAATCATCTGCCTCACCTTCAAGCATTCCTGCAGCCCTACCAAATGCAGCATGTAGTAGTTCTTCAATGCAATCTGATCCTCCATCCCGGTGACCTTGTACTATACCCGTGGCAGACAATGTGGTCATATTAGGCACATCATCAAATGCAATTGTGGGTCTGTCATAATTCTCACCATGATGAACCCAAGAGGTATAACCTTGAAGAATACCGTCACACCTCAGATGTGTCTTAACTTCATCACGAGTCTGGTTTATTCTATTCTTGCACTTTTTACATGGACACAATATCTCGCTGTCAGGTGGAAGGTCCTGATAAGCAAAAGTCAAAAATTCCTCAACACCATCTTCATATGCAGTCTCCCGTCTTGATTTTTTCATCCAACTTCTATCCATCACCCTATGTAAGCACATGTGGAATTTAAATCAAACAAATCATGCTTAATTTAAAAGACATTTACATTACAACTTATGCTTCAAGAAATCAAACCACGATAACAAATAACAAGGAATCTCAATCATACCATACATTTACATTACAACATGGTTGTAAAAAAATGTAACAACAATTTACCAACTGTGAGCATGGACTGGCCCTTAATTTGAGGATATATTCACTAGCTTTCTTCCCCAATTAAACCCCTCAGAGATTACACATGGACTTAAAGTCCAATAATCCATCATCTAAATGATGTTGCTCCTTTTTTAAACTCGATTTGATAATTGACGACAGTGCACACATATACTACACTAGTACAGGGAAAAAAGGGGTCTCCATTGTAGAGAGAAGCAAACATCCAAGCAGTTGTAGGTGGAGGATCGAGAAATAGGGCCACCGACCTGGTGTATGTTGATGATGACGATGACCTGGGCGACCTGCGAATCTCGGTGGCACGTCTCGTGAGCAGAGAGAGGGAGGGGCGGAGCGGCGGAGGGAGGGGCGGTGTGGCGGAGGGAGTGGCGGCGTGGTGCAGTGACCGGAGGGAGGGGCGGTGTGGCACAGTACGCGGAGTGAGGGGCGGTGCGACGCAATGCGCGGAGGGAGGGAGCGGCGCGTTGCGTCTCCGGCGGCGGCGTGGGCTGATGAGGCCGACCAGGAGGTGGCTCGGCGCGTTCGAGGGAGGGCACGACAGCGGCTGTGCTAAAACAGGATAAATCATGATTGTGATTCAGTTTTAATAGTGGCAGATGCTAATAATATGTTTATATGGTTTGTCCAGTGAATAGATCACAAATATGCTCCTAACTCAATGGTAAGGCTGCGTTGCTCTAAAGCTCTCAACCCGGGTTCAAATCAAATGAGGCATATTTTTTTAATTTCAGTTGTACACAATTTTTAGTACATGCTATTTATGCTTATAAGCATGTCAAACTTTGTATCAATTTGTATAGATGCTTATAAGCATCTATACCTAGCTATAAACAATTTTTTGATACGCTTTAAACTATGTCAAGAGGATAATGACACCTCAAAGCGCGTCTATGTCCGTGTCAGTTTTTTTATGGTTATTTGATATGCTTTACAACTAATCTACATGCTTTTTCGCGGTTGATAGCATGTTATACTTTGTATCAATTCGCTACACTTTTCAAATCAAGTTAGAAAGCATCTATACCTAGCTATAAACAAATGTTTCATACGCTTTACAATGTCTCTATGGGATAATGATGCTTTAAATCATGTCTAACTTCGTGTCCTTTTGAGACGACTTCAATAGCATGTTAAAAAATATCTTTATATGACTAATAACACTATAAGCGTGTCTAATATCGTAACAATCGGACACATTTTTCAAATCGTGTCAAAAAACATCTTTACATGTCGACGTAGAGATGCTTTTAATGGCGTTACTACTACAGCGTATCTACAGGGGGGTTTTCTAGTCGTGGTATTCACTCATCACTAAAGATTGCCTACCAACTCAACTAATAGTTCCCTTTAGTGATGAGTCACAATGTCACCCGTCAATAAAGGAAACTTTAGTGACCGTTGATTATTGTTACTCATTACTAGTATTATGGTCATTTCGAAAAAATAATAGTTTTTAGGCTACATCCTGAATCAAAGCCAGGATTTAATAGTCAACATATTCAACATCTAAAGCATATTACAAACAATTCATCATAGAATGAACACAAGAGATTCATAACCAAATTAATATGACACATTAACTTCTAACTCATTATCTCGTATAAACTACATGGCTAAAATAAAATTATACAATAGTCTCGTTCCCTAACTTATAACTTCTAGCTAACTTGTTGCCGACTTTTAAATTTCATAAGTGCTTGAAATGCTTAAGGCTATAGATATCTAATTTTGCAGCCTATTTTACTATCACCTTATACTCCTTATCTTGAATAGTGTCATGTGAAGATTCTTTCTATCTACCCATCATGAATTGCTTAAGTCTATACGTGTCTAGTTATGCAGCCTCTTTATTGTCACCTTATACTCTTTCTCCCTGAACAAAAATAGTCAGTATAATATCCACAATGGTTATATGTGCAAAAAGAAATATGGCTAGGAAAACATCATAACCCAGGTTTACACCACATACATGATAACCTCAATTGCACCATTATTCATGTTGAAATGGAAGGTGCATACTATGCCAACTTCTAATGAATTATCTCAAAGAAATTGGCCAAAACCAGTAGTTAGATAGTAACGTCCATCCGTGGCTTTATGCACCACCATCAGAACTGCCTCATACCCTAATGCCGTCACTTAAATCTCGATGGTTTGTTGGTGAAGGTGAGTTGTAATGTACATCTCACAGTACTGCCTTGAAAAATAATATAACAATAAAATTTAAACAAAAGCTAGTTACACAAGGCGATGTGCATATATGATATAGGTAAACACCGACATGAGAAAATAACTTACCACCGACTTCTTATTGATGATTGCCTTATTTATTGTGTATATATATAATAGAATCTCAAAGGATAAACATGTCGAGATGTCTTGCAGGAGAGTCGTCTTTGCTAGAGTTACATCTGTTGGATTGCCAAAATAATAGATATGTTTCAGTTGCTCCATTTGGTCGGTGTTGACCTCCCTGACTATCTGCTTCCCGTTCCCGTCCACAACATTTCTAGGGCCCTTCCCTGACATTATAATGAAATCATGTCAGGCACATAAACAAAACATACATATCTAGTAAGTAATATCAGTTTTATGTATATATGACTATCGTTGTCCTCTACTTTTATGCCTATTAGGGTTTTCTCTCCACCAAAGTTAGTGTAAAATTTAGCCATAATTGTTAATGGGGCATGTCCCATTGTTATGACCACAGAGTCCCCTTGCGCTATGCCACTTATTTGACTAAATTTGGTCCACCCTTTGTGAAGACATATCTTGCCTCCACAACTCATAACCTCAATCTCACTAGTGCACCTATCCATTGTCAAAATCTTAAGAGAGTCACCAGCACAAATGTTATTGATATCGTTAAATTTTCTTGATAAATACTAAGACAATAAGATAATATTGCATTAATTTGTTAGATTTAGTACCACGTAAATAATATATACAATGTACAATGTAAAATCTAAACCTGGTGACACCCCCATTAACTGGATGATTGATCTTTATGAGGAAACTGTCAGGAACATAAGTTGGTACCATAGGGTTCCACATACTTATCATGTCCTATATTTGAAATGCTATAAAAAGTGGATAAAACCATATAAATATAAACTAATGTACGTTTAATATGATTGTTCTCCGATATCGGGCTGCCAACTTAATGGCCTCCTTATCACTAGGCTACAATTTAATTCATATGTGTGTATGACAACTAATTCATTAAGCAACAATCCTATGCATTAATAATGGAAAGCATATAATGAAACTATGAAAGATACATAATAAAATAATATTGTGTGAATAAAATGTATGAACAATAATATTAGCACACACATTCTCGTATTAGCACAAAATTATCCTAAATTGTCACATACATCCTCATATTTCATAAATAACATCATCTTCATCAAACAAATATTTCTACAAAATACATATCCATATTCTATCACATTTTCACATATTCGGAGGAGGAGAACCTTAGGATGACCGGGACGAAGCGGACCACGGTAACGACTAAGAGGCGACGGTGGCGGTGTGGGAGGCTAGGGTTAGGTTTGTGCTAACTGAGAGTGTATCGATTCACTTCGGGCATCGCTTATTTATCTAGTCATAGATGTCATCAATATCTAAGTAATGGATTCTACCTGTCACTGGATCTGTAGCCGTTAGTGACGGGTGGAAACCAGACTCGTCACTAATAAGGGTGCCCCCTCTTTAGTGACGGACCACATTATGACCCGTAACTAATATGACATCATCACAGATGAGTCTAAATTGACCCGTCACTAAAATTGTATTATTAGTGATGTGCAACAATTATTTGTCACTAAAAATATGCCACTAAACGCTGGTTTTGTTGTTGACATGCTTGCTAAATGCTGTGTACTGTGTCAGACAGGCAGTACCGTACTGTACACAAATGCCCGTGTCTGAAAAAGCAACAGGTACACATCACCAAATGACGACCAACCTGTATGCATGGTTGTTGGCGAGACAAACATCGCGGTGTACACCCCTACGTGTTCACATCTTCTGCATGATACGCGGGGTCCAAATCTACGAGACGATTTCGACTTGTCGAGGCCACCTAATACAAGTGCAACCTCTAAGGCATAATGCACAATTATTCCTGCAGCATTATTATACAAGCCTGCAGTTGTGGTACCATATATATATTTCGGTGCTTTTATTTTCATTTTCTTCATCTTGGAAGAAATATCTTACAGCTCGTGATTTCTTTCGTCTGCTGTCATATTCAGATAGTCCTACTAGCACAAAAACCTAATCACATAAGTACCGATTGTCTAAAAGTGATAATAATAGTCGAATATTATTGGTGACAGTTCAAAAACTGATACATATATAGAAGGGAGCCAAACGCTATAGTAGATTCCATTTTTTTTAACTTTACAGGTGAAAAAAGATCAGATTTTTTTTCTATCGTAGGAGTCATTTAGACAAGGTCGTGCATGGCAATTCATAAGTTATGTGATTTTTCATGTAAAAATCATATGTGTGGTGTTATGAGCCGGATTCAAACCAACATCTGCTTTCACGTGTTATCTCTTTATCATCTAACATCCGCTACAGTTCCTGATAGAATAGTAGTGACAAATATGTCTTCCATCACTCTTATCACGTCAGTAAAGTCATATCATTAATGACGAGTAAATACCCATCGCTAAAGGGTCCCTCCAGATCTATGCCAGGTCTGACATGTCTCCTTTTAGTGATGAGTAACATTACTTACCCGTCACTATAAGTCATCTTTAATGACGGGGAGTACTTTATACCTATCACTATTGTGACCATTGGGGATTGGTCACCAATGTCATCCATCACTAATGTTATGGTTATATTAAAAATAATTATTTTTATGCTGTATCTTGAATATGTCATCTTTAGTGATGGTGAGTACTTTACACAATTTGTCACTATTGTAACTTTTATGGATGAGTCACCAATATCACCTGTCACTAATGTTATGGTCATATTAAAAAATATTTATTTTTAAGATGTATCCTGAATCAAAGCCAGGATTTGGCAGTTAATTTTTTAAATTGCGAACAACACAGAATTTATCACAGAAAATACAACACATAATTAATCACAGAATACTACCATCATAGATTGTATTGCACAAACAAAGCATCCATAAAAAATTATATTCCATATGTTTCACCAAATGTTTGCAACTGTTACATAATGATAAATTGAATCATTAATTCTGGCCCTTATAATGGAAAGCACCATTCTTTGAGACGACTTGTTCCACAAGGAATACCGCTAGTTGTGAATGGATCGCCAACAACTCAGTCTCGCTAAGACTGCCTTCAGGTATTAAATTCCTGTAAATTGAGTTTTGACATTAGTCAATGTTTACATAAGTGAAAAGTAAATGAAACAGAAGTACAACATAAAACCCACATTGGTTTCCAGGAGGTTGACTGTAGCACTATTATGGAAATACACAATTAGTTTGGATGACACATTAAATTTGAAAGGGTAAACATTTAGAGACTTATATGCATTGTGGTTTTATGAACCAATTTTAGGCCTTGTGTTGCTTTTGGTTTGTAGACATGGGCAGCAGATTTGAAAGCTCTATAACGAGGTAGAACAAGATTGAGTTAACAAGAGTAATAAAGTGAAGAAAACCTTACTCATCAATTAAACTTCTGACTACCGAGAAGTCCCTCTCGGTGCGCTCGCCATTCGGTCCCTTTGGTCTTGCAGAGTCAAGGTACCATACGATCTTCCACTTTGGGGCGATGAGTAGTAGGACATAATGTTCATTCAAGTGGTGTATACCCATTAAATGTTGATCTCTTGTGATGCATGTGGTGATTAACATAAATAGGTATTCGAAGCATGACTTCCTATCACTCTCGAATGTCGACATTGCTAACATCTGTGGATTCATATATTTGAATTCTTGATTCTTGCTTTGTTGCCACATTATCCTACACATATGAAAAAGTAGTTAATACCACATAATGACATGTCAACTTTAATATAAAATATAGGTTAAGTAACTTACAATGTCCAACACTACAACAAGCTAATGTCGAGAGCATCCAAGTTGAAAAGATCATATAGATCATTGAAGCATACCAAGAAATAACCATCAGTGGTCTAGAAATTAATTTTCTTGTATGGTATAATGACCGAACTTTTGTTTTCTTTGCAGCTAGAGAGGTATAATTGATGGAGGTCCATTAAGGTTTGTCCTCCCCTTCTTAGCTAATCTAGAGGTAGCGGGTTCTTGCCTTGTTCGTACTTATAATGTGGAAGAGTCCAAACTGATGCGACCTTAGGCTTTGCCACTTTGTGAGTCTTTTTGGCACTAACCTTCTTTGTTTTCTGTGTACAATCGTTGGCTTATTTGATTTTGGCACAGTGATAACATTTTTACCTTGCTCGATAGGTGGAGTTGCAATAGGTGCAACAATAGTAGGTGGCTGAGAAGCTAGAGGTTCAGTAGTACAAGTTTGAGCACTAGCTTGGTTGAGCAACTAGAGGTTCTCGGCATCGACCAAAATATCCACACATTTCCACTGTACCTTTGTGATATGGGCAGCGTGAAGGGTGGTGATTTCTTCATTCAGAGAAATAGGTAATGTGATGTCTTCCGTGTTGGGGTGCACAAAACTAATAGACACCACTACAAATCCCTCATTTATTGGCAAGTTGTGTATATCATGTTGATATGGATAGACAACACCCCTTGCCACCTCAATCTGAATCCCTGTGGGCTTTATGATAAGCTTGCACGTGGTTGGTTCAGTTAGCCGGTCGATAGTGTCATCCAAACCACTGCACGTCAATCGCTGCTCAACCTCTCTTGATACATAGCTGCTTTTTTAGGATCGAGAAGGGCTATCAATTATAGCTTGGTATGGAAGGATAATACCTTGTCGAGCTAAGCTACTTGTGATATATGTATATAGGTACCTCTTGATCTTTGTAGAGAGCGCCTCCACATCGATTCCCCTGGAGCTTCTTCGCTTCTTGTACCTGTCAGCATTGTTCGGGAAACCATCCTTCTAGCCTTGCGAGCTAGAGACGCCCCGCACGCAACTAGGGTGCTTTGGGTTGCTAAGAGCAGTTGTTAGCTCATTGTGCTCCTACACGGCAAAGAATGATCCATCTGATGCCTGCGCTGCCAGATATTTTACCTTCTCAGCCACTGTCGTTGCCTCGCTCGAGGTCCACGTCACTTCACCACCCTCTGTCAATCTCCCCTAGGCCCTTAGAAATGATTGCGCTCTACCGAGAAATTGTTGCCACAGATTTTCTTTGTCCTCACTGACCATCTTGACATCTTCGACCGACCACCTATCTTTTATCCCAACGTAACCAATTGAACCAACGTTGTGGGGTAGCTTATTCCTAGATCAGAGCTTTTTCTTGGCACAACTTTCTGCCTTGAAATTAGCTGAGCTCTTCATTTTGACAAATTGGTCCCGGTCCTCCTAGAAGGGCTTGATATTTTTGGCAACAAATTTTTTGACAAGGTTGTTTTTAAAAGACCTCCATAGCTTGGAAATCATCTTCATGGCAGTTGTTACTACTGTAGCCTTGGAGGTCTCGAGAAACTCGAGGTAATTGTTAATCCTGTTATTGTAGAGTGCAGTCTTCTACTCTCAACTAAGATCGTTGAACTTCCTCAAGGTCAACGGGACCCTCTCCCGTGCAATGAGTTCTACAAGCTTCCTCAGGCGTTGCAAGGCTGCTTTTGCTTTTGGTAGGCCATTCATGTCAATCTCTTTTATAGTTATTTTGTCTGTTGGCCACTTTTCTTACGTCCTAGGCTTCTTGATTGCTAGCTCGATCTCGTCGGTGGAGCTAGAAGACCCGGTAGAGGAATGGGTATACATATAAACATTACAAGAAGGGATACCTTATTGTTTCATTAAAAACTGAATGAACGTATGATGCTAGGCTTTAGGCACTAATAGACAAGGATAGGTCCTAAATCCCATCTGGGGACGTGGTCCCGTACGGTTCCAGAGAGAATTTCGGCATCATCTCCCTACTGTTCTCCAAATACATGTCTCGACTTGGGGTCGAGAGGGTTGTGTATCCGGAGAACAACAAGGAGACACCACAGAAACTCTCTCTAGAACCGTACGAGACCATGTGGTCTAGCTACATGGGCCGCACATCCCCGGACTATCCAAGCGTGGATAATTTGAGAGCGTATTCCTATAAATATGACCAATTTCCAGGTCATATTTATAATCCAACACACCTGAACGGGAGACGACATAATTATTTGCACGACTCCCTAACTTATTTTTCAAAATTTGTTAGAACATGGTAAGAAACAAGAAACTCTTGAAAAACCAACTAAAATAAAAACTGAAATAAAAAATATAACAAATATCATTAGATTATAAAGTGAAATACAAATAATGTAATGAGCGCAATGTTATAACTGAAATAAAAACAAATATAACAAATATCATTAAATTTAGATGAACATGATTGCTCTCAGATTTTGGGCTGCCATCTTAATGGCCTCCTCACCACTAGGCTACAATTTAAATTATAGGTGTGTCTGACAACTAATAATATTGAGCACAAAAATAAACAAATCATCATAGAGCAAAAATTAATGAGAGAGCATTGCATTAATAAATTTGTGAAAACAACAAAATTAAACTAAATTGTAACATACATCCTCAAATTGCACAAATTAATAGCATTATCTTCATCGAGCAAATTAATTAACCATCATAGAGCAAATATTGAGCATAAAAATGAACAAAGCATCATAGAGCACAAATTAATGAGAGAGCATTACACTGCATAAAATAAATTTATGAAAACAACAAAATTAAACTAAATTGTCACACACATCCTAAAATTGCACAAATTAATAGCATTATCTTCATTGAGCAAATTAAATAACCATCAAAGAGAAAAAATTGAGTACAAAATTGAGGAGGACCTTCGAAGGAGAAGGATGCAACTGAGGTGGCACACGGCGAGTAGGGACGGTAGAGCAGAGGCCACACACGACAGAACAGACGGTGGAGCGGAGACCACACATGACGGAACGGATGCAGAGCAGAGGCCACGTGCTACGGAACGGACGGCAGAGCAGAGGCCACACACGATAGAATGGACGATGATACGGAGGCCACGTGGGACGTAATGGATGGCCCACACATAATGGAACAAATGGTCAGGACGAAACAAAGAATGGTGGAGCGGAGAGGAGCACGAAGGCGACCACAACGACGCTAGAGGCTAGGGTTAGGGTTGCAAGAATTTAAAGCGTACCGATTCACTTCGGGGCCTGCCTATTTATAAGCGGGAGTCTACCACCCGCCACTACGAGGAGTCATTAGTGATGGGTCGTAATTACCACAAATCACTGTGTGTAGTTGTTGGTGTCTTTTTGGGTCACACGTGTGGCCTGGGAGATCTGCTTAACTCCAGTGCATGTCCTATAATCTTAAAAAAGGTTATGTGCTTAACTCCACGACCGATTGGATTTACTGTTTAAATACCTTGCATTTGTTAGTGTGGTGCGACGAGGAGTTATGATACTTACAATACTTCTTTTTCTTCAATTCATCGACAGGAGATATTATGTGATTAGGTGGCAACTGGATCTACTTTTCTTTGAGAAATAGGTCGAATATCCCATCGGCCTGATTAATGTCGAAACCATACTTTTCTTCTTTATCCGCTACCTTTACCCAAGGACACGTGATCTGCTACTTGTTTCGGGTCCATTTGGCCAAGCCGACCTCCGCATCGGACCTGCTGTCCTCATCGGAGTACGAATGGAATGCCTGAGTATACGCCACCTTTTTCTGATACATGTCCCTTTTTGCCTCCTAGAATCGGCTCTCATGGGCCGATACCCATTGTACCAGGTGTGAGAGACTCTCAAACTCTTGTGTTGAAAACCTTTCCTTTATTGTATTTAGGAGCCCCTAGAATGCTAACTCAGCCAGTTGCGCGTCGCTAAAGTTCATCTCTTGCACTGACTCATCCATATTCTGCTTTACTACCGTCAAGTCGGTAAGCTTCATCTCATGTATGACGGCGAAGAAATAGTTGTGAAACTTCTTCTCCAGATCTGCCAATCCTCTGACAGAGTTCACCGGTAGTGACGAGAACCACCCAAAAGTTAATCCTGATACTGATAGCGGGAAGAACTTGACCTTGAGTGCGTCCTCGGCCAATGCCTCACCATAATGGGTGAGAAAACATCTAACATGCTCGATCGTGGAGACCGAGTCCTACCCTGAAAACTTGTTGAAGTCAAGGATATTGTATCGGTTCGGTAGTGGCACCAGACTGATCTTTAAGCTTGAGCTCAAACTGATCCTGAATAACTTCAGTGAGTCGATTCACCCAATTGTCCTGCTGTTGGTTCGACGCGGGGTATCGATCAGTCATTGGAGACTACTGATACTGATCCAGCCAAAAAACGTTGTATCTTTGTTCTTCATTGGAGTAGAGTGGCACCTTGTAGTATGCGGTCTGATGGTATCCCCGAGGGATGCCATCGGGGTGCCCCCTTGGCGGCACAATGTCAGGCACCATGTTCCTAGCAATTCCATATGCACGTTGGGGTACCTCTTTCCTGATTGGCTCTTGTGGAGTGGCCGAAGGCTAGGAGGGTGGCGTATCTCTTCCGAAGAGATACGTATTCTAGGACGGGTCCTATTTGCCTAGCCCTTGGAGCATAGGGGTAGGTAACAGGACCATCATGTCAAACTCCTAACTGAACGAAGTGTTCGGCAGACCCTACCTTATTGGCCCTTGTGGTGGTGGCACCGACCGAGTATGTTGAGGGTTTTGCAGCAGTCGAGGATGATTAGTCGAGAAATACACTGGGCCTTATGTCGGCTCTTGAGAAATCATCTCGTCAAAAGTTTTCTTGATTAACCCGTGCAAGGTATTAACCAACACCTCAGACTGATTGATGAGAGCGTGATGGAGAGCGTTGTCAAAGGTTTCCTAAAAAGTGACCCACAGACTCTCGACCTACTGAGAGATTTCCCTAGCCACTGCTAGTTTCGGCAACTGACTCCTCTGGATAGGACTAGATCGAGTCACGTCGAAGGCGTCGAAGCACAATTTCTTGTAGTTTTCTATGTGGTCTTGCGCCTTTGCCCTTTGTTCATCGGTCAATGCCTCCATAGTGATCGGGATGATGTTACAGCTGTCAACTTCGCTCGCCATGGATGAATGGTATGAAGAAAGTCCCACTGGGCATGCCAAAAAGCATGTTAGTGTCTTTTGGGGTCACATGCGTGGCTTGGGACATCTGCTTAACTCTAGTGCAGTTCCTATAATCTTAGAAAAAGGGTTCTGAGCGTGCCAATTGGTTTGACCTTGCAAGTGATAAGGAACTAGAAAGAATAATGTTAGTAGCAACGCTGATCGGCTACTAAGCCAATGACGGTGGTGAGAATAGAAAAAATGAATAAACACGCCAATCGGCCATAGGGTCGATGACCATGGCCATGCTATCGGGCTAAGCACGCCATCAACCGATAGGGTGAAGTCCTTGCACGTAAAGGCCGATAAGCACTTCCTAAATGTGTATAGTGACAGAATTGGAGATAACCTATCGGCTTGTACTCCGATAGAAACTAAACTCAACATATCAAATAACGTATATGTACCATCAAACTATCGTAACTGCAAGATCAGACCTAACCAAGACAATTGCTAGTCACGAGAAATCAATAGCACTTCAACGCATCAGGCATACTTTATTTAGGTGAATGGTATATAGTATGAACTAGATACAATAGAACGAGATGTCGGACTTAACCAATAAAGCCTCAAACTATGACACCTAATTCACATTAATCCAAGAGATCAAAGTGACGTAGTCTTAGACATAGCAAATATACCAAGATAAACCAGTGATCGCTCTGACTAGACCGATGCCTCAAGAAATCTATACGATGTAGCCTTGAAGAACATGGACCTAGTCGATGTGGGCGTCAGGGTGGCGAGACTCACCTCTTTGCTGGAGATCGGGACGATGCAACCCGGTTCCGAGTGTTAAGTCCCACCGGGATTAACCTTGGGAACCCAAGGATAGCAATGCGTTGCAATAATAGTTTCTTGTGGTTGATTGTGTGTGTGTTCTAAACCTAGATAACTAGATACATATTTATAATCCAGAGACTTGTCGTCCAAGTAATTTATGTTGTAACCGATTCTGGATCATCTTTATCTTCTCTCACCTTCATCGACTCCTTCATATCCGACCATGTTGTATCGATATGGATGGTCTTATTTGACCACATTTGACCGAACTCTTTTGACTTCTGTTGATCGTGCAACATCCTTTGTTGGCCTGGGCTTTACCAAATCTTGGCATCAACAATAGTCATCAATGACGGGTCATAGTTACCACTCGTTATTGATGACTCCTGTAGTGACGGGTGGTAACTACCACCCATCACTGATGATCAAAGAGAGCACAACACTTGTGCGGTCACCTATAAAAGTGACCTCACAAGTGTTTGTGATACTGGTATTATTAATACGACCACACAAGTATTGTGCATCTACTAAACGAAGCCATGTCATAGTTTGTGTGGAATGAAGCCTAGTCCGATGCTTCCACACGCATATGGATGCATCGAGTCAGGCAACATCCACCACAAACCCCCATAGCAAAGAAATAAGCAAGAAGAGTAAGAGCAAAAATCTGATGTTTTGAACTCCAAATGCAAGCAACCAATGTATTTAAAGGATTCCAATAGCAATTAATATGCCAGCTACTTACCTCCACTAATTGCTAGTAGTAATGAGATCAAAGTAGTATTTTTGCAAAATAATCTTTAGGGATAGGCAGTATTGGTTCCCATCAGTAATGGTCATTAGTGACGGGTAGTAGTTGTTGCCCATTACTAATGAGTAGTACTTCTAGAATTCAAATTATAGCACAGATTGCACATATATATTACATACCCAAATTAGTACAAATTGTACAAATCACCCTCGTATCTCAGTATTTGAACACTACATGTACAACACTTGCATGTATATATACAATTTAAACTTTACACTTTAAAACACACGTACGCCTCTGTTTTCTCACTTTCTTAACGTACAATCCTTTTGAATGGTATGAGCGCAGGTACGAAGTTTGCTCATCTAGTTTAAATTGTGGCATAATTGAGGTGGCGAAGGGTGTTATCTCATCAAACTGATTGTACTCATCCTCATCAACCACATTTTCAACACCCACAATTCGTCTCTTTCTATCTAGGACAACATGAAGTTTCTTATTTGTCGTATCAGGCACATAGAAAACTTGAGCAACTTGTTTAGCGAGCATGAAATATTTGTCTTTATAGCCGACTTGAGTTAGATTTACACTTGTGAATCTGCACTTGTTGACTGTAATGCCTTTTGTACCATTGAACCCTATGTAGTCAAGTTCCCAAATCTCCTCTATCTAACCGTAATATGTGCTCTTTACATTGTTGTTGTCGTAGGCATCAATACGAACACCATTGTTCTTGTTTGTGCTCTTGCTATCTTGATCAACTATGTAGAATGTATAATCATTTATATGATAACCTTGAAATGTTGTAATAATGTATATAGGTTCTATTGCTAGATGCTTGGTCGATTCGCTCACTAGGGTTTTCGATTGTGCAATCTAATCCCAAAACCAGGTATTGAACCTTTTCATGTGTTGTTTTGCGATCCAAGCTTCGGTATGAGATGGGTTCTCTACACAAAGCATGTGATTGTTCTCAACAATGTATGGTGACACTTCACTCGATGGTTGCAACATGAGGAAATGAGCTTGGTCATATGCCTTTCGATCCGGAGTAATTGTTTGCTTGCCCAAGATCTCTTGACTTGCTAGTCCACCCTCATGGCGAGAGTGAGGCACACTAATTGAGTTATTTGGGTATGTGTACTCGATACACCACTCTACTACCTCCTCGCTAGAGTAACCTTATGTGATGCAACCCTCGGGTGAAGAACGATTCCTAACATATTTTTTAGAACACCTACGTATCTCTCGTACGGGTAGATCTGATGCAAGAAAACAGGTCTAAGAAATAATATTTGTTTGATGAGATGTGAGATCAGATGTACCATACTATCAAAGAATGATGGAGGAAAGTACATCTCAAGAAGAGAGAGAGAGTCAAGTATTGTTTTTTCTCTAGTTCTGCTAGTATTGTTGGGCCGAGTATTTTCTGTCCAATTGCATTGAAGAAAAAACACAAACTCATTATTGCCTCTCTTACCCCCACCGGCAACACATTTCTTATTCTGACAGCAATCATTTGAGTCAACATCACATGACAATCATGAGTCTTCATTCCACCAACCATCTTAAGTTCCTTCAGGTTGACAAGTTTGCTGATATTCGATGAGTAACCTGATGGAACTTTAATATTATGTAAGAATTCACAAAACTCATCCTCTCCTTCCTAGAAAGGGTGATACAAGATGGAGGCAAAAACTTTCCTCTATCTGTCTATTGTGAATGTAGCTCCGGTCGTAAATCCATCTCCTCAAGATCCGCTCTAGCATTTTCCTGATCTTTTGTTTTGTGTGGTATATTAAGCATTGTTCCAAGGAGACTGTCACACATGTTTTTCTCCACATGTATTGTATCGATGGAATGGAGAACATCAAGATATTTCCAATATTCAAGCTCCAACAAAATTGATTGCTTGTTCCACATTACATCACAACTTGTGGAAGATTGTTTTCGCTTACCGAGTATAATATTTATGTCCTTTACATGGTCATATACCTTTGTGCCTCTGAAATGCCTAGGAGGTCCTCCTTTCTCCACAGAGCCATCAAATTATAGCTTTATTCTTCTGTATGGGTGTTTCATTGGAAGAAAACATCGATGTCACATGTACACCGTTTTCTTATAATGTTTCAATCATGTGCTTGATGTTTCCTCCAAGCATCGTGTGCACGATTCACCTTTCCTTTTGCTTTGACTAGATAAGTTACGATGAGAAGGCAAATCATTTATTGTTACAAACAACATGGCATGTATCTAGAAGTACTCCTAGATGTACTCGTCCCAAACCACAACACCTATGTGTCACATAATTTTTAGATCATCCACCAAGGGTCTAAGATACTGAGAAACCAAGGGTTGGTTTCAGAGTCTGTGATGAGAGATTGACAGATTTTATCCTCTGATTCGAAGGGGTCCCTCCGAAGGAGTTCGGAGGTTGTTTCACCAAAGGGTTCGGTGGGTCTGTTTGCTGCAGCTGTTGCAGCGGAGTGTGCCTATCGGAGGGGTCCGACAGTACACGATGACTGGTTTGTACCGAAGGTCTCGGTACTTTGGGCGGTACACCGGAGTGTGTGCCGAAGGTTGTTTACCCGAAGAGGTCTCCAGGGTATTGGATACACTTGTCTATTTGTCTGTGGTGCGTAGGTGACTTCGGAGGCGATGGACGGTTCGCAGCAAGTGAACCTGGGTCAAGCGGGAGGCTTGATGCCAGGCGAGTGGGGAGCTCCGTCACGAAGGCTGCGAGGGTTCGAGGTTGGTCCTCGGGTCAAGGTGCGCCAAGCGAAGGCAGAGAGTGCAGAGTGTGGCTCCGGCTGAAGGTACCCCGAGACGAAGTCCTCGGAGGCGAGGCACTTCGAAGGTTACTCCGAATGGAGTGACTTTGGAGTATGGTGGACAAAGTCCTCAGCAATGAGGCAAGGTGTTCGAAGTGTGCTCTGAAGGGAGGCACTCGAAGGTATACCCGACGAAGGTCTCAGAAGTCGAGGTGCATCGAAGGCATGGTCCGGGTGAGGTTCGTCGAGGAGTGTGCTCGGGGAAATACAATGCGAAGAAGGGCTCATGGAATGCTTCATGCGGAGGCCTTGGACGAAGGAGGGACTTCGAAGGGTGGTACTCCGAAGGTGGGGCTTCGGAGTGTGGTTGTCGTCAAGTACTTCGGCCAAAGCATGGCTTCGGTACACGGACTGATGGAGTTCGAGCTGGGAGAAGCTGCAAAGTCGTGCTGGTCCACTCTGGAGGTGTTGGTGCGAAGGCTCAAGGGCTTTGACGGCTTCGGCTCAAAACCATCACTGTATCGAAGGCTGACTTCGGTGAAGCGAAGGTCGTCAGGCTCAAGGCTTGTCACCGAAGCTCCTGCACCCCACGCATGCGAAAGGGGACTTCAGAAGACTCCAAGACTACAAAGGCTGACCGTGTCTGCTCTGCAAAAGCTGATGTTGTCTCCTCTGCGAAGCTGACAAAAGAAACCTCCAAATAAAGTAGACTACCAGTTGTCCCCCCTGTTCTGATGAGACAAAAACAGTGTAAACCCTAGGGGTAAAGTAGTCTATTCAAAGAGCTGAATAGTGCCTATAAATAGTGGAGTCTAGCCTAGGCCACAGTAACACTTTGAGCAACCATTTCTGAGCTTCTGTGCTAGCTGCCACACCTCGTGTATTTCAGTATGTGAGTTCATTTTGTGTTCCTTGTTCAAGCAATGAAGCTTTGATTCTATTTTCATTTATTATTTGAACTTGTATGCCTACTTTGCACTGCATGTTTTGATTTCTCTGTGCATCGTCTTCTTCTGGGTTGAGTTTGTACTCTGGATCTCTTCTGGAGAAGTGTGTGAGAGGTCTGTGTGTGTGAAGTGTGTTTTTCAGTGTCTGTTCGCTCTGTGTAAACTAGAGGCTAGACCTTTATGATTACTAGCGAAGCACTGTTCTTGGCTTAACTCGAAGCCCGTTTTCTTCCCTTGTCGATGTCCTCGGTGAAGTGTGTTCAGTGTGCGTTTAGACCTCTGAAGTGCGAAGCCTAGTACCAGTTGCTAGCGCTAAGTATTTGGTCGAAGTCCTCAGAGGGAAGTCTGCTCTTGCGAAGGGTGAAGTGTGAATCCTGCTCGAAGGCACCTAGTGTCTGGAGCCTGCACTGACTTAGCAGAGTTGAGGTTTTGGTGTTATGGGTGGAGTGAAGTCTTCTTGACTTCGAACTTTTTCTCCTTGCAAAGCCTGGGTTCAGAGCTGTGAAATACCTCCGAACCAGAACTTCGAAGGGTGTGTTCGAAGCCTGTTCCGCAGAAGATAGAATTAAAACAGAAGGCTATTTTTAGTCTGAAATTTTAAAAGCTCACATTCATCCCCCCTCTGGTCGCCATTTTTGGTCCAACAGATACACGTCAATGTTATTGTCGGGTTGTTTAAGACCAGAGATTAAGATCAACAACATGATATATTTACGCTTCTTACAAAGCCAAGGGTGAAGGTTGTATATAGACAATAACACTAGCCACGTGCTATGCATACTTCTCATGTTGCTAAAAGGGTTAATGCCATCGGTACTCATGGCAAATCTAATATTCCTGCAATCATTAGCAAAACCTTAGAAATGTGGCGTTAATTGTTCTCCATTGAGCAGAATCTGTTGGGTGTCATATCATCGAGTCATTCTTACGACCCTCTTTGTGCCACCTCAATCATTTTGACTCATTGACATTTTCAAACATCCGCTTCAGACGAGGGATTATAGGGAAATATCATATCACCTTCCTCGGAACTTTCCTTCTATTACACCCATCGTCCAATTCATCATTGTCTTTTCTATTCTTGAATCGATGTGTCCCACATGTTGGACATTTGTCAAGGTCTGCATACTCTTCACGAAATAGAACACAATCATTCATACATGCATGTATTTTCTCTATATCCAACCCTAGAGGACATAAGATCTTATTAGCACCATACACGGTGGTAGGAATCTTATTCTCTTCTGGCACCAGGTCCCTCAACAAATTTAGTAATGCTTTTAAACTCTCATCGGACCATCCATATGTCGCCTTCATTTGTAGCATTGTCAAGACAATGTACTTTTCTTTGCAGCCAAGATATATTGGTGTTTTTGAGTCTCGTACAAGTTTTTGGAACTGGGAAAACTCCCCTTTAGAATATGCAACTTGTTCCTCCGCATAACGTACCATCTAATCAACATTATCCACAATATCAATATACTTATCTTTTGGAATTCCTAAAATGTCATTGTCGCTCGTGTAATTTGTATCAACGGACCCACCTTCATCTTTATTGCCAATCTAATCTACTTCACCATCATTTTCTCCTTCTTTACTATGCTTGTTCCATATATGATATCCTTTCTTGAATCCCCGTCTCAACAAATGGTCATACACATATTCTGAATTTGTAAATTTCTTCTCATTCCTACAGTTATAACATGGACACCACATTGTAGTCTTTCTACTAGCTTCCATGTCATCTCTAGCACTACTCATGAAAAACTTTACCCCAATTAAGTACTCATTGCAAGTACGACAATCAAGATACATCCATCTCCGTGTTGTTGCAATCTATAAATAATAAAACAATCAAGATACAATTCTAATTGTTTCACGTATTGTGTCGTACAAAAATATGATTTAATTTCAGATTAAAATATATTTGATAATTAAAAATATATACCTTGGGTTGGACGACGTTGATGCTACATGTAATGTGGACTGGTCCACCGGAGCACGTAATGGTGTGGGTCTTCATTGAAGCATCCAACAACTACACTGTCGGTTGGCAGTTATGGTGAAGACGACGGCGATTGGGACTTGGGAGCAATAAGTGCGGAGCTCGATCTGTGCATGAGGTATTTATATACATATCATCAGTGATGGTTATCCATATAAGGACGTCACTAAAGGTGACCTTAGGTTTCAGACAATACAATATAACAACACTCTTTAGTGATAGGTGGTACTACCAACCGTCACTAATGTGGTGTCCCATATTTAGTGACGTCATCTCAACATAGCCCATCACTATAGTGGCAACCTTTAGTGACGGATCACTGTATGACCTGTCACTAACTTGGGTGCCCCTACTAGCCTCGTCTTTAGTGACAGGTCCTATTACGATCCGTTACTAATAAGACAACATTACTAACGTGTGTGAAACAACCCTTCACTAAAAGTGTATTATTGACATACATCTTTTACCCATCACTAAAGCTGTGTTACTAAAGATCGTTTTTGTGGTAGTGAGTGTTGGTAAATCACTGAGCAGTCTATCCAAGAGTGTGTCCGAGATGGTGATTAGATATATGTGTAAGGTAAACGCAATGTCTTTGAATCCAATGATCAACTCTAGAACACAAGAGCCAAGATTATATTGATTTCAGATCTCTCAAAGGATAATAATCCTAGTCTAGTATTTTAGTGTATAACATGACAAATAAACTTAAAATATGATGTAATTAAGCTATGGAGGCTTATTAAGATGCTGAAAGTAAGATGGATAACTTGAGATTAGATGTCTATAGGGGTGTCTTGCCTCCTTTATATACTTAGGAGGTGAGCCCAATAATTTAGAACTTTACCTCGAGCCGATCTATAATTACTTACCGAACTCAGTTACTAATTTTCTAAGGGAAAATTATTCGCATGCCATTATAATTTTCAAAAATTGTTTATATGCCACTGTCAGTGACTGTGGTGGCCCCCATCTGTCAGTGACACACCAATGGCATATTGGCAAACCATAAAAATTGTAATGGCACAAAAAAAATTAACCCGTTTTCTAATTATATAGATTTTGGTATAAATATATCTTCGTATATTATATCCAGAGTCCAGTCACCCGATAAGGATTCGATCTTTCTTATCAGAGACAAACCTCCTTCATGGGCCGTACACTTGATCTACTCTCGGTTTAGACTATTAAGCCCAATTATGGTGTACTCGGGGGTCACGTCCCTGACAAATAGTCAAGGCTATTCTTTTGACTTCACTTTCTGAAAACTTATAATATATATTTAACACTCTAAATGATTTCAAATAAAAAGTTGTACACATCATAAAGCTCTCTAACTTTCATATAGAGCATATCTTCATCTGATATCTTTAAAAAAAAAATAGGTTTGTTCCAATTTTAATAAAAATGTACATTTGAGATTCTTATATATAGTACCGGATTTTTAAGAACTAGCACATATCAGAATAATATATGTATCGATTTTTAATATATCTATAGTATAAATGGAGGTTTTTCTATATAACTTATATATATATATATATATATCATTATTTGTATTGATTTAGAGAAACTGACGCCCATAGAGATGCTCCATATTTAATATTTAAGGTTCTGTATTAGGGTCCTCTTCTATGGAGAGTTCAGACGCCCTGATCCTTGGATGCAAATCTGCCCAATATTGGTTGCAGTCTTGTAAGCCAAGAAGAGAGACATATGAAGTACCTGAAAATGACAGGCTGCTTTCAGAAAGTGAACAGTTACTTTAAGCACCAGCTTATTGCAAGTCAAATTAAATATATATTAAGCAACCCATCACCATGGGTCCCTGTTACCTAGCTACCTGTCTCTGTGTACACCTTACAGTAGAGTATGTTTTTTCAATTGTATAAAAAATCAAAAACATGGATACAATCACTTCTGAAGAAAAATACTATAAGGGTGATAACTAATAGTAACCTGAAAGAATAGGACAGAAGAACAATTCCGTACAAAGGATCAATAATAAACTAGGTATAGTACTGACATTTGATCAACAGATTTGTTAGGAATAGTCCATGGTTCAACAGTGGATCAAAAGATTGAAAATATCTATCATAAGCACTAGAACACAAGATTGTCATGTTATCTAATTTTTGGCTTTTCATAGTATAATAACTCTACGTGCTATTAGTGCGTATTATGATTTAGGGTTTAGGCTTAGTTTTTATCACTTAGACATATGTATATAATAATTTAGAGTGGTATAGGATTAGCGTCATTTGCTCCGTTTGACTTGTAGAGTCTATTGTTGGGGTGCTCTCTGTGGACTTAACATGTTGTAGTGATTGGGTCACCGCCTTGCTCTATTTTCTTGTACAACACTACAACCATGTTCAATTTGATCATAGTTAAGAAAAGCCTTATTGCTACGAGGGAACGAGTTTGGTAATTAGGCTTTAATGCAAGCACATATTCACGTGATATATGCAAACTGATGATTACATCAAGGATAGGCATAAGTCATGTTTGACTTAGGAAGAGCACAAAAGTATTCCCTACATGTTGTATCAATACTCTCATTTGACAACGCTATATATTGAGTAGTTATTTTTTTGTAGGAATATGGCAATTTGGGTTTTGTTTGGAGTGAAAATCTAAAGTTTAACCAAGTTTGTGGAAAATAATAACAACAACGATATCAAATAAGTATTATTATATCATATATAGGGGTGACAACGAGGCTCGTCGAGTCTGGGTTGGCTAATACTGGCCCTAAACCCGGCCCCATTTAGACCCAACCCATATGTCTCCAGGGATTAAAATCCCAACATGAATCTAGGCCCAGCAGGTCCTTGTAGAACCGACTGGTCCTGTAGAACTTGATGGTTCGGTTTGGGCGAGCGGGCTAACCAAGGACGGGCGAGGTGGCTAGGGATGACCTGAGGGCTGCTGATGATGACAGGGTGTTTGCGGTAGCAGAACTAGCCGATGATAGAGAAGATTTGGCGGGAGGAGCCCAGAGGCAGCCAGGGGTGGTCAGGAGCAGTAGGAGGATACGGTCACCAACGTGATAGGGGCATGGTCACCGGCATGGCAGGAGGGTCACGAACATTGGGCGCGATAGGAGGGTAATGATCGGCGATGTGGTAGGAGGGCCCCAAACATCGATGCATAGGAGGGGCATAGTCGTTAGCACGTAGGGGGTGCGATCGCTGGCGCGGCTAGGGGTGAACAAGCAGTCGTCAGCACGTCAGATCTGGTGGAGCCTGTGGAGGATCTTGGATGCAAAAAGGGTGTACTCTAGATGCATGGGTTTGGATAAAAATAAATAAATATCTGTACAATCGGAGACAAATAAGAAACACATACCCATACTCGATTTGATGTGGGACCGCCTCAATAGACCTATGGGTCTAAATCTAGAACCAAACCCAAAACCGTACGAGTGGGCAGTGGCCGCTCCAAGGGGTAGTCCAGGTGGGCTCTGAACTACCCAAAATTTGACTAAATAGATGTTTATATTTTTATTTAAGTGTTAATTATGTTTATATTTTTTCATTTAAGTGTTGATTTTAGTGTATTTATGATATTATGAGATGTAAATTCTATATTTGTCGTATTTTGAAAAAATCACATTGCGCTTTGAGTTTATAACGGTATAAAATTTTAAGGTATAGAATAAGAACACCTATAAAAAATTCTGAAGCCGCCACTGTGAGTGGGTCCCTAATGGGTACCCACCCGTTATATGTATGTATATATACATATACATACATATATATATGTATACACATATGCATATGCATATACATATACATATACATACGAGAGGACTATTCTACACCGACCACTTTTAATAGATTCTCTGTAGAATAGAAATTGAGTACTATTTTTTTTCTCAGCAGTAGATTTCTCAGTAGAATAGTTATTCTACACCGGTGGTGTAGAATAACATTTGTATATATATATATACACATATATATATTCTTTTCTATAATTTTGCCAAACTATGTTGCAACGTCGGTAAGCACCCATCTTTGAACTATAAAGACACCGCCAATACAGTCATCAGATTGTTCTAAGATGCAACAACTCCTTTGGCCTACATGATGTCTACACGGGCGAGTGTCACCAACCAATAACTTCTCTTTGGACAGATCCTAAATTACGGTTCTCGTAGACATCTGATGCTTTGGACCATAAAGAAAAAATAACAGGGAGTCTGTTCTATCAAATCTGAATGACTTTTGGCACAACTGTTTACTAAAACATTGAGTTCTGTACAAGAAATAGCAAATTTAGAACAAAAGTTCTAAGCACACCACTGGTGTCGATCACCTTTTCTTTTACTGAAGACGAACTATACATTTTTTATCACGAATATGTCGTTCCTAAAACTCGTTCTGCAATTGACGATCTTAGCTCTTCACCTTCTTACATCAAAAAGTTTCGATGAATTTATAGTGCAGGATATATAGCGTTCTGTGGACAGTGCAAAGAGTTTGGAAACACAGATGTGTGAAGACATCATATCAGTCAAATCTACCAGTCTCTGCTCCAGATTCATTCATGTTAGGATTTGCATAGTACCCTGGAACACTGCATGCAGTAAACTTTTCTACATCTTTTGTGGATAAATCTGCTTTATATCATCACAATGCAGAAAAAGGGAAACAGTGGGACATGTAGAGCATATGAAAAGAAAGACTTGGCATCTAGGGGTTGAAATGGTGGTGTAAAGTTCAACTTTGTGCAAGTCATGCAGGTTTGATCATGTGCATATATAACATATTGATCTAGAAAAAGTGCAGCATGATGACCCTGTTGCTACCAAATCCCTCAACAAACTTCAACTACCAGTTAAACAATCGCTCTCTCTCTCTGAACCTACCAATCCCTTTGAAACGAAGTCAAAAGGCCACAGATCCCTAATGTCCAGAATACCCCTACTATGTTATTTCTCTAATATTTATCGTATAATTTCATATTGGTGGTATATAACTGTATTCCAATTATCTATGGTATATAATTGTATTACAATTATCTAGTATTATAAAAAATAGCTGGATTGTTTGGGGACATAGGATATCGTTCGTATAAAGACTACCATTGGAACATAACTAATTTCGTATGATGACATGAGTCCTGAAGAAGTTTTTTTTTCCTTTTTTGAGATAACTACTAACAACTTGAAACAAATGATAACTACCAACAAGATGTTTCACAGTTACATGGGCAAATTGCTGCAAATCAGTTCGATTTTGTCTTTGCCTGCAATTTAACTTGAGAGATTTTTAAGCCCTGCTTAGCATTAATTACGATATCTCATTATCTTATCATTAGCAGTATACTAGCAGGTATCACGCATTAACATTAGGTATACGATACTATATTATACCTCTAAATAAAAATGATTTGGTATCAAGGGCTCTCTAACACAGTTCTCATTGCAAAAACATAAACGGTCAATGACTTTTGCGGAAATCAGAAAAAAAAAGATATGGATTCCACCTGGATTTTGGCTGAGCCTTGGGTGAGTCACACTTATCCAGCACATGGAGTAGCATTCTAGCAACAAACTAGCAGAGACACCCCTCTTGCATGTACATTTTTACTTGACTAAAAACTTCAATAGAGTTAAATTTGTTCCAAATTTGTTGTCTACGGATGCATACCTAGTCATAAATTGTTATCCGGTGTGTGTACAGGTACAAGTACCTATACATATGAAACTCATTTATTAGTTTACATGTATAACATGATGTATAATACCTAAACTTTATTCAAATTCAAGACTCCAATCCTAAAGCAAATTGCCATTTGATGGTATGCATGTATATATACTAGGAGATTTAAAATTTTACCACTAAAATATTTATTTTATTTGATTATTTATTGCTTGTGTGAATGACGGATCAAATTGTTTAAATTTATGATTGTGAGCTAAAATAATAAATATTTACATACCTATTATCATCTCCTACATGAGTAATTTGACAAAATATTACTTCAAACAATAGGCTTAGCTCATTTGTTACTTTAAATATGAGCTTCGCTAAATTGTCACTCTAAATATTACAATATTGATTGTCATACCATTTTGATAAAATTTGTGAAACTTTTCACGTAAAATCATTATTTTTCTCTTCTCATTCTCTTCTCCGTGCTGTGCTAACGTCGTCCCTGTAGTTCAATGTTCATTTTTAAAGAAAATAAGAAGGGTAAAATAATAATTTTACGTGAGAAAATTGATAAATTGTATTAAAATAACATAAAAAATCAAGATGACAATGTTTGAAATGACAATTTAGCAAAGCTCATGTTTAAAAGAGATTTGAGAATTTGTCACTTTTAAGAAGTGATTTTGTATTTTTGTCATTCGGACCCACTGTCATTTACTCAGGTGATTCTACACATCAGCCACAGAAATGACATCATAATCAAAGTGCACATCTTAAAAGTGATAAATTATCAATTTTTTTATTTAAAGTGACAAATCAGCGAAACCCATTTGAAATTGTATTTTATCGGATTACTCCCAATACGATGAGCAACTTTCCCCAAGAGTTGGCCAACATTTATCCTTCAAGGGCAAAACTGTCATTCCACCGGAGGCCATCAGCTAAACCTTCCGCATCTAACACCATCAACTCCCTCCAATTAAGCAACATCACATCCACCACCACCTCACCTGCATCCATCCATGAAACAGAGCAGAGCAAGGCGAATGGATCATTGAGAGACGAGTGATTTGGAGGCGCTGCAGCTGACGCCGGAAAGAAGCCATCATTAGCCACCAGATGCAGCATGCACATGGTTAGTAGCAGCTGCTGGCCAAGGGAGACAAGAAAACGGAGAAGAAGAAAGCTGCCGTCGTCGTCGTCGTCAGTTCGTAATTAGGCGTGATCTGGCCGGCCATGTCGTTGCACAGGGCGGCGGCATCCGTGTGGAGGGTCCAGGGCAGCAGCAACATCACGCAGCAGATCCTCAAGTGCACGAGGTGGCAGCTGGAGGAGACGACGGACTTCATCACCTGCCCCTACCGCTACTACTGCGACAGCGCGTACCACGGCGACTACGCGCCAGCCGTAGGCGCGCTTGTGGCGGCCTTCGCCGCCTACTGCCTCCTCTCTGCCGCGGCCTTCACCGTGCTGGAGATTAGGAGGGACGGCGCGGCGGCGGCTAGCCGACGTAGGAAGTACCTGGTGCCATCGGGCCCCTTCCTGCTGCCGCTGGTGCTCCTCGCTCTCGCCAAGGGGCACCGGATCGACGCCGTGTTCCCGCTCGCGCAGCTCGGCCCGGCATTGCTGCTGACGCTGCAGGCGTCGGCGCTGGCGTTCCGGAACGAAGCCGACGGCGACCTGCGTTACGCGGTGCTCGAGGCGTCCACCGTTTCCGGGATCCTGCACGCCAGCCTCTACCTGGACGCCGTCGTGCTGCCGTACTACACTGGCACGGACGCGCTCCGGTGGTCGCGGTTCTCCGGCGAGTGCGCCACGTGCCTCTGCCGGATGGAGCCGCTGATCGTCGGCGGCACGACGGTGCTCTACCGCGGGCTATCGAAGACGGCGCTGGCCATCATCTTCGCGCTTTGCTCGCGGATGGTGTGTCGGATCTACGGCGAGGAGCGGTTGAGCGCGTGGACGCGGTCAGCGCTGGAGGCCGCGAGCTGGGTATTCGTCGCCGGCGACGCCGTTTACCTTGCCGTGTTGGCGACTGCGGAAGGCGCCGCTGCGAACGTCGCCGTGTACGCCCTCGTCGCGGGGCTCGTGTTCTTGTGCATTTTTGCCAAGGTTTACAAGTTCTTGGGTTGGATGGAAACCAAGCAGCTCCACTGGAAACCAAGCGTCAGTTGCCACAATGTAGTTTGATAGTTAATTTCGTTTTCTTTCGTGGATTGTTTCTTTCTTAGATTCACAGGAAAAATGTAGAGATAACAATCCATTAATTCAGATTTTGTGTGTATAGATGAACAGAATGGTTAACTTTTTCTATACCATTAGTTTTAGTTTCATTTTGCTTTTCGAACATATTCCGAAAAACCGTGATATAATATTTTTTCTGTTGTGACGCTTTCGATATATGCATTAAACATAAATATGAATTGGTTGTAAACCAGTGCAGGTTTCACAGAAAAAACTAATGTAAATCTCCCTATATCGTATAAGTTTTACATTTTATTCTGTCAGCTGTTTTTATCCTAAGCAGTGTATATTTTTAAAAATTCTTGAAATTTAGACAGGCGCAATCCTTGTTTTTTCTTTTCCGATCAAAATACAGTTCCGAAGTGATGACTCAGCACAATTTGATACTTTGCTGAAATTTGTTTATGTTAGTAAACTAAAAGTAAAGTGAAACCTACAACTAAAGTTATGTAATAGTGTAGAATTTCCTACTACTTAGGGATTATTTGGTTTCATCGAAGGTTATAGTAAAAGAAGATAGACAAAAAATATACATTGAACCTCTTAAAAAATAAAATAATATTTGAGCTCATGTGCTAATTTTTCATGAAATTGAGTAGAGGAAAGCAATCTATAAAAATAAAATTTATCAAATGATTTGAATACTTAAAAAATCATAAAATTCTTTTAATCCAAAAGAGCGCTAATTGCTTGAAGTTATGGTCCCAGCATTTGGTAGATGGGATTAGGACAAATGTGACCAAACTAACGGCTGATTCCCAAAGCTAAACTCAGCAGCAATCCCTTTACGATATGTGATTTGTTGTGTCACGTGTTCTTACTCCTTCCAAAGTAGGGAAATATTTGTGGGAAATTGATCCCGAGAAAAGTAGTCCAAAATCTAGCATTAGGTGAGATAATTTCCATGTTAAATTGTGTCAATGTATACATATGTCTCAATGTCTCATTAGTCCAAAACTCTATCATTAGGTGAGAAAATTTCACTTTTAAATTATGTCAAAATATACACATGTCTCATTAGTCATGACTCATGAGGACATTCGAACAAAGGTACCTATCCTGGATCCTTCCTACACTTTTCTGCTTTGCAATGAACATTCTTGGATTGTTCTCTTAACGGTTTTATAAAATACTCTTGGCCCCTCAATTAGACTTTTAAATCATGCGCCAATGACTTTTGGCCATTTCAAAATATATCAATGCTTGCCCTCGTCATATTTTTTGAGTTCATATATTTACCGAATGAATGAAATAAATCAAGTCAATTCCGTCTTTCCTTCGTCTACAAAATCAGAAACACGTTGATTTTGATGGAATACCTACTACTGACTTGGATTTTTTTGTTTTTGACCATTTTTTATGGCATTGCTTTTTCGATGGAGTTTAGATTTCTCCATCTGACAATCTCCTTTTTTCTCTTATTTTCCCCTTTTTAGTTCTAAATCCTTTTAGCCATGTGCCTATTGACATAGACAAAAATATAAACCATTTTCATTATTAAAAAAACAGATGTAGTGTCTGAATTTTTGACACCTTATCTTTCGAAACTACAAATTTGTTCTGTCCAATGTCTTTCGCTCGAGCTCCGCCTCCCGGGGTGGCACGCTCATTACCTCCGCCTCCCGGTCGGCTGCTCTCCTAGCACTCACGCGCCACCCGTTATGCCATCGTAAGCTCTGCCACCTGCTCCTCAGCACTGCTATCAGAAACTCTCACTGATTTCACTCTCTGCAAGAAAATGAACACACACAAGTTGTAGCCTTTCCGGCAAGAACACTAGAGCAGAGACAGTTTTGTATTGCGTTATGAAGAGCAGCGTTTTTCTTCTAAACTTTTTATTTACCGTAACAACAAACTGCATGAAAACAATAAACTCTCAACTAACACAACTACACTACCACATCACCATGTGACGAGTGTGACTGCACTCTCGAGCTACTCTCGAATCAAATATAACAAACTCAACGACAAGATGACCACACACACACACCATGGGCTCATGCACAACTGAAATCATGACATAGGCACAAGTTTTATTAGCTGACAAACTCTCCATAAATCTTGTACCTAAGCTACTGAACACATACCTATTTGTTCCCACAACTACAAAAAATGTCCTCTTGGCAATGCCTTCATCAGAATGTATGCTAGCAGCACTTCAGTGCTGATGAAATCCGCCTTGATACTACTACTTTCCATAGCTTCATGAATAAAGTGAAAATGAGTCTAAATATGTTTGCTCTTATCATGGAACATCAGATTCCTCATGAGTGCTGACATGGATTTGTTGTCTACTGTGAGATCAATTCTTTTAGCTTCAGCATTTCTAAGATCACCTGACAAACGGGCCATCCAAACACCCTGACAAGCTACTGCAGTAGCTGCTATGTACTCCGATTCACACGAAGAGAGTGCAAAACCTCTTTGTTTCTGAGACACCCAACTCAATGGATTCTTTCCAAGAAATATCAAAACACCTATAGTACTTCTGCAAGTATCAAAATCACCAACATGATCATTATCCCTGTACCCAATCGGATTCTTATCTTCCCTTTCTCATATTGACACCCATAGTGTAAAGTCCCTGCTATATAACCTTATGATTCATTTTACAGCAGCAAAATGTTCCTCTATAGGATGCTCCATAAAACGGCTCACATAACCCACGAAGTAAGCAAGATCAGATCTCATATTGACCAATTACCACAAGCTACCAACCATACTTCTATACATTGTTCCATCAACCAAAACTGCTTCACTGTCTTTGCTTAGTTTGAGTCGAGGCTCCATTGGAGTTGCCAATGGATTCCAATCAGTGAGTTTTGCCTTCTTTACTATCCTCTTTGCACAAGTTGCTTGATTAATAGTGATCACTCCTGCTTCCTGATGTACTACAATTCCTAAGTAAAATCTGAGTAGACCCAAATCACTCATTTTGAACTTCATCTTGTTAGCTACAGATCTCTCGGGAGGAGAGGGGGACTAAGTCCCTCTTCTCCCTGCATGCACAACGGCCAGGTGCATGCACCCAATCCACATGCGCAGTGATCGGGAGCGTCCAACAAATTCTGTTAGGGGCCCCCTGTTGCGCGGCACTATATGAGGAGAGGCCTAGGTCTATATTGAGGTTCGACCTTTTTCCCTCTGCCTCTCCCAAAAACCCTAAGTCCCACCGATCTAAGTGATTGTGCCGAAGCAACGGGAAGGTTCCCCTAACCTCCGCCGCCATTCGCCAAACTTCGACACCACAACCACGGCCATGGCGTCCCCTTTATCTTCGTGCAACCCAAAAGGTAACCCTAAGCTACCCTACTAGTCTAGCCCTAGCGATCCTAAGCCTCTTAGTTTCCATCAATGGTATCAGAGCATGGTTGCTCTAGGGTTCAGGCCATGTTAGGGTTAAGGGTGATCTCGGCCATCCTACGCCGTGACCACCACCCTGCTTAGTATTTCCCAGAGAAATACCTACCTAAGAACAGAGGAGATGGGCTAGGGTTTCGACACTCAGACACTAGCCGAGACCTCCCTGATCCACTGGCGTTCCCGCAGAAGAACCCTCAGTTCCGCCCTAAGACCCCCTCTGGATCGGCCGAGGAAGAAGAAAGATCAAAACAAAAAAAATTGGGGCTAGGGTTCCCGAAACCCTAACCCTAAACCCCGCGGTAAGAAATCCCCAAAGGGATTAAGTCTCGGCCGAAGAACACAGAGAAACAGAACAAAAAGGAGGGAACCGAAACACCAAATTAGAGGGCTAGGGTTAGGGTGAAACCCTAACCCTAAAATGGACTAAGGAGGGAGCCGAGTCCTTACCTGCGCTCCTCACCGCCGGCGCCGCTCGTCGGAGGCTGTAAGGACTTTGGAGTCGCCGTCGCTCACCGGCAACCGCCGCCTTGCCTTCGGGTGAGGCGATTTTGACCGCCGCCGGCTAGCTCGACGAAGCTCCGCTCATCCTCGGGTGAGCGTGGAGCTCCGACGAGCTAACCAGTGGGTGGTGCTTCACCGTCGCCACGACGCTCCACCATCGCCGCCGTGCTCGCTCCCTCACGCAGCCGCCCGCTCCACCGTTTTGGCTCCCTGGCTCCCGCTCGCACGCGCACCAAATGAGGGCTAGGATTTTAGGGCAAGACGCGGGGGGGTTTTGTTGTGGAGAGGATAGCGCGCAGCCGTCCGATCGAGATCGACGGCTGCCGTCGATCGGATCGGAATGCAGCCTAGGCGGGGGCGCGAATTCGTGGCCCAGGCCCAGGTTGTGGCCTGGGTGCACGAGCGTGCGCGGGAGGCACTGTGGGCCGGACCGTTTTCTCTTTTGGGCCAGACTGTTTTCACATGTGGGCTGTAATATTTCCATAGTAGCAGGCCGAATTCAGTTTTATGAATTTTCAGAGTTTTTAGAATTAGTTTTTCATTTAAATATTATCTGCAAATTCAGAAAATGCCCAAAATTAAGAAAAAGATAAGTTATCTATGGAGAAAATTTTTTGTATAATTTTGTTCAGATTTAGTAATTTTGCAGAAATTTTAAGTACTTTTATGATATTTTCTTTATTGAATTTAGTCTAAGGACTATATTTAATTGAGAAATATTTGTTTAGATTTATGATTAAGTTTAATTCAGATTTCATTACTATTTTAATCAGTGTATTAATTAATATTAAGTCTTCTGCTGTGCATACACTGTTTAAAATAAGTATTGTGCTGTAAATTCAGAATTTTCTTACTGATTAAGCAGTGTATCAATTAGTTTTAAATCTTCTGCCGTGCATACACTATTTTAAGATTAGTACCATATTCATCCTATCAATTAAGTAATGTTTATTCTGCCGATTAAATTTGAACCAACGAGATAATTTAATTTGGCATTATAAATGTTGTATTTTGTTAACATAGTGATTTTATCTCCTGACCAACGTTGGTGATGAAATTACTGTGGTTCAGTTGAATTGATTCTATTTCTGCCCAACGGTGATGTAGAATTAATTCGCCTTTTAAGTTTTAAGTATGTCACATGTTGATTTTGACCAACGTTAAATTTTCATGTGTCATATTATGTCTGTTATAATATATTTTGATAATGTTCCTTATTAGAAATGTGCTAAGTCATATCACCAGCATTGAGTTTCTTAGTGGTAAGAACTACAGTTTCCGGAGATGAGATATTAAGATAGCGATTGCGCTATAGGACATAGATCTTGCTTTAACGCTTGATTGTCTGATTAAGCTTGCGAAGCCCGTGATCTGAGAGGATGAAAGCCAAGAGGCTTTTGTCATAAGGTTACGTGACTTCGCCGAAATAAGAATAAAGTAAGATATAGATCGTACTAAATAAAATCAGTGGAATCACAAAATGTATTATGATTAAGAGCTCCATTATGGAGATAATTAGTTGTTCTCTCTCACGTCGTGAGTATCTGAATAAGGTGAAGGGTTAGTACACTGACTTTTCTAAGGCGTATGCTAGCACGCTTATTAAGAAGTAAGGATTTGCAACATGGTTTTCAAAGCTGAAACCCATGAATAAAGAGTTCAAGGACGATATCATCGTCCATTTTTACTATGATGTCACACTGAGATTTTTTGATCATTTTGTGATCACCTACAACTCACAGCGAGAGTGTTGGAGTTTGTAGATGCTGATTTCAAACTATGTATAAGAATTAAGTAAGCACATAATGATTTAAGTCATAATGTGCAACATAAATAAAGTGGAAGAAGCATTATAAGACTCATTCTAATGATGCTAAGGACTCCTCTTATAAGCTCACATAAAGGAACATGATGTCCTGAAGGGCATGTATAGACATATAAGGAGGAACACCACATGAAGGAATATGTGGAGTTCCCAAAATGGATGAACAAGAATGGTAATAGATAAATTTTCGCACTTAGAAATAAAGTCTTTAGTCTTGCTTTGAGTATGACAAACTTTATTTATTTTCTCAAGATGATTTTATCATCTGAGAATAATGATAAGAACAAAAGAATTGATGACGTATTTTTGAAATTATGGCACTATCTAATGGGTCATATTTCGAGGGGGAGGATTGAACGTTGAGTCAATTCTTCCGGTTTAGTTTTTTAGACTAAGTTTCATGCATAGATTGCATTAAGATAAATACGTCAAATAAATTAAGAAAGACGTGAAATTAAGTTTAATGATTGTAGTAATTTTATCTCCTAACCAACGTTGGTGATAAAGTTATTATATTTAAGTTAAATTGATTCTAATTCTACCCAACAGTGATTTAGAATTAATTGATTAACATTTATCCAATCTAAGAGCGATCAGATCATAGCGATCAGATCATCAGTTGCTTTAGATAAATTTAAGATGTTTTAAGGCTGATTCTTATATCAGCATGATCTAAAGTTTAGAAGAGGAAGATCTGACCGTGCGACGGTCAATATACCCCGTATGGCCGATTTCTTGAACTCTTTTGCAAGGTTCTATAGAAAATGGAAAAATAGCCCAATATTTTATACTGGGTGTACCTCAGCAAAATAGAGTGGCTATAAGATGCACTCGCACCTGAGTGGACATAGTAAGTAGTATGGTAAGTTATTCCACTCTACCGATTAATTTGTGGATGGAGGCATTCAAACCACCATTCATAATTTTAATTGGATCCTTAATAAGTATGTGCCTAAAAGCACCATAAGAATTATGGACAGGACGATAACTATTTTCTAAATTATTTTAGAATAAGGGTATGTCATCCTGCTAAGGCTATATTTTTAACCCAAATATTAATAAGTTAAAGTCCTAAGACAGTAAGTTGTCAATTTTATTGACTGCAGAGATAAGACTAAGTGATCTCGTTTTTAATGTCCTGACATACATGTTAAGTTTGTAGAAACGAGACATGCATTTTTCAGGAGATGCTTTAATCAGGGGGAGCACGGTACTTAGAGAAATTAATCTTGAAGAGAAATGGGTTAGTGAATCCACTCCTATGATTCAAGAGCAATTTTTCCATGTACCTGTGGTAGTGTCCTTTGTCCAACACTTGAGTTTGGACCTTCATTAGCGTCATCTATTGTACATGAGGCTCATGTTATTCAGGAATCTGCATTTCTAGATGATGCTAATGAAGAAGTAAAAGATGACTTTCTAACTTAGTAATAATGTGCCAACTCAGATAAGAAGCAGATTAAATGAGACATTTTCGTATGTCTTATTTAAGGATTCTTTACGAATCATTAAGGCATATTATGACTTAGAACTGCATCAGATTGATATAAAGATGACATTTTCAATAAGCTTTAAGTGAGAATGTCTATATGACACAACTAAGTGTTTTGTCATAGAAAGGAAAGGAAATTTTAGGATGACATTTATCTAAGTCCATAAATAAGTTTAAGTAAGGGCATCTAAAATTTAATTAGACTATTAGAAAATTTTCGGGTTTTAAAGAAGAATGAAAAGGACAATTGTGTTTATGCTAAGTTTAAGAATGGGAAATTTATTTTCCCAGTCTAGTATGTGGATGACATTCTGTTTGCAAGTGGTAATGTCCATCTACTATTAGAAACTAAGAAATCTTGTCCTCTCATTTTGACATTAAGAATCCTGGAGAAATTTCCTATGTGTTAGGACTAGAGTTTCTCTAAGATATCATTAAGGGGGTATTAAGATTATCGCAAACGACATACTAGAAGATATACTAAGAAAGTATATAGTATGCATGCGTATAAGCTATTGCCTGATCCGATAGTCAAGGGTGATAAGTTGGGAACTTTAGTATCCCAGGAACCAATGTGAGATCGATCAAATGAGATTGGTTCCATATGCTTCTGCTGTCGGAAGCCAATGTATGCTCGATTATGTGCTCACCCTGACTTAGTTTATGCCGCTGGGATGCTTGGCAGAAATAAGAAAATCCAGAAATAGATCACTTGATTAAATTAAGAAAGCCTTAAGTTTTATATAAGGCACAAAGACCTCATGCTAACGTATGAAAGATTAGATAACCTATCGATAACAAGTTATTCAGATTGAGACTTTGCGGGAAGTGTGGATACTAAGTAGTCCACATTAAGTTACATATTCACACTCGCAAAGGGAGCTATGTCGTGGGAAAGCTCCAAACAAACTGTGACGGCATCTTCCACGATGTATGCCGAGTTTGTAGTATGTTATGAGGTCGCCGGACAGGCACTATGTTTTTAAGAAATTTATTCCGGTTTTAAGAGTGGTCGACAATATTTTAAAAACCACTTAAGTTATACTGTGACAATGAGTCAATAGTATATTTCTCCTATAACAACAAGTAGTGTGTTGCTGCCAAACACATCTAAGTTAAGTGTTATATTGTTGAGGATAGAATCCAATATCAAATGATAAGTAGAGCATATAAGTACCAAGCAAACGCTTGCGGATCCACTCATAAAAGGCTTACCTCCCACTGTGTTTAGAGAACACTTAGTCAACATGGGTTTAAGGAAAGCCTATGATCTATGGATTTATAAGGGGCCCAAAATAAGTTAAGATTCTGTTTCAGAATAGAAAGGTGTATTGTAGTCGTTGAGTCACGTAGTACGTAACTGACTATTGTGATGCAGCGTGCTCGATGCATTTATCTATAACGGAACATATATTATGTTAAGTGTAGGTTAAGAACTAAGTAGAGATCTGGGGGGAGAATGTTAGCTATAGATCTCTCAGGAGGAGAGGGGGACTAAGTCCCTCTCCTCCCCGCATGCACAACGACCAGGTGCATTCCACATGCGCAGTGATCGGGAGCGCCCAACAAATTCTATTAGGGGCCCCCTGTTGCGCGGCACTATATGAGGAGAGGCCTAGGTCTATGTTGAGGTTCGACCTTTTCCCCTCTGCCTCTCCCAAAAACCCTAAGTCCCACCGATCTAAGTGATTGTGCCGAAGCAACGGGAAGGTTCCCCTAACCTCCGTCGCCGTTCGCCGGACATCGACACCACAGCCACGGCCATGGCGTCCCCTTCATATTCGTGCAACCCAAAAGGTAACCCTAAGCTACCCTACTGGTCTAGCCCTAGCGATCCTAAGCCCCTTAGTTTCCATCACATCTCCTTCTTGAAGTTCTTTATTGCATTGCATTCACCACCAACTATCACTAAATCATCAACATAAATGCCTACAAGGATAAATTATCTTTTAGTACCTCATGCATACAACCCATGCTCGAATGGGCTCTTTTTGAAACATGGTTTCTTCAGAGTATGATCAAGCTTTATGTTTCAGGTTCTTGGTGCTTGATGGAGCCCATACAATGCCTTCTCAAGCATGTAAACTTTGTGCTCTTCACCCTCAACAATAAAATATGGTGGCTGAACAACATACACCTATTCCTCAAGCTCCCCATTCAAGAATGCAGACTTGACATCCATGTGGTGTACCATACATCCTTCTTGTGTCGAAAGTGCAAGTAACAGGTGTACCGGATCAATACGTGCAATAGGAGCAAACACTTCATCAAACTCAATACCTTCAAGTTGCATGTAGCCCTTTGCCACAAACGAGTCTTGTGCTTCACAATTTCTCCTTTAGCATCTTTCTTCAGTTTAAATACCCATTTAAGGCCAATAGGATGATGGCCATGTGACAATTCAATCAATTTCTAGGTTTTGTTTTCTTCAATAGATGAGATTTCCTCTAGCATAGCAAACCTCTAGGCTTCTTCTTGTTCAGCTTGAGCAAAGGTTGCAGGACCCCAATACATTATCCACAATCAATATTTCTTCTGAGAGATCTCGAATTTCCTCCCCAAGTGGCGGTGCAAGACCCCAATAGATTATCCATTCTTCAAAATCTCAAGGGAGCATCATCATGATGAGTGTCAAGTGATTTCTTTGCAACATAGGAAGGAGACAAATTCAATCACTGAAGTGCCCAGAGCTACTAGCAGGCAAGCTATAGATTGCTCAGGCACTGGTGGTGTTGTTGGAGACTCTCCTGCTGGCTGAAATATTGTCAACGCATTTGGATGTTGAACAATGACATATTCTATCGTAAAAATCTTTAGCTTCACCTTTTGCTTGCTCACTGGTCTAAATCCAACATTCATCCTCCTCTTAGACAACATCATGGCTGATATGAACACACCATGACACCGAGTCATACACCCGATATGTCTTGGATCCTGGTTCATAACCAACAAAAATCATAGGTTGCCTGCGATCAGGGCCATTCCTAGTATTTCGGGGGCCCTAGGCAGAAAAAAATTAGGGTCTCTTTGATCTATTTTCAATCACTTGTAAAGAAAACAAATTAATCATAGACTCATAGCTATATTACTTAACGAAAGTGATTTTTTCTTACATTTCTAGATGCAAAATCATCGATAATAGTATTTATATCCATCTGATCTAACATATTTTTTCTATGCATAAAGTGGCTAGACCATTCAATCTTTCTTGTGACATTGTTGACCTTAAATAATTCTTCAATAGTTTTAACTTCGAAAAACTTCTTTCAGCTGATGCCACAGTCACAGGTATAGTAAATAATATTCAATAAGCAATTAAAACATTTGGATAACAATCTACATCTCTAACAAACTCAAAAATCTCAATAGAAGACATATGATCATTTGGCAAAGTCATTTGCAAGACTCTTATTTCAGAAGAAAGATCATCAAGATCAACATCAGATGATCTATTTTGAGAAAAAGTTTCCACAAATTTAGTACAACATTTTCTTAATTCCGTATCATCCAATGACTTCATGACTTTTGAGTTAAGCAAAAAACCAAATATACTTTTGAACACCTGTAGTTCTTCAAATCTATTTTTCAATGAAGTATTTGTCATATCTACATAACTAAGAAGTAACTAGTTTCAAAAGATTTTTTAGCTGACTGAATTTCTTCAATACAATCACTTTCATCAAACTATTTTTTTCTAGTAGCATGGCGTTTAATTGTAAATGATGGCTCTATATTCAATTTAGATGCAAGGCCTTTAGCAATATCAATACTAGATGCAAATCCTTCATTTCTATAGTTATCAAAAAATTTCATGATGCCTTCAATCTGCTGCAAGGTAGATTCAATGCACATGGATGAAGACTGCAACTTTTTACTTACCTTGTTGATAGAAAATAAAATGTCATGCCAAATTACCATAGAAAGTAAGAACTCAAAACTACCAAGAACATCAAAAAGATTTTTCGCATCACTCTTTGCCTTAGGGTCATCAGAAGAATTGCGTTCCTCCAACAAAGCTAACCTTATTTCAGGAGCTTGATATCTGATAGCTTTAACACTTTTGAGATGGCTCTCCCAACGAGTACTGCATAAAGGTTTCACGATTAAACTTGGAACATGGTTAAGTAAAATTTTCCATCTTTTAGGTGAACTTGAAAATAATGCATATATTCGCTGCACAATCCCAAAAAAAGAAATAGTTTTACGACATGAATTTGCCATATCACATAAAGTAAGATTGAGACTATGGCATGTACAAAGCTCTCAGGTTCAAATCAAGCAGCCGCTTTTGTACCCCTTGATGTTTCCCCTTCATGTTAGAACCATTGTCATATCCTTGACCTCTAACATCATCAATATTAAGATCAAACAATTTCACAACATTAAGCAATTCATTAAACAGTCCCAAACCAAATGCATCATCTACTTTCAAAAATTCTAGAAAGAACTCCTCTATTTTAATTTTTTTATTTGACATATCAACACATCTAACAATTAGAGTCATTTGTTCTTGATGACTCACATCAGGAGTACAATCAAGTATTACAGAAAAATATTTGGCCTCTTTAACAATCTTTATGATAAAACTAGAAACAGTGCATGCTAAAAGAGAAATCAACTCATTTTGAATTTTAGGACTAAGATAATGGTGATGGATCGTATTATTTTCAATGCATCTAAGATGATCTTGCATTACCAAATCAAATTCGGCAATCATTTCACAACATGCTAAGAAATTACCATTATTGTCTTGGTAAAGCTTCTCACTAGATCCTCTAAAAGCCAAACTACGTTTACTAAGATATTTCACAACAGCAATTATTCTTACCAATACCTGTTTCAAGCGCTCCTTGTCCTTCCTAATTTCCTGCTGCATATCACTATCAATTGTTTGATTTTTGCTCTATCTTATTCTTAATGCATTCCAAGTATTCATGTTAATGATATGCTCAACACTATTCTCATGATCTTTAAGCCTTTGACTAAGATGTTTCCAATCATTTAAACCATCATCTGCTAACAAACTAGTCCTATTAATAGATTTAAAAAGCTTACAGCAAAAGCAAAAAACTTTGTCAACATGCTTCGAATAAACCAACCACTTTCTATCATGTAACTCTTCGTTGCTCATTCTTTTAGAATAATAAGCATATGAAAAATGCCTACTGGTCTTATCCATAGGGAACACAAAAATGCCGCACAGGACCGAGCGTCGGGCGTGAGGGATGGCTGCACGTTGCTGCATTGCTAGGTCTTGAAATGGGCTGGTTTGCATTGATGGATCATGGGCTCATGGCGTGCAGCATTAAGCATTTGGGCTTTGCCTCTTTGGGCTTGGGGCTGGGGCGTTGGCCTGCCTGGCCAAATTTCCAAAATATTACAGATTTTGTGTGGTATGTGGTATGTGTACCAGGCTATTGAACAAATGAGTTGTAAGCTATATACACATATATATACAAATTGGGGGCCCCTAACTTTCGTGGGCCCTACGCGGTTGCCTCTCTCGCCCTGGCCCAGGAACAGCCCTGGCTGCGATCATCCAATTTCTTCAGATTTGGAGTTGTGTTCTTCACATGTGCAACACACCCAAAAGTACAAAGATGATGTACTGGTGGTGGTTTCTAGTGCACAACTGATATGGTGTCTTGCCTCCAATGCTCTTTGATGACGATCGGTTAAGGAGATACACCATAGTGGTGACAACCTCCCCCAGAAAATACTCGGTAGTCCTTTCACCTTGAGTATACTTTGAGCTATGTCAACTAGCTATCGACTAATTTTGGTGCCCCACAACGTCGTTTTGCTATGGTGTGTACGTTGCAGTGTGCTCTCGCCATACTCCAAGTTCAGCACAATAATCATTGAACTCCCTTGAAGTAAATTCTCCTCCTTTGTCCATGTAGAGCACGAACAGATTGCCTAGATTTTTGCTCCACTACAGCTAGGATTCACTTGATTGGAGCACCATCTTTCGAAGGCAGCAGTACACACCACATGAACTGGCTATAGTAATATACAAGGAGGAGAAAATAGCGATATTTTCCTATAAGACAAGCATGACATAATTTGTCTACAAGATTCAGTACCAGCAGACCTCGAGCAAGCCCTTCTCATGCCAACTTGTGTAGTCAGTACAACAAAACAGAACATTTTCATCGGCCAATTTAACTTCCATCGGCTCCTGGAGGCCGACAGAAGTTAACTTAACTTCCATCGGCTTTTCACAGTGGTCGACGGAAGTTAGCGGGGAATTTTTCCGTGGCCGATTGGATCCCCTAACTTCCGTCGGCCAGCATTAAAGCCGACGGAAGTTAGGGGATTTATTCTCCAACCGCGCGCGCGTACAGGGAGACCTAATCTCCCTGTACGCGCGCGCGCCCACAACCGCCTCCCGCACCCAGCCCGCGCCGCCGCCACCGCCCGCCTCTGGCCCGCGCCACCGCCCCGGCCGCCGGACGCCCGCCGCCTGCCCACCGCCTCCCGCCGCCCTGGCCACCCGCCTCCGGCCCGCGCCACCGCCTACCTCGCGCCCACGCCACCGCCCGCCTCTGACCCGCGCCCCACCGCCTCCCGACGCCGCCGCCTCTCGATGCCGCCGCCTCCCGACGCCGGCCCCGAGCGCCCGCCCACCCCCACCACCCGCCCCCACAGCCACTTGCCGCCGCCGGTCCGAGCCGCACAACGCCGCCACCCACCGCAGGCCGCCGCCGGCCCCCCGAGCGGCCGCCCGCTCCAACCGCCATCCCCCGCAGCCGCCCGCCGCCGCCGGTCCACGCCGCCTGTCACCGTCGGCCGACGGACGCCGCCCCCGATTCGGCCGTCGCCATCCAGACACCGTCGCCCGTCGCCCGTCGCCGCTCGCCGTCGCCAGGTCTGCATCTAGCTCTGTAGGTTTAGCCTTCTGGTGATTTAGTGTTTGTTTTGAGAATCTGTTGATGATCATGATAAACTCTGGAACTTAGTGGTTGATTTGAGTAATTAATGGCCTAGACGATGTTGTGTATGTTTTAGTTCTTGTGATCTATGAGCCAAGTACTGACTCAATCTGAATTAGTGCTTGCTGTGTTTACTGTTCAACTTCAAGAAGTGCTAGATTTCAGTTTTGTTATGAATTGAATCCAAACAAAGCCATCAGACATCAGTCAAACTATAAAACTTTGGAAAAAACATTTGAACACGCTACTCCTCTTTGGACAGCTAGATGTTCTTACAGGGATGCCTTTATGAATGACGTTGATCCCATTGATGTCCTTTGTGAAAACTCCAGCACGAACTTCATGCCAAGCCCGAGCACAACTGTGAGAACCATGCCCAGAACAATGCTCAGTTGCAAGGTGATGAGGGCCATACTGTTAGTGTTAGCACGAGCTCTTTTTTGCTTGCCATGAAAGAGATCTCGTCGTGAAAAGGAGAAGCGACAGAAAGACTGATATTCCGAAAGATGAAACCGTGACTTACCTAAGAGCAAAGGAATAACAAGCAGGGAGACGAACCTGAGCCACCGACGGCACCGGAAATCAGCAGCAGCATCCTGGGCCTCCCCCGATCTACTCACCCCATGCCCCTCCCCACAGATCTAGCCGTGCTGCACCAACGGAGCAGTTGTCCCGTCACATCGCGCTTCTTGGGGCATGGGGAGATCTGGCCACCAACGGAGCAGGAGCATGGTGCGGGATCGGTTGCCGACGACATGGACGGTCGGCGGGACGGGGCGGTGAGATTTGGGGAGGAGCAAGAGGCGGCGACGACTGCGATCTGGAGGGGGAGAAGAAATGGGGTGGTTGAATAGAAAATCCTAGAACAAAAGCTCACATCCTTCTCCTCCTGCGCCCAGGCGGTGGTGGCGGCGGCGACGGCGATCCAGGGCGGTGGGGATCCCGGGGCAGGAGCGATCGGAGTGGGAGAGGAGGAGATCGGAGGTGGCAGTGGCCGGGGAGGCGCGCGGAGGTGGCGGTGGCCGGGGAGGCGCGCAGAGGCGTCGGGAAGATGGCGGCGACCGGGTAGCGCGGAGGTGGCGGCGGGGAAGAGCAGAAGTGGCGACGGGAAGCGAAGGGAGGCGGGGCGGAAAAAGCTAGGGTTAAAAGAGGGCCGGGTAGGGAAAAAGAGTGCGCGGACTGAGAGGGCTAGGAAAAAGAAGGGCGCGGGCTGGGAAAAAGAGGGCGCACTGCTGGAAAAGTAACTTCCGTCGGTCACATTTAAAGCCGACAACTTCCGTCGGCTTTAATATTGGCCGACGAAAGTTACGGCTTTTATCCCAGGCCCGAGCGGAAGCCTTTTAACTTCCGTCGGCCACAGTAAAAAGCCGACGGAAGTTAAGTTAACTTCCGTCGGGTATTGTAGGCCGACGGAAGTTAATTAACTTCCGTCGGCTTTTCCAAAAACCGATGAAAGTTAAAATTGCCGATGAAAATTTACTGTTTTCTTGTAGTGCAGTGGATCTACTCTTGGAGGAATGGTGGATGCGGTGGCCGATTGGACGGTGGTGACTCCAAGCCTCGGCAGCGGCCCCAAGCTGTGGCAGACTAGCGGCGCAACGAGCCATCAGCAAAGAAAAGACTGAAGAGATCTACAGTCGATTGGCGGGAGACAGCTCTGCGGCGGCTGGCGACACGACAGTGGCCGGTGGCGTGGCATCGGTCGGTGGCGCGGCGTCGGTTGGCGGCATGTCATCGGTCGGCGGCGCGATGATGGTCGGCGACGAGATGTTAGGCAGTGGCGCGAGAGGGGGCTAGGTGTCTGTGCGGGATGTGAATGTATCAGATTAGGGTGATGGGTCACAAGTGGAAGGAAGTCCTACTGTTTTTTGTGTATCCTAACGCACCGGATACGTATCTCATTTATTTTATTTATTTGAAAAAAGGAAATTCACCGAATACGTATTCAGAGGTATCCAATACGTATCTGTATCCGATACGTATCGGGATACCGGTATGTGGCCTGGCAGGAGTATCCGTGTAATGCAGGTGACGCGTGTCTTTTACCTGTCACTAAAGTTGCGTCACTAAAAACCGTTTTTGTAGTAGTGAAAGCTATTGATTTTCACAATATAGATCTAAAATCTATAGACCATATGTTTTATTTTAGATTTTAGAAGTAACTATTATCAGAAGTTGAAACAAAATGCCCTCAATCTCATAGTACAACTTGTGAACTAAGGGAAAAAATTATATGGGAGAGAGCCTCACAATTGATCTATTGAGGCCCGTACTACATTCTTGACACCTCATCTAGTGCGAATCTTCAAGCACTACTAAAATTGTCCCAGCATCTTCATCTCCACGCTCTACCTGTTGCGCCACTGCCAAGCTCTACCATGAGCCCTGCCTACTATGGCGGTGCGCTCGCCCGTTGGCTTTGCCCTGAGCCCCGCCTCCCGTGGTAGATCTCCAATCCTCACGTCGCCGCTACACCATCTTCCCCTTCCTCCCGCAGCGTAGCGGCTCCGATGCAAGCTCTTATGCGGGACCAATGGCACTCGCAATGGGACATGTTGACAGCACCGGAGAAAGAAGAAGAGGTGTGTCATGGAGCAGAGGTATTAGCTAAGAAAACTTGTGCATATGTCATGATTTTAGTTGTGCACGAGCCCATGGTGTGTGTGGTCATCGTGTCATTGAGTCTATTATGTTTGATCTGAGAATAGCTTGAGGGTGCAATCACACATCGCATGGTGATGTGATAACGTACTGTTGTTAGTTGAGTTTTTGTTGTTTTCATGTAGTTTGTTTTATGGCAAATAAAAAGTTCAGAAGAAAAACACTGCACTTCAGAACACAACACAAAAACTCTATCTCTACTCCCGTGTTCTTGCCAGAAAGGCTGCAACTTGCGTGTGTTCATCTTCTTGCGAGGAGTGAAATTTGTGAGAGTTTTTATTGCACCACCGATCAGGCGTGCTCCTGCAAATTTTGGCGACCGTGCTTCGGGCAGCGGCGGGAATGACCGCAGGCTGGTAATTCACCACGTGGTTAAGGAATCTGAAGGACCGATGAACTATCCACTGCTAACAATGACCAATTACAATGATTGGGTTCTACCGATGTAGATCACGCTAGAGGCTTGATATTTGGGGGATGTAGTGGAGACCGACGACATTGAGTATTAGGTGGATCAAATCACTCTAGATGCGTTGTGCAGTGCGGTCCCCGTGGAGATGATCTCCACTCTTGCAACAAACCATTTGGTGATGGAGGCGTGGGGGAGTATCAATACTATGCGGATTGGTGACGACCGCATTCGCAAGACGACGATGCAGAAACTGCGTCATGACTATGAGCTCCTGGCATTCCATGATGGCGATTGGTGAGTGCGTGGAGTACTTTGCAATGCGGCTCACAGGACTAGTCACACAATTGGCTACTCTCGATGATCCATAACCTGAGACGAAGGTCATCGAAAAATACCTACACATCACCTGCGCCAAGTTCAAGCAACTTGTGTTGTCCATTGATACATTGCTCAATTTGTTTAAACTCACGGTGGAGGAGATCACCGGGTGGCTGAAGGCTATCAAAGATGATGCTGACATGTCGTCCATGACTCTAGCAAGTATGGGCGGAAAGTTGTATGTCGCTGAGGAGTGGCATGTTTGTTACAAAAAAAATAGGAGCAGCAAGGCGGCCAAGGTGGAGGAGGCTGTGGTAAGGGCCGTGGCGGTCGAGGTCATGGGTGCGGTGGTGCCTGTAGCTCAGATGGAAAGGTTTCAAAGCCAAATCGAGGGAGTGATGAATGTTACAATTATCACAAACCTAGTCATTGGGCTAGGGAGTGTTGCAGCAAGCCAAAAAAGTCCATATGGCTGAGGCTGAAGAAAAGAAGAAGGAAGCTACTCTCATGTTGATGGACATTGTTAATGTTCATTATGTTATTTCCTCCTGTGTAGCAACACCATTGAGTCATGTCCATGGCGGTGTGGAGCTCATTGAAGAAAAAGAGATCATGATGATTGGTGAGGTGGATGATCGTGATCCCAAGCGCTGGGTGCTAGACTCAAGGGCTGTTGTTAAGCCTGACGTGTTAGTTTGCTTATTGCATTTGTCTAGCATTCAGCTGCATATTTGCTTAAATTGTATTTCCTTCAGTCTATGTTGTGCGCACACTTCGGCTAGTGGATGGTGTGCACACGATTGGCGTCAGGATGTGATCCGTTCACTGCGCTGGACATGGTCACTGATCCATAGCTTTAGGCATGTTAGTTTTGTCATGCATAATAAAGAGTTAAGAAAAAAATAGAAAAGCTGCAACGTTTTTACGCAGCGCAAAATCAACTCTCTCCAGTGCGTGTGTTCTTCAGGCTAATACAACTCCAGTTCGGTTTTTCAAGCATTCACTGATTTTGATCCCAGGTCTAACACGTGGTATCAGAGCGCTTGGTGATCAGTGAAGCAATGGCGAGCTGCGGCAAGTCACCGACGCCGCCCGACGATGGACACCGTAGTCGTTCGTTGTCGCGCAGGCCATGGGGTGGACGCGGTGCTGGTGATCGCGTGGTGGTGGAGCGAGTGGTGGAGAAGGTGGCGTCGGTAGGTCCCGCGAACTATCCGCTACTGACGAAGACCAATTACAACGATTGGTCATTGCTGATGAAGATCAAGCTGGAGGCGCGGTTGCTTTGGGCGGCGATTGATGCAGCGAACATTGATATTCAGGTGGATCGCATGGCTCTTGATGCCATATGCAGTGTAGTGCCACCTAAGATGATTTCAACTCTCGCCACCAAGTTGACGGCCAAGGAGGCGTGGGAGAGCGTCAAGATCATGAGGATGGGCGGAGAACGAGTTCACAAGGTGAGCTCACAGAAGCTGCGAAGGGAGTACGAGCAGATAGCGTTTCGTGAAGGCGAGACAGCGGAGGATTTCTCCATGCGCCCGACAAGTCTGATGAATCAACTCGTGACGTTGGGAGATCTAGAGGTGGATGAGAAGATAGTCGCCAAGTATCTCCGAGTTGCAAGGCCGAGGTATCGTCAGCTCGTTGTTTCAATTGATACATTGCTTGATATTTCGTCGCTGTCAGTGGAGGAAGTCATGGCACGGCTAAAGGCTGTTGAGGACGACAGAGCCACTGCCGAAGGTAGAGGCGGAGGCGACAAACTCTATCTTACCGAGGAAGAGTGGCTGGAACGGTTCAAGCAAAAGGAGTTTGAAGGACGTCGCCATGGCGCAGGAGGTTCTGGTAGCAGCAACTCCGGCGGCCGTGGCAAGAAAAGGCGCTTGGAAGAAGACTGCTACAGGAACCGACTCATGTGCTGATCGAACTGGGCCACCAAATCGTGGTAAAGATAAATGTCGCAACTGCGGCAAAATTGGCCACTGGGCCAGAGAATGCCGCAGCCGGCCCAAGCGCCAAGAGCAGGCCCACGTAGTGGAAGAAGAAGAGCAGCCCACTCTTGCCCTCGTGCACACCGATGGAACCATTTTACAGAAAAATAACCACACAGCGGCCGCTTTGGCGGAGCTTCACACTCCGGGCACTGCTCGCTGCTGTCCTCTGGGAGCGCCGAGCCGGATGACCACACGGCGGCTACTGCGATGGAAGGGCACATGGCGGCGGCGGTGGAGCTGCAGCCTAGAGCAGCGGCGGTGGCAGTGGAGCTGCAGCCCGGAGAAGCGGTGGCGGTGGCGGAGCTGCATCTCGAAGCAGCGGCAGCGGTGGAGCTACAGCCTCCACTCGTTCCCCGGCCGGTGCCCCCTTGGCGCATCGCGGAACTGCAGTCCTCACTTGCTTCCCTGCCGATGCCCCCTATGTGCGTCCAGCTGATGGAGGAGAGCACACTTGCCTCGCTGGGTGATGGGGAGAAAGGAAATCCCAGACGCTAGATTTTCGACACAGGGGCCTCCAACCACATGACCGGCATGAGAGACGCCTTCGCAGACCTTGACATTGGCGTTCATGGCACGATGCGGTTCAGCGACAGCTCAGCTATGCAGATTGAAGGCTGCGGGACAATTCTTCTTGCGGGGATGAATGGAGAGCACAACACCCTCGACAACACCTACTACATTCCAAGCCTTACTGCCAATATTGTTAGCTGCGGCCAACTCGACGAATGTGGATTCCAGATTCACATTTAAGGCGGGGTGATGAGGATACATGATGAGAAGAAGTGGTTGTTCGCCAAGATCAAACGTGGTGCCGGGCGACTGTACGTGCTTGACATCGCCACTGCACTCCCAGTTTGTCTGGCAGCACACACTGGGGAAGACGCATGGAGGTGGCACACGCGATTCGTCCATGTCAATTTTGGAGCTCTGAGAAACCATGTTGAAGAATATGGTTTTGATATTCCAGATGTGATGAGTGATTGTCAACGGAAGTCAAAGGAAGGGAGATATGAAGACCTGCTGAGTCTGAGGCGCATGTGACTCAGGTACACGGGCAGCGAGCGACAGCCGGGCAGAGGAGTTGCGGAGTCAGGCTGGCCCAATCCGGGTACATGGCTAGGAGCGGCAGAGGATCCACTGGTCTGTTGACTGGGTTTGACTCAGGTACACGGGCGGCGAGTGATTGCCGGGCTGAGGAAGCTGTGGGGTCGGGTCGGCCCAATCCGAGTACCCGGTGCGAAGACAGTGGACGCTTTGTCAGTTTCGGCGCAAAACTGACAACCTATGATTAATTTGTTTTTAGGATATTAATATTTAGTTTTTAAGTTTAGAATATTTTTATTTGAGTCAGGTGATTTTTCTAAGAATATTTTAGTAATTTTCGGAATTTATGTTAGAGTCAGTGTTAATTTACCCTAGGGGTAAATTAGTCTTTTCATGTATTAGGAGTCACCTATAAATAGGCCCCTATTCCCCCTGGGGATAGATGACTGTTTTTAATAGATCAATCTACAGTCCACCAAAACTCTCTCTGAATTTTTTTTGCACCGGCGAGCCAGTCTTCTTCGCCACGTTGAGTTTTTCCGCATGGGTGTAGGGATGGATATGGATGTCAGAATATCCGAATTATCCGTATTCGTATTCGAATTATTGTAAATATGGATATCCGTATTCGTATCCGAATTAAATATGGATGACATTCGGAAATATCCGAATTCGTTTTATAAATGTGGATATGGAAATGGATATCCGAATTCTGCTGAATGTGGATATGGAAATGGATACATCCGTATTCGTTTTAGGATTTCACACAGATTAAACTTAGACTCAAGATAATATATTATAACTATATTAATGGTTTTTTATTATTTATATAATTATGGAATACTTAAGTTAGTGAATATTAATAAGTTATGGTTTAAAAAAAATTGATGGTTAAATATTTGTTTGAACTTTAATTTTTTATAATCAAAATGCAACATATATAATTTCATATAATTTTTTTGTATTTTTAGATACATTTGCTATTTTTAACTCATTAATTGTGTTTCTAGGATTTAAATTGAAATATGTGAAATTTAAAATACAAGTACCTAAAATAATGCACTAAAATTTATAGAAAAATTGCATTCACTATTTTGTGTCCATTTTTAGTTCTTATCCATGAAATTTAAAGAAATATTAAAAAAAATTATGTTACGACACTTCATCGATAATGTGGAGCTTAAGAGTTTTTTAATTATAAAAAATCAAATAAAGTCTGAAAAATACGAGACTTATCATAGTGGTATAATATTATACGTAGATACCATGATAAAAGTTTGAAAATGTTTTGAGAAATTTATCATATAGAATGTTAAGAAATCTGAGATTCTCTTAAGAGGAAATAGAGTTTTGAGAAGGAATAGGTTATGGTTTAAAGTAAATTTATGGTTAAATATTTGTTTGAACTTGAATTTTTTTATATAATCAAAATACAACATATCTCATACCATATAAATTGTTTGTATTTTTCTAGATCCATTTGCTATTTTTAACTCATTAATTGTGTTTCTAGTATTTAAATTGGAATATGTGAAATTTGAACTGCAAGTACCTAAAATAATGCACTAAAATTTATCGAAAAATCACATTAACTATTTTGTGTCAATTTTTAGTTCTTATCCACTAAATTTAAAGAAATGTTAAAAAATTTATGTTACTACAATTCATCCGTAATGTGGAGCTTAAGGGTTTTTTAATTATAAAAAAAATCAAATAAAGTCTGAAAAATATGAGACTTATCACAGTGTTATAATATTATACGTAGATACCATGATAAAAGTTTGAAAATGTTTTGATAAATTTATCATATAGAATGTTAAGAAATTTGAGATTCTCTTGAGAGGAAATAGAGTTTTGAGAAGGAATAGGTTATGGTTTAAAGTAAATTAATGGTTAAATATTTGTTTGAACTTGAATTTTTTTATATAATCAAAATACAACATATCTCATACCATATAAATTGTTTGTATTTTTCTAGATCCATTTGCTATTTTTAACTCATTAATTGTGTTTCTAGTATTTAAATTAGAATATGTGAAATTTGAACTGCAAGTAACTAAAATAATGCACTAAAATTTATCGAAAAATCACATTAACTATTTTGTGTAAATTTTTAGTTATTATCCACTAAATTTAAAGAAATGTTAAAAAATTTATGTTACTACAATTCATCCGTAATGTGGAGCTTAAGAGTTTTTTAATTATAAAAAAAATCAAATAAATTCTAAAAAATACGAGACTTATCACAATGTTATAATAGTATACGTAGATATCATGATAAAAGTTTGAAAATGTTTCGATAAATTTATCATATAGGATGTTAAGAAATCTGAGATTCTCTTGAGAGGAAATAGAGTTTTGAGAAGGAATAGATTATGGTTTAAAGTAAATTGATGGTTAAATGTTTGTTTTAACTTGAATTTTTTTATATAATTAAAATACAATATATCTCATACCATATAATCGTTTTGTATTTTTCTAGATCTATTTGCTATTTTAACTCATTAATTGCGTTTCTAGTATTTAAATTGGAATATGTGAAATTTGAACTGCAAGTACCTAAAATAATGCACTAAAATTTATAGAAAAATCACATTCATTATTTTGTGTCCATTTTTAGTTGTTATCCACTAAATTTAAAGAAATGTTAAAAAAATTATGTTACAACATTTCATGAGTAATGTGAAGCTTAAGAGTTTTTTAATTATAAAAAAATCAAATAAAGTCTGAAAAATATGAGACTTGTCATAGTATTATAATATTATACTTAGATACCATGATAAAATTTTGAAAATGTTTTGAGAAATTTATCATATAGGATGTTAATAAATTTTTGAAAATGTTTAATTTTTAAAAACAATAAAATTCAGCCAATTCTTTCCAAATTACCGCCCGTTTTTCTGCATTTGCGCACCTAGACTCAATTTGTGTGTTCTTGTTGGTTGAAATGTATGATGAATTTCGGTTCAAAACTTTATGTAGTTCTTATTGGTTGTTGCGTATGATTAATTTTAGCTGGTGTTGTTTACAAATTTATTTTGTGCATGGCTTATTGTCTATCATTGTTTCTTATTAATTATTATTCTAATTTAGTATATTGTACCCTTTGGATTTTTAAAAATTTTGTGAAACAGCGAACATTTGGAGTTAAACCGAGTAAACATCCGAATACATATTCGTATTCGAAACATCCGTTTTGTATTCGTATTCGAGAACATCCGAATCCGTATTCATATTCGAATTAAAATATGGTAAATAGTGCTATCCAAATTCGTTTCCATCCGTATCCGATCCGAATTCATTCCTACATGGGTGGTCTTTCTTGGCTTGCTTCAGCGACTGCAGCGGGCGTGCTGTTTTCCACGTGATTGCAGCAGCTTTTGAAGCTTGTGTTCAGGCGAGCAGCAGGCAGGTGTTTTCCCCCACGGCGGGCGCACTGCAGCGAAAAGAAAACTGGTTTTTGCTTTCCAGCACGTGGGGCCCGCCGGAGAACAGGAACGCGTGCGGTCAGCAAGTGGCGTTCAAGTCCGAGTGCATCCGGCTGACAACACCTCCGCCTGGCACACGACAAGTTCCAGACTTTATTCGTGTTGGGCCCACGTCCATGGCAGCGAGGTATGCAGCGTCTCGGTTGACTCGAGGAGAGGCGTTTTGCTCTGCGATCAGAGGTGGCAATAAGCAGCAGGCGTTAGACGGCGCATGGAACAAGGACCAGCCGGTTTCTTTGCACACGGCGACGTCGGCATCGTGCGGATCTTCTGCAGAAGAACGGCGAACAGATGAACAGGAAGACGCAGGTAAGTCTTCTAATCTCCTATTTTTTAGTAGATCATTGTTAGAGATAATCAACTATTAATTAATTAGCGGAAAATTTGTTAAGAAATTTCGTGTTAATTTAATCTGCCAAATTATTTTTAGTAATCGCATATTTTTATTTATATATGTTTAATCTGCTTATATAAAAAGTTAAGAAAATTTTATTAGTCACAGTAGTATTTTTAATTCTATTCTTTACCTGAAATATTTTTGGTTTATCTCTGAATTAATTCTTGAATGATCCATATTTTATTTAGTTGATTAGTATTTCAATTTTAGACTGTAGTCTGAATATTCTATTAATATATTTAGGCATTTTGCTTACGTTATTAAATATTTCTAGTACCAGTTTTATTTACTGCAGTATTTCTATTTAGTTTATCTTTAATATCATTTTAATTGGGACACCGATTATTTTTAGGCTAAACCAATTTTATGTGAGGCGTGTCTCACCGGCAAGCACCGCAGGACGCCATTCCCACATCAAGCACTTCGACGAGCTACTGAACCACTAGAACTAATGCATGGCGATATATGTGGTCCAATTACTCCTGTACCGCCTAGCGATAATCGCTATTTTCTTCTACTCGTGGATGATTACAAGAGGTACATGTGGATCGTCTTGTTGCCCACAAAGGACAGTGCGCCGACGGCTGTCAAGAAGGTCCAGGCGGCTGTAGAATAGAAGAGTGGCAAGCAGCTTCTTGCCCTACGTACTGATCAGGGGGGGAGAATTCACACCGAAGCACTTCAACGACTACTTCGTGGAGCTGGGAGTGCAGCGTCAGCTCACTGCGCCCTACTCTCCTCCCCAAAATGGCGTCGTGGAGCGGCACAATTAGACAATTGTTGGGGCAGCACACAACATGCTCAAGGCGAAGGGCCTCCCGAGCACGTTCTGGAGGGAGGTGGTCATGACGGCTGTCTATGTCCTCAACCGATCGGTGTCAAAGGGAGCAAATGGCAGAACACCATATGAACTGTGGACTGGCCACACTCCATCAGTGCATCACCTACGCACGTTTGGGTGCGTGGCTCACATCAAGGATACAAGGCCGCACCTACGCAAGCTTGATGACAGAAGTAAACCCATAATCTTTGTGGGATATGAAGCCGGGTCGATGGCATATCGTGCATATGATCTGGCGACAAGGCGACTGCACATCACCCGTGACGTGGTGTTCGATGAAGATGCGAAGTGGAATTGGGACTACAACAAGGTTGACAGTGAGTTCATCATTGAGTATGTAGCTGCTGGTAATCCGGAGGTGGTGATGACTCGTCATGTGGAGCGAGCGCCATCTCCTATCCCAGAAAGGGGTGCGGCTTCGCCGGTTCTGGCCTCACCAGCTCATGAGCAAGCTACTCCAAGATCTGTTGTTGTACATGTGTCTCCACCGGCTACAATGGAGGGTGACGTGGACACAGATCTTGATGAGGAAGCTCCATTGTGGTTTCGCACTCTACAGAACATCAATGAAGCAGGATCAACACTTGGATTCATGCAACAGGACCTCCTGAGAGACTTGCTGATGGTGGACACAGAGGAGCCGACTTCATTTCAAGAGGCTCAATTGCATGAGTGTTGGCGCCAAGCCATGCTTGATGAAATGATGGCAATAGAGGCAAACAGGACATAGAAATTAGAGGAAGCTCCAGTTGGTATCCACCCGATTGGTCTCAAGTGGGTCTACAAGACAAAACGAGACGCAACTGGCCTCATCACTAAGCACAAAACACGGCTCAGTGCTAAAGAATATGTGCAGCGACAGGGTGTAGATTTTGATGAAGTATTTGTGCCGGTGTCTCGATTAGAGTCTGTGAGACTGTTGTTGGCCTATGCAGCAGGACAGGGGTGGCAAATCCATCATATGGACGTGAAATCAGCGTTACTCAATGGTGAATTGCAGGAAGAAGTCTATGTGACACAGCCACTAGGGTTTGTTATCGCTGGTGAGGAGAATAAAGTGATGCGGCTGTCAAAAGCACTATATGGGCTGCGCCAAGCACCTCGCGCATGGTATGCAAAGTTAGATGTTGTCCTGTTGGAGCTTAGTTTTCACAGGAGTGAGTCGGAACATGCAGTGTATATGCGAGGAGGATGTCAACATCGTCTCATTGTTGGAGTTTATGTTGATGACCTTGTAATCACAGGAGGCAATTCTGATGAACTCAAGTAGTTAAAGGAGGAGATGAAATGTACTTTCTAGATGGCTGACTTGGGGCTACTACAGTACTATCTCGGACTGGAGGTTAGCCAAGGGGAGAATGGTATAACAGTAAGACAAAGAGCATATGCTTTAAAGATCTTAGCTGCTGCAAGCTTGGAAGGGTGCAATCCGAGTCACACTCCCATGGAAAGAAGGCTGAAACTCAGTAAGTGCCACTGAATATAGGAGAATTGTAGGGGCTCTGAGATATCTTGTGAACACAAGACCAGATATCGCATACGTTGTAGGGTATGTGAGTAGATTCATAGAAAATCCCACAACTGAACATCTTCTAGTTGTGAAGAGGGTGTTGAGATATATTTCAGGGACAATAGATTATGAATGTTGCTATGGAAGGAAGAAAGGAGGTGATGTTCTGATCGGCTACAGTGATAGCGGTCTTGCTGAAGATATCTATACACGCAAAAGCATCACATGAGTGTTCTTCTTCTTGAATGGCAACATTATTACTTGGCAGTCCGAAAAGCAGAGAGTGGTGGCCTTATCAAGCTGTGAAGCAGAGTATATTGCAGCCTCCACAGCAGTGTGTCAAGGGATTTGGCTTAGCAGACTTCTAGCAGAGTTTAAAGGGGGGCAAGAAGCTGATCCGTTTACACTGAAAATTGATAACCAATCAGCCATCCCACTGAGCCGAAACCCCATGTCCCATGATCGTAGTAAACACATTGATACACGATTTCATTTTATCAGACAGTGTGTTGAAGAAGGCAAGGTGAAAGTGGAGCATGTTGTTACGGGGAGTCAGATGGCTGACATACTGACTAAGTCCCTTGGGCGAGATCAATTCGTTGAGCTGCGTACAAGACTTGGTCTGGTTCAAATTTCTGAAGAACATCAGGCTTAGGGGGAGATATGTTGTTAATCCTGACGTGTTAGTTTGCTTATTGCATTTGTTTAGCATTCAGCTGCATATTTGCTTAAATTGTATTTCCTTCAGTCTGTGTTGTGCGCACACTTCGGCTAGTGGATGTTGTGCACACGATTGGCGTCAGGATGTGATCTGTTCACTGCGCTGGACATGGTCACTGATCCATAGCTTTAGACATGTTAGTTTTGTCATGCATAATAAAGAGTTAAAAAAACAGAAAAGCTGCAACGTTTTTACGCAGCGCAAAATCAACTCTCTCCAGTGCGTGTGTTCTTCAGGCTAATACACCTCCAGTTCGGTTTTGAAAGCATTCACTGATTTTGATCCTAGGTCTAACACGGGCCACAAACCACATGATTGGCTCGACGGTGGCATTCGCAAATTTGAATTCTAGCATCTGTGGCAGGGTGCGTTTTGGAGATGATTCAAGGACACACATCAAAGGAAGATGCGCAATACTCATGGAGTGCAAGAATAGTGAACACCAACATATTCAGCATTAGGCAGCTTGATGAAGCCGGCTATCAAGTGTTGATTGAAGATGGTGTAATGTTGATCCGAGATGAGTAGCAACATCTACTTGCATAGATCAGTCGAGGCCCCAGATGATTCTATGTGCTTGACATCAACATTGCGTAGCCGGTTTGCTTGGCGGTACATGCAAGGGAAGCGGCATGGTATTGTCATGCCTATTTTGGGCATCTGAATTTCAGTGCACTCACTACAACAATCCAGGCAACTTCCGTCGGCCAAAGCCGACGGAAGAAGCTAACTTCCGTCAGCAAAAGGCTAACTTCCGTCGGCATTTGGCCGACGAGAGCGGGTAGACGGAAGTTAGCTAACTTCCGTCGGCTTCACGTGGCCGACGGAAGTTAGCGCCGAACTCTGCCACATCAGCAGAGGGGCGCTAACTTCCATCGGCCAGCTTGGCCGACGGAAGTTAGTGGCACCTAACTTCCGTCGGCTTTGACCCTAGCCGATGGAAGTTAGCCTTTCTGCCCACGTGGCCGAAAGCAACTAACTTCCGTCGGCTATGGTCAAAGCCGACGGAAGTTAGCTGGTATTTTTTTTGTTTTTCCCTGGTTCCCCTACTCACACTCACATCCAACCATAATTTCAATCACATTCACATATAACATCCAAAACACATTCAAACTTCACATATAACATCCAAAATCAATCTCACATCCAAATTCACATCCACACTTCACACATCACATCCAAAATCACATAATATAACATCCAAAGTCACAGTACACATTTGAATTCACATATAACATCCAAATTCACATACAAATTCACAAAACACAGCGAGAGCCACATACAAAGTCACATTTGTCCATATACTCACTGATCGCCCACATTTGGGTCGTGGGTGCTGCCGCTGCTTCCCGCTTCATCCACATTTGCCCCGGAGGCTCCATCCTGACCAGGCATACGGAAACTCTAAAGAAATAGACAAAATTAGAGAACAAACTCAACTACCCTTCTAAACGCTAACTTAAGTATCTAGGAGGTACCTCAGGTGATGTAGGAGATAGTGGTGGTGGCGGGGGAGGTAGTGGTTGGAACATGGACCTGTCAAATCCACTATTTTGCTGGGCTAGTTGCTACACATGTTGTAATGTAATCAGTTAGTTCTAAACCTATTTCTGAATACTTTTGAACTGCAACACTCTAAACTAAACTTACTTGGATCATCGCCTGCTGTTGTGTTAAGCAGGCAGTATAGTACTCTTGTTGTTTCCTGTTGTGCTCGTCGCGCCGCCTCATTTCCTCCCTCATCCGAACCATCTCCGGGGTTTCTTCTGAGCGACTACGGCTGGAGCCAACTCCGACGGAGCTCTGCGATGACTGAGCTGACTTCTGAGCTCTCACCGCTCTCGAGTAAATAACTCCATTGAACATGGAGTACCTGCAACATTGAATTAGTTAGTTACCATCACAATACCATACACAAAACATTAATAAAACACTGTCTCACCGTCCATGGCTTTTGCCACCTCCGCTGGAGTACACGGCCATTTAGTCGACAGGTTCTCTCCGCCAATCATAGTCCTCTCCATGGAGTCGAACCATGTGTTCACCATATTGCGCCTACAAAAAACATGTCCGATTAGACGGAGAAAAATTAAATTATGCAAACTCTTAACATTGCTAACATCTCACCAAATGGTCCATGGCTGTCTGGCTACACAAGACATCTGGCTGTGTAGGATCGCTTCCTTTGTGACCAGAGGTATATACCTCTATGTCACTTGGCACGTTGCCAGATTTAGCTTCCTGTACAATAGAAATGAGTTAGTCGCATTACAATGTATCTATAGCTAGAGAGTGATAGAAGGAGGTCTTACCATGCGTTTAGCGTGGCGAATATGTCCATCAGCACCATATCTGTGCTTCGGATCTGTCCCGCGGCATTGTCTTTTCTGCTCGGAAGTCTTCTTAAATGCAGCTGAAGACCAAATCTTGCAGAATTCGAAATATGCGTCCTCGCGGTTTGCAAACCACGGAATCCTCACCTGAACAGAGATGCTATTTGTATTATATGACAACAAATCTCAACAATCGAAGATTTAAAAAGTTAGAATTGTTTACCGAACGGTATTGTTCTTCAGTCAAATATATTGACGATGCGCCCGTCGCCTTGCTCATTCGTTGCCCTAGCTTCTCATTGTAGTAAGCATTGTTCGCTTGAATGCGGGTATACGAAATGGCATCCTTCACCACCTTATGTGCATTGTTGTTGAAAACTTGAAGGGCATGATTATGGTGATTGCCGACTTCTGGCAAGCAAAAGCGTAACTGCAAAAGTCATGATTAGTAAAGTGTTGTAACTCGAAAAGCTTTGTGTTAGAACTAAAAGAAGATTGAAAAAACACATGCATACCCAGAAGTCATGAGACACCGCCCCCTGAGCAGTTCCGTGGTGCCCGTCAGGAGCAAACCGGTACTGGTCCCATGTCTGGCATAGAACCCGCTCGCCGGCCGGCATTGTCAGCACCCCTGGGTAGTGCAGACGACACAGGTTACCCAATATCTGGTTAACCTGCCTGACCCTCGAAGTGCCGTCAAACCGAGAGTCAATCCAAGATCTAGAAATACATAATAAATAAAGTTAGTTTAGTGAAAGAAATTTTTTGAAAAAAGCAAAACAACAGAAGAGTATTACACTTACCCGTCACCTACAGGCGTAATCTCGATCTTGGCTCCACCAGAAGAGACTACTGGTGGGGTGACCAGGTGGCTTGTCCTGAAAGATACTGAGACCCCGGAAGCCTCAGCCCCCTCCTCCTGACCCGCACCATCCGGGACATCCCCCTGCCCCGCACCCTCCAGGTCATCCCCCTGCCCCACACCCTCTGGGTTATCCCTCTGCGCCGCACACTCCGGGACATCCCCCTCCTGCCCCCACCCACCGGATTATCCTCGTGACCCACACTCTCCAAGTGTTCTTCCTCCTACAAAATAGTATTGAAACAATTAGTAATAGTTTATAACTGGCATAAAAAGAAATCTGAAAGTTACCTCATCATCCAGTTGAAATGCAATAGGCCGACCAATTAATGTCGGATCTATGCATCTCAGGAGCTGCTCTTGACGATGTCTGTTTGAAGAAGAGGAACTACCCTGGAACAGGGTGTCCTCCTGACTCGTCGGTGTACTCGCCGGAGTACTTGCCGATGAACTCCCCACCAAAGAAAGTCGACGATTCTGACTCTACATTAAACGAAGTTGGCAATTCATCATCTTGGTAAACCTCATCGACCTCTTCAACCTCCAATTGATAAGCGCCATCACTAGGGGTGTGTAGACATTCCCGAGGATTCACTTTGTAGACTACCCACCAAGCACTTAGTTTTTCACATGGGTACGACATATAATACACCTGCTCGACTTGGTGAGCAAGGACAAAATTATCGCAACCAGATAATCGTTTCGCGTGTTTGACTTCAACCATCCCAAATTGGTTTTCACGAGTACCATGTTTAGGGTCAAACCAATCACAATCGAAGAAGACTACTTTAATCTCCTTATTCCTGGCAAAATTGTACTCGATTATATTTTTGATGATTCCATAATACATAGTTTCGTGTCCTTGTCCATCAACAACCCTTGTAACAACTCCAGTATTAGTTGTTGCCGCTAGAGGTCGATATGCTTCAAAAATAGTTGAACGGAAGCGGAAACCATTAACATCATAGCGACCGTAACTTTTGGCACTAATACTCCCGTAAGAGAGCTGTCGCAAGTCTATATGTACATTGTCAGCGAGCACGCACTGCAAATCAAAGGAGATTATAAGATAATTAACCTAGTAGAGTAAAATAATACGTGTCACAAAAGGTAAGGATTTACATGTTCTCTGAACCAAGTGAGGAAACTAGGCCCGCCATTTACTCCTTCTCGACGCAATTTATCTAATTGCTTCTCCGTTGGTTGACGACCAGACGTCAAGTATTTCGAATCAAACATACTGTCATTGTAACGAACAGGTAAACAAACAGGTATAAAATTTGGAGGTAAAATATTGAGAAACCAAGTGTTGGTTTTGGAGTCTGTGATGAGTGATTGACGTTGGTTCTCCGAAGGTGTTCGGAGGCTGTTTCACCGAAGGGTTCGGTGGGCTCTGGTTGCTGCAGCTGGTGTAGCAGAGTGTGCTTGTCGGAGGGGTCCGACAGTACACGATGACTGGGTTGTACCGAAGGTCTCGGTACTTTGGACGGTACACCGGAGTGTGTGCCAAAGGTTGCTAACCCGGAGAGGTCTCCGGAGTACTGGATACACTTGTTTGTTTGTCTGTGGTGCACAGGGGACTTCGGAGGCGACGGACGATTCGTAGCAAGTGAACCTGGGTCAAGCGGGAGGCTTGATGCCAGTGGAGCGAGGAGCTCCGTCACAGAGGCTGCGAAGGGGTCGAGGTAGGACCTCGGGTCGAGGTGTGCCAGGAGAAGGCAGTAAGTGCGGAGCGTGGCTCCAGGTGAAGGTACTCCGAGACAAAGTCCTCGGAGGCGAGGCACTTCGAAGGGTACTCCGGATGGAGTGACTTCGGAGTATGGTGGATCAAGTCCTCAGCAGAGGCAAGGTGTTCGAAGTGTGCTCCGGAGGGAGACACTCGAAGGTACCCGACGAAGGTTTCAGAAGTCGAGGTGCATCGAAGGCATGGTCCAGGTGAGGCTTGTTGAGGAGTGTGCTCGGGGAGAGACACTGCGATGGAGTGCTCATGGAATGCTTCATGCGGAGGCCTTGGACGAAGGAGGGACTTCGAAGGGTGGTACTCCGAAGGTGGGGCTTCGGAGTGAAGCAGGCTTCGGAGCAAGGCTGGCTCCGGAGCAAGGATGACTTGTGGTACTTCGGCCATGCATGGCTTCGGTACACGGACTGACGGAGTTAGAGCTGGGAGAAGCTGCGAAGCCGTGGTGGTCAACTCCGAAGGTGGTGGTGCGAAGGCCCAAGGGCTTTGACGGCTTCGGCTCAAAACCGTCACTGTATCGAAGGCTTACTTCGGTGAAGCGAAGGCCGTCAGGCTCAAATCTTCTCACCGAAGCTACCGCACCCCTCGCGTGCGAAGGGGGGCTTCAGAAGATTCCAAGACTATAAAGGCTGGCAGTGTCTGCTCTGCAAAAAGCTGACACTGTCCCCTCTGCAAAGCTAACAGAGAAGCCTCCAAAATAAAGTTGACTACCTTTTGTACCCCTCAGTTCTGATGAGACAAAACCTTTGTAAACCCTTGGGGTAAAGTAGTCAATTCACTTGGGTGAATAGTGGCTATAAATAGTGGGGCTGGGTAGGTAACATTTAACACTTTGAGCATTCATTGTTGAGCTCCGGTACTAGCCTCCACATACTTTGTATTCATCCAGTGAGTTCATTTTTAGTGTTCCCTGTTCAAGCAGCGAAGCCCTGTTTCTATGTTCAGGTTCTGCTTGAGCTTGTTTGCATACCTCGCTGCATACTTCGATTTCTAGTGTCAAGTAGTAGTGCACCGAAGCCTGTTTGGGCGAAGGGTGTTTGTGCGAAGTGTGCTTTTCAGTGTGTGTTCGCTCTGTGTAACTGGAGGCTAGCCCTCGCTGTTTACTAGCGAAGCACTGATCAAAGCCCATTTAGCCTCTCGTGTCGAAGCCCTTAGCGAAGTCTGTTTTGTGTGCGTTTAGACCTTCGTAGTACGAAGCCCAGCACCAGTTGCTGTCGCCAAGTATTTGGTCGAAGTCCTTAGAGGGTAGTCCACTCTTGCGAAGGGTGAAGTGCGAAGCCTGCTCGAAGCACCCTGTGTGCGGAGCCTGCACTGACTTAGCAGAGTTGATTTTTTTCGGGGTTGTGGGTGGAGCGAAGTCTTCTTGGCTTCGAACTTTTGCTCCTTGCGAAGCCTGTGTTCGGAGCTGTAAAATACCTCTGAACCAGAACTTCGAAGGTTGTGTTCGAAGCCTGTTCCGCAGAAGACAGAATTAAAAACAGAAGGCTGTTTTTAGCCCAAAATTTTAAAAGCTCCCATTCACCCCCCTCTGGTCGCCGTTTCCGGTCCAACAAATATAAAACTAAAAAGAATCACTTACGCAAAATATTATTCCATCTCTTCCATATTTGAGTACATGTAGAGCAAGGCATATGTTCGTTCTTCCTGAGTTACATAATATGTCGTGGAGACACCAACAGTTATGCCCTTCCACCCAAATATTTGGAGATCACTACAAGGATGGTCTTCATCCATATGGTCCCGTGTAGCAGGTGTGTTGACATTGTGATGCTCAGCGATGTATACACTAGTGAAGTATGCTATCAAAAAAATCGTAATATGTATCAAAAAAATTTACGCGTGTAGTTCATGTTACCATCAAAATATGTTATGCATTAAGAATCCTGAAAATTCACACATCTAATCAAGCAAATTCAAAGTTCCTGAAAATTTCTCTAAATGGCGACATTGTTCATGATTTGAAATCAGAAATCTTGTATTGCAATCAGATTTGTCGGATAGTGAATAGTTGTAGTAAATTCAGTTAGATTCAATACTTCAAGATTTGAATCAACTTGTATACATCAAACACAGATTAATTTCAATTCATAACAAAACTGAAATCTAGCACTTCTTGAAGTTGAACAGTAAACACAACAAGCACTAATTCAGATTGAGTCAGTACTTGGCTCATAGATCACAAGAACTAAAACATCCACAACATCGTCTAGGCCATTAATTACTCAAATCAACTACTAAGTTCCAGAGTTCATCATGATCATCAACAGATTCTCAAAACAAACACTAAATCACCGGAAGGCTAAACGTACAGAGCTAGATGCAGACCTGGCAACGGCGAGCGGCGACGGGCGACGGGCGACGGTGTCCAGATGGCGACGACCGAATCAGGGCCGGCGGCCGTCGGTCGGCGGCGGCGGGCGGTGCGGACCGGCGGCAGCGGGCGGCTGCGGGGGATGGCGGTTGGGGCGGGCGGCCGCTCGGGGGGCCGGCGGTGGCCTGCGGTGGGCGGCGGCGTCAGGCGGCTCAGACCGGCGGTGGCAGGTAGCTGCGGGGGCGGGTGGTGGGGGCGGGCGGCCGCTCGGGGCCGGCGTCGGGAGGCGGTGGCATCGGGAGGCGGCGGGGCGTGGGTTAGAGGTGGGCGGTGGCGCGGGCGCGAGGCAGGCGGCGGCATGGGCCGGAGGCGGTTGGCCGGGGCGGCGGGAGGCGGCGGGCGGGCGGCTAGCGTTCGGTGGCCGGGGCGGTGGCGTGGGCCAGAGGCGGGCGGTGGCAGCGGCGCGGGCTGGGCGCGGGAGGTGGCTGTGGGTGCGCGCGCGTACAGGGAGATTAGGTCTCCCTGTACGCGCGCGCGGTTAGAGAATAAATCCCCTAACTTCCGTCGGCCAGCATTAAAGCCGATGAAAGTTAGCTGGCCAGTGGTCGCTGCATCCTCCATCCGCGATTATAGCCCCCAGAACCAGAAGGTCCCTTCTCTTCTACATTTTTCTTTTCATGATGTACTGAGTTACTGATGTTTGATTGTCTGTGCAGTTCAATATGCATTGGTGGTGCTTATACTTGTTTATTTTTGTGTGTACATGTTGTGTGAATGTTGAACTTGTAAATTGATGGATAGAAATAGACAACTAGTTGAACTTCTTCAGATTTGATTGTTAAACACTTAAACTTATCTTAAACTGATCTTGATTTGCTACTTAATTATATCGTATTGTCATGTGAGGATGCTATTGTTTAAGAACAATCTAGGTGTGTATTTCTATCTGTATGTTGAAGTATTGAACTAACAATGGCTTTATTACGTTTATGTGATTATTATTTTTATATATATTACTAATATTATATATATATGCATGCGTATCGGCGTATCCATGTTTTTTTGGAAAATGTTGTATCACCGTATCGCGTTTCCGTATATGTATCCATGTATCTGGGCAACGTAGCGCGTCACTAATATACCTTTAGTGACGGGTCTCAATGATGTCCGTCACTAATGAATTGTCAAAATTCTAAAGTGATCTTTAGTGACGGGCAACGTTGAGACCCATCACTAAAGACCTACCTTTAGTGACGTATGTGAGACCTATCACTGAAGACCTTCCTTTAGTGACGCGTGAATATCTAGACCCGTCACTAAAGACATACCTTTAGTGACATGTAAATATCTAGACCTGTCACTAAAGACCGACGCATACGAAAATTTATGAAAATTTGAGCGGGAAGAAGAACACTAGCCCGAAAATTTGGGCGAATAGAAGAACCCTATTATAAAGCCATGTCTCCTCTCTCCAGTTTTTACTCTCAACCATTCTATAAATTCTCTCCCTTGCTATCTCTACTTGAACTTTACCATTCTCATCTCGATCGAGCTCTATCAATGGTGGATGACGTCACTGCAAGATCTACTCGACGGCGACCGGCGTTACTTCATGCTCTACCCGACCATGAGTTTATCAGTATTGGACTGCTTCAACAAAGGGTACAAAGTTATTACAATTGCTTCACCAAATCCTACTGCCCTCTCTCCTCTATTGTTATCGTCTCTTTATCTCCTTTGTCATTGTCGTCTCTCCTCCTCTATTTTGTCTCAAGGTAGATGCCTCACTGACGATGATCACATGGAAAACATATCAAGACAATGACAAAAATAATAGAAAGAGCGCCTTCATGACCACCTCAGATCTATTATTCTTCTTCTTCATCATCATCATCGCCTCTCCTCCTCTATTGTGGCTTGGGGTAGAAGCCTCACTGATAATGACCACATGGAAATCACATCGGAATGATGATTAAAATGACGAAAAGAGATCCTCTATGACCCTCTCAGATATAATCGTTAACTCATTTGAACTGAAACAAACTAAACGAAATTGTATAGAACAGACCTGAAATAAAAAATCTACCTTTAGTGACGGGTATAGATGTATGTGCGTCACTAAAGGTGACCTTTAATTTAGTGATGCGTGAACATCTATACCCGTCCCTAAAGGTACCTTTAGTGACTCATGAATATATATACCCATCACTAAAGATGACCATTAGTGATGGGTAAAGATGTATACATGTTACTACCTTTAGTGACAGATGTATACCCGTCACTAATGATAGGTCATTAGTGACGTGATAAGGGTGACAAGTACGATGTCCGTTACTAATGACTGTTATGACCCGTTCCTAATGACTATTTTAGGTAGTGTTTAAAATTAGAAATGAGATATAATCTAAAAATTAGGAAATATCAATTTTTTTATTCTCACTAGCTAGATATCTAGACCAGCCAACTAAATACATAAAATAGCTAGCTAATAAGAATCTTCGGTTGAAATAAACAGCCCTGAGTTGTGCGTGAAGTAAGCAGAGAAACATTGTCAAAGTACATGTACCATGTGGAGCAATTTTCTCGAGGGACAGATTAGGTTTGTACTTGAAATTCCAGCAGTATTGTATGGTGCATAAATGCAGGTTTCAACACAAACCAGATGTGTCTGGTACATGCATGTTGGTATGTTTGTTGCAATTAATCTTTGAGCCACCATATGGTTTTGCATGGACGGAGCACCCAATTTATTTAGGCAGTTTGTCAGGATCTATGAGAAAAAAGACTATACACTAATGCTTCAAGGATGCAAAGAGAGACATTTTTTTCTAGCTGATAATCACCGGAATAAGGTTGAAATTGTAACTAATAGATGCTAACATACAGAGACAAAAATCATCTCACGAGAATGAGAAGGTACAAAATTGGTCAAGATGAATAATGTCCGGACAACAACAGGATATCTATCACTCTGCTCATACCAGTGGGGACTTGATTTGGACATATGTTGAGGACAGATGTACCAGAAATTCTTCCATGATCCGAGGTCAGTACCCTTGCACGTTTAAAGTTTACTTAGACTATTCACAATGGAGGTTTCATGGCATTAATTACTATGACACATCAGATTTTTTGCTGACATGACATTCAATTAATGAGGGAAGAGAAGGAAGTAGTGTCATCACCATGACATGGTGCTAATCCGTTTCTAAGACGGATGAAATGAAATGAAACACCAACTGAAAGTGAAATCGTTTCATCAAAGAGAGGGTATTTTATGAGAGCTAGTTGAATTTAATTACACTGGTTAGCCTAGGAAATAGTGAAATGAAACTCTCCACTGAGAGAGGGTATTTCATTCAGTTGTAAAGATGATGTGGACTTCTAGAAAACAATGTTATGAAATCCACCACTGTGAATAGCCTTAGTCTCTAATTGAAAATAGGATAGAGAAGTAGATTTGGCTCCCTGGATTTGGGGAGGAAGAATATGGAGCATGATAGCATAGCGAGAGAAGTAGGGAGTTTGTTGGAGAGAAATTTAGAGTAATTTTTTTTTTAAAAAATAAGATAGAGGAGTAGGGTGGAGATTTCCCGAAGCTCTCCAAATCCTACGTTTCATTTGGTTCGTGCTTAAGCATCTTCAGCAGTTTCCCTATAACTTATCCCCTATATCTCTCATATAGGGAATGACCCTAAAAGATTTCATCCATATACAGTTTCAGTCTCCAGCAGATTCCCTAAAACTTATTCCCTATATTTTTTAATCCTCTATTTTATTATTATCTAACGGTAAAAATTCTAACGACTATATTTTTAACGACTATATCTCTAACACATATACTATTATGTATGATCATTATTATTGTTGACGATGGATATATTTTTTATTATCATTCAACGGTAAAAATTACAACGGTTATATTTTTAACAACTATATTTTCGTTGTGATTTTTTATTTTTTCATGAATAAATAAATATCCTATAATTAGTCTAAATAGTTGATCCCAAAAATATCTTAAAAATTATAAAGAAGATAAATTTCCTTTTATTTTTCTATTTTATTTTTTCCTTCTCTTTTTCCTCTTTCTTCCTTTCTTCTAGTGCTAGGGGATGAGATAGGATAGAGGATGAAATAGAGAATCTATTGAAAGACGAATTTTACAATAAATTCCCTAAATTTAACTATAACAGACGAAAAAGGGAAGCTCTTACGCATCTAAGACGTGATTGCGTGGGTTGCTTTTGTCCTTACTTGAAAGGACTGTCTTGGTAGTTCCGTATGAATCTTTCCTACACGTGCGTGCAGCAACCAGTTTCCAATCTTGTTGGTTGGAAAAACGGGAGGAAAGCATGCGTCTGTGAATTCTCTGTTGATAAGAGTAGGACGTAGGTGCATATGCGTGGATCGGAGTTCGTGTGAGGGATAGAAAGGAAAGGTAGGAGTGGATAGGAGAGGAGGGGTGCAGGGGAGTAATGACGTCATCTTTATCTTCCACCGCCGCTTGTTCCAACAGCAGTAATCCTCCTCCGGCGCCGCACTCTGCAGTAAGCAGACGGAAGCTGCTCTTCTTCTCCGCAGCTGCTACTAGCGGTGGTCTCGCAATCCTGCCTCCGGCGAGCCAGGCCAACCCTTTCGTCGCCGCTAAGCCATCGTCCCTGCGGACGTCCACCCCCTACTCCCAGTCGCAGCAGTTTGGCCTCGATGGCAATGGGTTGGGTACCTAACAGAAAATTCCTACCGGTGGCTGTCGTCCTCTTGCTCGGTCTTTAGCTGTTTCCTTGCATGCAGGAGGATTAGGCCATGCCCGTCAACCAACCCTGGGTGCGTATCCACCAACCCAACGGTCGGCGCCGCTTGCTCCTTGGCGTCGCCGCTGCTCATCCCGCTACGGGACAAGGCCGCCGCCGCCGCCGTACGCCGCCGCCGCGCAACCACCTCCATTCTTGTTTCGTTTCTTTCCTTCTTAATATATGAATGATTTGAGATTTTGAGCAATTGCACGTATGGCAGTCGTTGCGGCAGGCCATCATGAACACGCAGAGGAACACGGTGATCAAGGCCGACGAGGAGACAGCTTATGGGCATTACATCCAAGCGGAGGTGGACGGCGGGCTAACCGGTGGCCGCGACATCATGGAGTTCCTCATCAAGGAGCAGCAGACTGGCTCACTGGTTGCGGTGTACCGATGCGTCGCCACCAAGGTCACCTTCGTCTACCCCTTCACCACCGCCGTCGGCGACTCGAAAGGCCAGAGCCAGAGAATCGCCGCCGTCTCCCAGGAGCTCGGATGGTACGCCCCGGACCTGCTGCTGGACGCCTCCGACGAATGACATTCTGTTCATCACGCATGGAACACACACTGACAGGCCCACATATGTAAGCTATATAGCAGCTTGGCACCAATTAAGCAAGTACCAAGTGCATCCACACGCTTGCTGTAAATCTGATTCTGACTGATCCTGATTCTGAATTATAATTCTCTCAAGAAATAGTTTTTTTGTCAATCAGATTCAGGTATAAAATTATCTACTTAGATGACAGAATATAATTAATGTAAGAAAGGATTGTGTTATAAAATAGGGATAATAATTAATTGGACATGTGATACTATATATGCTTAGGGTTTTGCAGCACGTGCGGAGGATTGGTCGAAAAGTATGTCGGACCTTGCGTCGGCTCTTGAGCGATTGCCCCATCATCGGTCTTCTTAATCAGCCCGTGCAAGGTATTAGCCAGTACCTCACACTGATTGATGAGGGTGTGGTGCAGAGTGTTGTCGACTGCTTCCTGAAAAGTGACTTGCGGACTTTCGGCCCACGAAAGGATCTCACCGGCTGCAGCTGCTCTCGGCAATTCACCCCTCTGGATGGGGCCAGATCGGGTCATGCCGAAGGCGTCGAGGCACAACTTCTTGTAGTTTTCCACGTGGTCCAGTACCTCTGCCCTCTGTTCGTCGGTTAGAGCGTCCATGGTGACCGAGATGATATTGTTATCGTTGATTTCGCCCGCCATGAGTGATCTGAAAAGAGGTCCCACCAGGCGTGCCAAAAAATGTGTTGGTGTATTTTTTGGTCACACACGTGGTGTTGGGGAATAGAGGAGCTACGCTAGCCGGCAAATTCAAAATTTATGCCCTAAGCCCAAGACTCATGCGCGTGTGAGATCATGGATCGATACCTTCTAGCACGATACACACTAGGTGCAGTGGAAGAAGATGTTGGAGTAGCGTGTCAAGCCTACCCTCGCTTCGTCCTTGCTGTCCTTCGCTGATCCGATCGATGAAGACGACGTAGTCATTCACATATAGATGTCCACAAGCGTCGCTATTGGAGCAACACCTCCACGGAGTCCACACGTATAGGGACGGAGAACCTCCCACGACAGCGTGCTAGCACTGCACGCGAGAGACGGGGATCCTTGATCTCAACGTTTGAGATCAAAAAAAGGAGGAGATAACTCTTTGGTGGCTAGGTCTAATCTAGGCTTATTCCTTGGTACCAAGACATCCTCCTCCTCTCCTTTTATAGGGCTGAGAGCCCCCTGGTCGTGTCTATCTCAAAATCCTCAAAATCGTAATAGATCCAATATGTTTGCCCACGTCGGAACTTCTGATCCTGGATCAGAACTTCCGACATAGTATTTTTGGTCTCCCAATACAGTACGACACACAACAAATCCAATCTGTTATCGCCCATATAAGAACTTCCGATACCATATCGGAACTTCCGATCAGTACAAAATTCCTCGATTCCAAATCAGAACTTCTGGCTCATCAGAACTCCCAATACCATATCGAAACTTCTGAAGTAACATTTGCTCTTTGTATCGAGACCAGATAATAATCAGAACTTCCGATACTACCTATCGGAACTTCCGATTCACGGAATTTTCTTGAGCATATCCTTCACGTGGCCTACGAGATCTGCTTAACTCCACTACAGATCCTATAATCTTAGAAGAAAAAGGGTTTAGGGCATGCCAATCAGTTTGACCTGACAACTGATAAGGAGTTCGGGAAAAGAAATAGTGTTAGTAGCAGAGCCGATCGGCTACCGAGCTGATGACTGTAACGTGGATAAAATAACCATGAATGAATACGTTGATCGGCCATAGGGCCGATGACTACTGCAGAGCGATCAGTGTGGATACACCATCAACCGATAGAATAAAGCAATCACGGGTAAGGGCCGATGGGCATCTCCCGAGCACGCATAAGATAGAACATGGAATCAAAGGTAACCTATCGGCTTGTATTCCGATAGAAATAAATAAAACGTGCCAGATAACATGTCAGTATCATAAAAATCATCATAATAACAAGATTGGACCTAACCAAGACAATAGCTAGTCATGATGAACTCAACAATACTTTAAAGTATCACACCTTCTTTATTTAGATGAACGGTATACAATATGAAGCAGAAATAATAGAAAGAGATGTCAGACTTAACCGATGAAGCTTCAGACTATGACACCTAAATCACATTAATCTAAGAGATCAATCTGAGGCAGCCTTAGACCTAGCCAATACACCGGGATAAATTGGCGACCGTACTGACCCAATCGATGCCTTCAAGAGATTGATATGATGCAGCCTTAAAGAACACTGACCTAGCCAATACAACCTTCGGGGTGGCGGGACTCACCTCTTCGCCGGAGATCAAAATGATGCAGCCTAGCTCCGAGTGTCGAATCCTGCTGAGATTAACCTTGGGAAGCCAAGGGTGGCGGTGCTAGATGAACAATTCACGAGTGAATCAACAAGCATTACCGCGATTACGACATGATGGATGGCAGGTTTATGGTGCAAACCAGCAAAGATGGATGAGCTATGGCTCAACCTACTGAAAAAGGTAGTACATTGAAAAAAGAACGATTCTATGTGAGTAAATTAGATTAGATCGTAGTTCTCACTTTGAATCAGCCTTAGCCCTTTATATAGGAGTATGTCTTGCTGTCCCTAGACATGATTTCTACCCTAGATTGATTAGCATACGATTCCAAGTCGTTAAAAACAATATTAGAGATAAAATACCCCAAAATCTCGCGTCTAGGGTTTGGATTCGACCTCTATCGGTCTGACCAGACCCATGGGCTAGTTGGACCGGGATAACATGGCCGATCGGACTAGCCAACAATAGTCGGTTGAACCGAAGGTCTATGGCCAGTCTGACCAGCCTTATACTAGCTGTTGGATTGGCCCTTGCCAGGGACGATAGACATTTTCGGCTTTTGACAATTTTAGCCATTAGTGCCAAATTTTTCTATCAACAATTTGTTTAAAAGGATCCCTAATCGTATCATCATGTGGGACAATGATGAGACATAGATTAGCACATCTAGCTGATTGATGATCATGTTTCATGGATAATAGACATGGGGATGTCAAATCAGAGATGTGGACAAATGTTGGTGAACATGGTGTTTGATAGACCCACTTGAGATACTGTTGGATTGTTATTGTAATGTGCCATCAGTTTTCATCTCAAATGGTGTACATACAGAGTCCTTAGACCTGAGATCTTCATTTGAGTCATGTTCTTCTAATGATATCTTTTTGGGTTATTCATTTCATGGTCATTCATATCATGTTTTTAACCTTAATACTAACACTGTCATTGAGTCATGTGATGTGCCTTTTGATGAGTCTTCCTCCTGTGTTAGTACTTCTTTTGAGATTGCTAGTAAGAAGTATATGGATGAAACCTTCTTTGAAGAAGAAGATCCATTAGAATTTGAAGAGCTTGAGGATGATCCCCTACATCTACTTCAGCAAGAGGTTCTGAAGCATCGACTTCAGCAAGCATCGAGATCACTCTGACAAGTGTTGAGGGTGAGATTCTCTCACGACAAGAAGCTCTTATTCGGATTCAATGACATCACCCTCCTGAGCAGATCATCGGTGATCTAGATGAAAGGGTAACTCGAACTCATGCTCAATTTGTTGATTCTGCATTTGTCGCTTCTTTTGAGCCTCTTGATGTTAGTCATGCTTTATCTGATTCGAGTTGGATCAATGTCATGCATGAGGAGTTAGAAAATTTTGATAGAAACCAAGTCTGAGTTCTTGTAGATCCACCTCCCAGCATTCATATCATTGACACAAAATGGATTTTCAAAAACAAATAGGGGGAGGATAGGTCTGTTGTGAGAAACAAGGCTAGGCTTGTTTCTCATGGTTACTCTTAAGTCGAGGGGTTGATTTTGGAGAGACCTTTGCTCCAGTAGCTCAACTGAAGCCATTAGGATTTTTCTTGCTTTTGCCTCTTCTCGTGGTTTCAAGCTTTATCAAATGGATATTAAATGTGCTTTTATTAATGGTTTCATAGAAGAGGATGTTTATGTTAGACAAACCCTAGGCTTTGAACATCCTAAGTACCCTCATAGAGTCTTTAAACTTTACAAAGCTTTGTATGGGCATGGGTACCAAATGGGCTTTATTGATAAAACCCCAGTTTACTCTTAAGCATGGCAAAGATTTCATCCTTGTTCATATTTGTGTTGATGATATTATTTTTGGTTGCTCTTATCATACACTTGTGGTTGAGTTTGCTGATTCTATGAGTAGGGAGTTCGCGATGTTGATGATGGGCGAGCTGACCTTCTTCCTTGGTTTACAAATCAAGTAATGCAAACAAGGTACTTTCGTGCATCAGATGAAGTACACCAAGTACCTACTGAAGCGCTTTGACATGAGCGATGCAAAGTCGCTTGCCACTCCAATGGCTACCTCAGTAGCGCTTGACCTAGACGAGGATGGAGAAGAAGTGGATTCGAAGGAGTTCTGGAGCATACACTTTGCAGTATGTCTGTGCATTCGTTTTTAGGCTTCTCTAAGGGCTTTACATAGACAAGTAGTTAAGCGCATACTAAGGTACCTCAAACGCACTCTTGAATTCGACATTTGGTATTCTGCATCATCATCTTTATGCCTTCGAGGTTTTTTTGATGCCAATTTTGCTGGTTGTAGAATTGATAGGAAAAGTACATCTCGTACTTGTCATTTTTTAGGTTCCTCTCTTGTTGGTCTTCTCGCAAACAGTTTAGCGTTGCACGGTCTACAGTTAAGGCTAAATATGTAGCTGCTACTAACTGTTGCTCACAGATTCTATGGATGATTTCTACTTTATGGGATTTTTGGATTAGATTTTAAGGGTGTTCCACTTCTTTGTGATAACACTAGTGACATCAGCATGACTTTCCTCTGTTTAATATGTCTGATATTTGTCATGAGCATGAATTTCCTCTATTGAATATGTCTGATATCTATCATGACCATGACTTTTAATTCTGAAAATTTAAAACATGATCACTACTTAGTCTGGTAACTAGCATAAGTAGGCTGAGTGTTTTTGCTATCTTTTACATGCTTGATAGCTAAGTCCTTTACACTTGGACGCAAACATGCAACTTGAACATTTTAATCCTTTTCATGGAAATCTTGTACTGAAAGTTGATAAAAATCATGAGATTGATATCCATGCCTTTTATGCTAACTTTGAAAAGATCCAAGTGGGTTTGATTTGTCGCACTACTTTGTTCTAACTGCTTACCATAGCACTTTTGTATGAACTGGGACAGAACAATGTATGCCAAGACCAATGCTTTAAGCTTTTGATGATCTTTGCTTGATCTAGGCTTGGCTTGGTCAGTTAGCATAAGATCGACATGAAAATAACCCATGGCACTAAAATAAAAAATAAAAAGGAAATAAAAAGCTTGAAATATTGCATAATAACGAGATTGCTGAAGCTTCATATTTTTGGATTTGCAGATCTGGGTAGTATGTGCTAGCTTTTGCATTCCATGCTATACCATATCTAGTATGTTAGTCTGAGTGGTGATGCTTTTGTTTGCTAAATCCATAAAATGCTTGCTCTTGATTTCCTTTAGATATGATTCACCTGAGATTATCATATAGTATTTTAAGACAATATTCAAGGCAAATGCTTGTTGTGTACTGTAATTGATGTTAATCATGTTTTAGAAACTTGCATATACATTCACCCTCACACCTCTCTTTGCATCATTTTTATCACCTTGATGTCTGCATTGCCAAAGGGGGAGAAATAGTGTCTTGCTTCTACCAAGGGGAGGATCTTTTGTCAAGGGGGAGAATTTTAAAATCAAGTGACATGTTTTTGCTCTTTTTTGAGTTTTTATGGTCACTTGTGTGCTAAACTTCAACATTCATCTTGATTCTTTTGGGAATTGTCAATGCACTCATCAAGGGGGAGATTGAGAAACCAAGTGAGGTTTGAACTGTGGTTTTATCTTAGTGATGAGTGATTGACATGTTTGCCTAATTTAGTGGTCTGGATTTATGATTGGCCTGTTTGAGTTCACTGAAAGGATAAGTGTGTGTTTTGTGTGGAGATTCATGTTTTGCTTGTCTCATGTTGTGCAGGGTTGAGATGCGAGTCGACTATCAATGGCGGGTGATCAAGGTCAAGCAGAGAGGTTGATGCTAGAGGATCAAGGGTGTCGGGTGAAGTTGAGGAAGATCTCAAGCGTACACCTGGAGATACAACAAGACATGGACGAAAGGATGATCGATACAACGTGTTGACCAAGTCAGTGAAAGGGTGGCCAGTGCAAGTGACAAGGCGGCTCAAGGGATCAAGAGCGGGAGAGACTTTCTAGCGGCCGAGTTCATGGATTAGTGACACGTGTCGGTGATTTGGAGGGCCTTATCGGTTTCGACTCAAAACTGTCAGATCAAGATCGAAGCGTCCTAGAGAGAAGTTATAGTCACTACGAAAGCTTCGAATCGGGGCAAACTACCTTTAGATAGGATTTTACATTTTTAGCCATGTGGGCCTTCAAGTCTGTAAAAAACCCTAGAGGTACTTTTGTCTTTTCCTATTTTTGAATTGCCTATGAAAGGTCCCCTAGTCCTGCGGTTTCTACCAACTCTTTGAATTGAAAAAACTGAGTTCACTTTTTGGTGTTTTCTTCTACCTACCTACTGTTCATCTCTCAGCCGCCATTTTTCCACCGAGCGATGCTTCCTCCTGTGTAGAACATATTTCCTTAGGTTTTTCTTTCTCAAAAAATTAGAGTTGGTTTTCTTGAGGAGTTATTGTACGTTAGTTTTTCAAGGAGGTACTGTGCATTGGTGGCACTGCCGCTCGACGTGGGGGTAGCATTCCACATCTGGCGACGGAGAGGCCAATGCACTGCTCGGTGGAAGCTGTGAGGAGGTGGCTTAGGCACAAGCAACACGCATCTTGGAGCAGGGGCGGTGCGGTAGACTGCGTGCATAGGAAATTTGATGCTAAATAAAAACAGTAATTTCTGTTACCTTGATTTGTGTGCACTATAGTAATTTTTCCATTGAATATTCTGTGATTAATTCATTTCCTCAGTAATTTAACGTCAGATTGCACTGAATATTCACAGATATATTTGTGAGCATATTTTATTTCTTGCATTTATTTTGTCTAAATTAAATGCATTAAATATTGTGCTTTCTTATATTTATGAACTGCCTGTGATTGGTGAATGATCGGTATGTTCTTGAATGGAGTATCTATGATTTGGTGGAATATTTTTTTATCAGTCGTTTGATCTATGAGAAGTTTTAATCTGCCTTGTGCACTTTGTACTGGTGTCTTTTCAATAAGAACATCAGTTTGTTTTTGAAGGCTAGATTATTTTTAGTGCTTGTGATCTCTTAGACTGTCGCATCATATCATATCTGACAGGAGAGTGATAGCACTTGCTTTATCTGGGATTTTGCCGTGAAAGTTATTTGCTTCCTCTTGTTCTGTTAGAGGAGCGTTGGATGTTTGAAAAGACTATCAATTCAAAAGAATTTGCTGAGGCGCCAATTAACCCCTCTATAGTCACTTTTTTTGCTCCTACATGTTATCTAATGGTAATTCTTGTTGTCACATGTTATTCAAATGAACTCTAGTGAAGATGAAAGAGATAGTAATACTGACAATGATATAGATGATGATGATATGTTTTATTTAAATATTGTGCGAGTTCAGAAGAAAATATCGAATAACATAGTGTTGGTGCGTTTTTTGGTCACACTTTGACACATGCGTGGCCTTTGAGATCTGCTTCACTCCAGTGCAGGTCCTACGTTCTTAGAAAAAGGGTTCAAGGCATGCCAATCAATTTTACCCTGTAACTGATAAGGGAACACAAAATATGACATTAGTAGCATGCCCTATCGGCCATCGAGCCGATGACCACGACGAGGATGCGATATTCATGGAATATTATGACGATCGGCTATAAGGCCGATGACTTGGGATGAAGCAATCGAGCGAGTGTGCCATCGAACAATAAGATGAACAGTGAACCGCACAGGCCAATGGATGCTTTTCTGATAACTCATAAGATGTATCATGGAATTGAATATAACCCATCGGCTTGTAGTCTGACGGAAATAAATAAAACATGCCATATAACAAGTCTATATCATGAAAATCATCACAATAACTAGATCGAATCTAACCGAGACAGTAGCTAGTCACGATGATCTTAATAATATATTGAAGAATCAAGCATGCTTTATTTAGATGAACGGTATGCTGCATGAAACAGATATAACAACAAGAGATGTCAGACCTAACCGATGAAGCCTCAAACTATCACACCTAGATCATATCAATCAAAGAGATCAAACTGAACTGATGCAACCTTAGACCTAGCTAATACACTGAGAACAACTAGTGATCTTTCTATTTCAAGGTTCACCTCAATAGATCAAAATGAATTGATGCAGCCGTGAGGATACTGATCTAATCGATACGGACGTTGGGGGTGGCAGGACTCACCTCTTCCTTGTAGATCGAAATGATGCATCCTAGCTCCGAGTGTCAAACCCCGCCGGAATAAACCTTGGAGACCAAGGGTGGCGATGCGCCGAGTAGTTGGTTGACAGAGATGTGTCTTTCTAAGCTAACTAAGGAGACATATTTATAGCCTGGAGACTTCCCGTCCAAGCACTATCTCTTAACCGATTCCGGATAATCTTTATCTTCTCTTCCTCTTCACCTTATCTCCATTGACTTCTTCTAGGTCTGATCGTCTTGTAACAACATGGACGAGCTTCTTTGACTTTCTTTGACCAGACCTTCTTTGACTTTTGTTGATAGTGCGACATTTTAGTGGGCCTAGGCTTAACCAAATCTTGGTGTCAACACATGCCCCCAAGTTTGGGAGCATTAAGTGGCTGCTGATGCTTCGAAATTAACAATAGTCATTATCCCTGCCGCCACGTCTTCTCAAATGTCTATCCTCACAATCTTTTCACTTTAAATGTAAACCTAAATCTCTTCATTGTCCTTATAACTTTGCTTTGGCATTTCGGCTTCATAATTTCCTCTCTTCTTCTCTTCTCATCATCTTTGGCCATTCGCGACTGCATTAGATGTTTCCTGGTCTGATGCATCTACGTCTATTCATGGAGAAGTCGGACCAGGCTTCATCACTCATAGTTTAGTACTGGCATTTCTTCAGGCCAAAGATCTAGTTCCTGTAATCCTAGGTCTACAAAGATTTCAACACTTTCAAAAATCGTACTTCTGAATACCTTTTTGTCGAACGTTGCAGGTGGACCCTCCATATCAGCTTGACTTGGCCGTCGAGGAATCTTTCTCAATTCCATAAGTATCTTAGTCATCCTGCCATCTCCTTCGTGCTTTTTGTTCATTGTTCTTGCTTTGCCCCCCGAGATTTCCCGTTGTTTTCCCTACCACCGCCATTGCTTGCTGAGCTTGTTCCCCTTTGGCAACCCTATGCATTCGGAATCACCGACAATGGCCTCCGTTAATACAATCCCAGAGGTAATCTTTTGCATGTCTCCATTTTCCCTAGATCTTTCTAGTTCGCCCATTTTTCCATCTTACAGTTTTTTCTCCATGATCCCTCTACAAAATTTGCAAAACTAGATTTCGATCCCTCTTATCGATCATCCATCTCATCTATTCCTAGGCTCAATGGGTAACCCTAATGCGGTTGATTTTATTAACGCTGAAACCAACTGAATCCCCTTTAGGCATTCCGCCATGCTTTTCTCTTATTGGCATCTTAGTTTTAGGGATTTCCCTTCCTTGCTCCCTGGCTAGCGTGGTTGGTACCTCAGGGTATCGGCCGTCAAGTGCCCATCTTGGGAGGAAGGGTGTATCGGCCATTGCATCGATCTTTCCCTTGTTGACTCTTATAAGAGCGAATCGCTTCTTGCTACTGCTTGTTACTTTTAGTCCGATACTCTCAACGCCTTCACTTTCCATACTGGCCTGATGACCCCTTCTCTGCTTGACGTGCTTGCCTTGACTTCCCATGACATCACCTCCCCTTGCAATCCTCTTTCTCTCTGTTCCAAGGCAACCCATTGGCTTGGTGTTAAAACCATCGGTGGTTGGGGCAAGTATATCATGAAGCATAACAAATGGACTAGCCCCGTTGATGTCGAGGAACACGTCGCATTCCTCAATCTCTAGTTAGAGCGGTTCGTGTTCTGCGGATCCACTCTAGGTCCAACCGCTCATCTTCAGTATCTAGCTGAACAACTTGTTGCCATAAAGAACATCCCTCTTGGTCGATTCCTCCTTGGCGTTGCTTACCATCTTCTTCACCAGGTATCGGCTAGATTATTGTCCGGTGAGCATGTCGGCCATTTTGGCGGACCTTGGTGGTTTATTTAGCTTTGGCTCAACATTCACCTTGCCGAGGTAACCAATGAGCTCTCCTTTTCCTTGATGGAATTCCCTAGGGACTACCTTGAATCGGCTACTCCCGTGTATCACCAGTGTTCTTCTTTGGGTGAAGCTTCCTCCTGCCGGTCTCCTTCTCGATTATCGCCTGAATCCCTAAGCTTATGGTTCCTAACTTTTTACAGTGGCTCTGGACTAGAGAAGGTCATCTGGTTTGCATATGAATATTTATCTAAATATGAGTATCCTCATGAATTCGTCATGACTGTCCTGTGCCGAAATGAGGGATCTGTCAGGATTTTTAAAACCTTGATCACCCCTTGTATTTTGCTTGTCAACTTCACTACCCGCCGAGCCTCTTATAAGTTTTATCACCCGACCATTTGCTCGTGACAGCTAGGATTCAACCAGCTTCCTCCTCAACTCTTGTTCATTGGCCGAATCCACATCTGCGGAGAAATTGAGAACACCCGAGAGTATGATCAGCTATCTCAAATAGCCGATCGAACGCCCTACGGTGACCTCTCCCCTTGGTTGGCTTGTACCATCGGATCCATTGACTTTGACGTGTGGTGCGATGAATGAGTGATGCATCTCTTCAGGCGACCTTTGGGATTGTACTGCGAGCGCTTGTGTCTTGATTACGATAATGATTCCCCAATGGTACATTTTGACTCCCCGAACTCTTCTCCCTAATTATCTTGCTCCTTTTCTAGCTTTCGTGTCGTGTAGGGGAGTGACACTGATATCCCGAAAGTGAGCCGAAGTGGCTGGCCGGTTGAATATCAGCCACGATCAGTTGTCAGCATTTTGGGCAGCGGAGCCCCCACTCCAAAGGATTTGCTCTCCGGCAGGCGAGTCAAAACTCCAGCGCGTAAACGCGAGGCATTGGACAGATGGGTTTGCTGATCCACCCATCCTCGGCCTAGTCAGGTACCTTTTAACTCTCCTAGAGGCCTAGTGACGCTTTTCTTTCCATAATGTGTTCCTTTTCTTGCCAGCTAGGGTCGTCCACTCCTCTAGTCGATATTCCTACATCTGCCCCCATGGGTCCTGATATGTTGGCCAATGTGGCTGATACGATGGCCACTATAGACATTAATATGTTGGAGGCCATGTTTCCTGGTGTTGGGGTCCCTCTTGCTGGCCCTTTGCATACCTTACATTGTCATCCACGGTGGCATACTATGGATGTCCCTAGGCTGACTATCCCTTATACAAAAGATGCTGCCGATTTAAGTACCATCACACCCATCGTTTATGATGAGTTTTCCCTCATTGCTTTCTCCTTCCAGTCTTTTGTGATCCAGTGGGGGTCCTAGTTTATGATTTGGGGCCACTATGGGGGTGTTTTAATGACATCTTGGACCAAATCCCGTTGGAGCAGGTTGATGCCCTCACACTAGTCCTATATCTGGAGCATTATCACCCTTCCATGAAATGGGTCGCCAGGAGAATAGCCGACCGGGCCAGTCGGGCATCGCTCTTAGATGCAGGAGAGGCTCGTAAAAAAGCAGTCATGGATGAGAAGGCTATCTTGGAGCGCGTTGAGGCTGAGCCCCTAGTCGTGTTGCGAGAGCTTGATCGACTGCGAGTGAAGGAAGCCGACCTGGTCACGGAGCTAGAGCGGACCCGAGCGTAGATCGCCGAACAAGATGACATGGCAGCTTTTTTGCCGACTCGAGTCGAAACCCAGCGGCGCCGATTCGTCGATGTCGTCTGCTAAGCAGAGCGATGCCACCACACCCTCCAAGATGTTCCAAGCTTGGACACTGAAGACCAGGCTCTTATTCGCAAAATAGACCTTATGCGGCTGCAGGTGATCGAGGATATCCACCGAGTGCTTTGAGTTCAATGTAACATAGGCAGCGTTGTAACGAACAATTCTTCTTTGTGATATTTCGCCTTTAATTCCTTTGGCTTGCACACTGAGTTTCTTTGATTTGTTTTTATTTATGGGCGATGCCTCTGCTTTGTCCGTCTCAAGGCTATGTCATGGGCATCGGCTATCTCAGCTCTATCCGAACGGTCAAAAGGATTTGTCTTTTAGGTAATCATTTGGCCTTCCCCAGACCCTCCAATGTAGTAGTCTCTAGATTGCTCCTATCTTGCTTGAGGGTCTGGTCACCTACGAAGGATTGGCACAGCTTACTGATCCGATGTCCATATTATTGTGGCCCATTGGCTCACGACGAGGTTTGGCCGAGCTTCCCCTTCATTTTTAGGCGTCACCTTCATAGCATGGGCTTGGATGGTTCTTCATCGATCGGGCTAATGCCATTGTCCGACACGCCCTTATCTTTAGGGGTGAAAATAGATCGGATAATATCTGATCCGATCCGCTCCGAATCTAGTCGGATTTAGGATATGGTAGCGGTTTTTTGAAATCCGACGGATTTGGATTCAGATTCTGATTTTTTTCATGCTGATACGGATACAGTACTGGTAAAATCCGACGGATTCGGATTATCCTATTTTCTGTGCGGATTATCCGAAAGTACGAAAATCATATAATTCGAAATTAACTATCCTAGCCTATGGGCCATGGCAATTTAAGCCCAAAATAGAGAGATCAACACTTCCGCAAGGCACTTAATTAGGCTATTCACCTTCTTCACATGCTCCTGTGTTGCACTGTTTGGCTCCGACGAGGTGGCCAACAAGCACACAGTGACCATGAGAGATGTAATCTCTACGTGGCATCTGCATTAAACATGTAGTTTTTGCTACTCACCACTTTATCATGCTCAGGTAATTCATATGAGGCAGGGAAGTAGGGCAGGAGCAAAGGAGATCAGCTGAGATTAACCCCTAAGCAAATGTCGAGCAGAAATGCTTTTACAATAGCACTAACCATGCACACAGCACACATGCGTATTGAGAAACCAAGCTAAAATGTGCCTTGGTTTCAAGTCTGTGATGAGTAATTGACAAGTTCTCTTCTGGGCGAAGGGGTCCCTCTGAAGGGTTCAGAGGTGTTTACCGAAGGTTTTGGAGTTGGATGGCTGCAGATGTGCAGTGGAGTTTTCTGTCGGAGGGGTCCAGCAGAGCACGATGATATGTTTGTACCGAAGGGCTCGGTACTTTGGGAGGTACACCGGAGTGTGTACCGAAGGTTGTTTACCAGAGAGGTCTTCGGGGTACTGAAAACACTTGTCTGCTTATCGGTGGTGTGCAGGTGAGTTTGGAGGCGATGGACGGTTTGTGGAGAGTGAACCTGGGTAAAGCGGGAGGCTTGGTGCCGAGCGAGTGGGGAGCTCGGTCATGAAGGCTGTGAGGAGTCGAGGTCGGTCCTCAGGTCAAGGTGCACCAAGCGAAGGCAAAATGTGCGGAGGGTGGCTCCGGCTGAAAGTACCCCGAGGCAAAGTCCTCGGAGGCGAGACATTTCGAAGGGTATTCTAGAAGGAGTAACTTTGAAGTATGGTGGACAAAGTCCTCAGCACTGAGGCAAGGCGTTCGAAGTGTGCTCCGGATGGAGGCACTCGAAGGGACACCTAACGAAGGTCTCGGAAGTCAAGGTGCATCAAAGGCAATGTCCGGATAAGGGTCTTCGTAGAGTATGCTCGGGGCTGAGACACTGCAAAGGGGTGATTATGGATATGCTTCATGCGGAGGCCTTGGACGGAGGTACTCCGGAAGGTGGCGAAGATACTTCGAAGGTGGGGGTTCGGAGTGTGGCTGACTTGAGGTACTTCAGCCATGCATGGCTTCGGTACACAGACTAAGGAAGTCGAGCTAGGAGTAGCTGCGAAGCCGTGGTGGTCCACTCCGGAAGTGATGGTGCGAAGGCTCAAGAGCTTTGATGGCTTCGGCTCAAAACCATCACTGTATCGAAAACTAACTTCGGTGAAGCGAAGGCCTTCTGGTTCGAAGCTTGTCACCAAAGTTTCTGCACACTTCGTGTGCGAAGGGGCTTCAGAAGATTCCATTGGGCAAAGGTTGATCATGTCTGCTCTGCAAAAGCTGATGTTGTCTCCTCTGTGAAGCTGACAAAAGAAGCCTCCTGTAAAAGTAGACTACCATCTGTACCCCTTGTCTAGTAGAGACAAAATCACTGTAAACCCTAGGGGTAAAGTAGTCTATTCACATGGTTGAGTAGTGCTTATAAATAGGGAAAATTACTCACATGCCATTATAATTTTTAGAAAATTGCCTACATGCCACTGTCAGTGACTGTGGCGGTCCCCATCTGTCAGTGACACACCGATGGCATATTAGCAAACCGTGAAAATTTTAATGGCACGGAAAAAATTAACCCTTATAAATAGAGAAGGATGGCTAGGTCTAGGCAACACTTAGAGAAACCATTGTTTAGAACTCCAGAGCTAGCCGCCAGACCCATGTACTCAATTTCTGTGAGTCTTTTGTGTTCCTTGTTAATGCAATGAAATTTACACTCTGTTTTATGTCTATTGCTTGAACTTGTAGTCCTGTTTTTGCACTGCGTGTGTTGAGATCTTTGTGCTGCACTTCGTTCTGTTTTCAGCTAGAGTTTTGGGCATGTCTCCTCTCTGACTAAGTGTGCTTGCATTCTATTTGTGCTAGTGTTGTGTGCTTTTCAGTGTGTGTTCTCTCAGTGTAAACTAGATGCAAGTCCTCTCTGATTACTAGCGAAGCACTGAGTGAAGTTAGGCTCGAAGCTTGTTTTTTCCCTTCCTTAGTTGAGGTCCTCAGCGTAGTATGTTCGGTTTGCTTTCTGCCCTTTGAACTACAAAGCCTAGTACTAGTTGCTAGTGTGGAGTATCTGATCAAAGTCCTCAGAGGGAAATTTACTCCTGCGAAGTGTGAAGTGTGAAGCCTGCTCGAAGGCACCTTGTGTGCAGAGCCTGCACTTTCCTTGCAGAGTTGTGTTTTTGGGTTTGTGGGTGTGAGCAAAGTCTTCTTGACTTCGGACTTTTGCTCTTTGTGAAGCCTAGGTTCGGAGCTGTAAAATGCCTTTGGACTATACCTCCAAAGGGTGTGTTCGAAGCCTGTTCCGCAGGAGACTAAAATTAAAACAGAAGGCTAGTATTAGCCTAAAATTTTAATATCTCCCATTCACCCCCCCTCTGGTTGCCCATTTCGGTCCAACACGTATGATGGGTGAGCTCTAGTGCTTGGTGTTTGCTGTTTGGGGTGGTTAAAAATAAACAAAACCAAACTGAACCATATTTAATTATGTTTTTATTTTAAGAAGATTCAATTTTTTGATTTCGTTTTGATTTTCATATATGAAATCCAAAGAAATCAAAGACGTTTATAAGCTTGTAAAATTGACATAATAATGCTTAGATTTTGGCTAAAAATTAAAGGAATTACATAATGCATTCTATGTGCATATGTTTTTGAGTTAGGTTTATTTTCACTTACTTTTATGTCTGATATTGTGTAGTCTTTTATTAGAAAATTGTTGTCTGACATCATGTTATCATGTGTTCATTATCCGATCGACCCGAATCTGCTCTGACTCCGCACCGATTCCGATATCCGAAATAATCCGTTTAACATCCGCACCGAATCTGAATCCGCGATACAAAAATGGTATAGGATATGGTATGACTATTATACGTCCGAATCTGATCCATTTTCACCCCTACTTAGCTTCATTATCGACCTTCTCTTTCAGTCGCCATTCGCTCTTGATCCTACATGGCCGATCGATTGCCTCGCTATGTTGTGTTCTTGTTTCCTTATGCCACAGGCGCTGGACCCTTCTTTTATGACTCCTCGTGAAGATCCTAGGAGGGCACCACTGTAGCTTTTCTAGTACACTGTCATCGTCATCAGCCATATAGCTGATTTCTTTTGGGTTGAGGGGACCGAGTCTTTCCAACACCGATACCCGTGGAGACGACGACCTTTAGTACATTGTCTCCCGATCATATGGCTGGATCTTGATGTTTCGTGGCCGATGACTGCACTCTCGGCAGTCATCTATAGACGGTAGGCGTAGCCCCTCGTTCTAGCAAAGTCTAAAGAACTCACAGTCCCAATGGGGATTGAAACGTGAGTGGCCCCGACTGTCTTCATTGTTCTCCCTCTCTTCCGACCTCCTTTGGTACTTTTTGATGAGGCCCAATGAGGTCACGTTGCTGCCGAATCGTCTTCCTCCCCTTGGACATTGGTCACCACCATAATGCGCGTGCACCATATTGACTAGGAACGGGTGACCGTCGATGTTCATAGGCTTCTTCCTGTCGTCGAACTTGATTCGTCCTTGTTCTACGAACGATTGGATCTGTTGCACGAACACCTTGCACTCATTAGTATGGTGCGACAGGGAGTTGTGCCACTGACGCATTCTATCAAAAGCAACTCTCAAATCGGCTAAATGGTTCCCCATAGCTTCCGATTTGACTACAACATCATCTATATAGACCTCTAGCATAACTCCTAGCAAGTCATGAAAGATCAAGTTCATAGCACGTTGATATGTAGCGCTAGCATTCTTTAAAACAAAAGTCATAACAACCCACTCAAACAAGCCAACAAAACCAGGGAATCGAAAGGCTGTCTTGTAGACGCCCTCTTCGGCCATAAAAATTTGATTATAACCAGCGTTGCCATCAAGAAAACATAATACCTTTTGTGTCCTAAAGCATCGTTGATCAACATGTCAGTTATCGGCATGGGGTATTCGTCCTTTGGAGTGGCCTTGTTCAGATCCCTGAAATCAATACAAACTCGTATTTTGCCACTTCCTTTTGTCTCTATAGGCATAATGTTAGCAACCCATTCAGCATATCTGCATGTTCTAATAAATTCAGCCCTGAGTAATCGTTCTATTTTCTCTTTAACTCGGTCATACACGGTCGAATTAAAGCAATGAGGGGGCTGTTTATAAGGCCTAAAGACGGGTTTGATGGGCAACCTATGCTCCACGAGCTCGTGGCTTAGTACGGGCATTTCACTGTACTCCCATGCAAAAGAATAGACATACGACCAAAGCAATTTTATTACTTTGGCCTTTTCATTAGCCTGCAAATTTTTGTTTACAAAAGTCGGCCTTAGAATACTACCATCGCCTATATCGACCTCTTCTAGAGAGTCAGCCGATGCAAAACCTTGACCTAACTTTTCTACTTCGCTAAAATTTTCAATGGCTTTGGCTATACCGTCTTTAGAAGACCGCTATTGCTCTACACAAGACTTTATCCAATCAAGATTACTCTTACTAGACATGACTACTAATTTAGAGATAGTCGTTCTACACCAACCGACTTTACAGACAACGGAACAAAACATCCCTCAGACACGCTAACAAAGTCATAATCTGATAGATCTCTACCTGGCATACACTCTACTTTACCGTGGACGACGTCGATAGACACATCAGCCAAAACAGCTTGGGCTGAAGTGTCAGCTGGTACAACCTTCACGTCATCGTCGTCCCACTAAATGAGGCACTGGTGCAAGGTAGATGGAATGCAATAATTTGCGTGAATACAATCACACCCAAGTAATACGCTGTAGTTACCTTGCACATCGATGACGAAGAACGCCATCGACAACGTATTGTTGCCCACCGTCAACTCCAAAGAAAGTACGCCCTTAGCCTTTGAGCTCTCGCCATTGAAGTCGTTGAGCGTCAATTTAGTCCTCTTCAAATCTTCTTCGTCTTTGCCATGCTTCTTCAAGAGAGAGTACGTCATCAAGTTGATGGTAGCACCTCCGTCAACCAGCATCTTCGAGATCGACTTTCCATCAATGTGCCCCTTGACATAAAGAAGCTTCAAGTGACGAGCCGTATCCTTGGTCTTCTCGAAAATAGCATCTCGTGTGCCGAGGCTCAACTGAGCGACCTCGGCCTCGTCTTGCGGTAGCGCGAACTCGGCAGGAAGCATGACGATGTTTATGTCCATTGCCTGAGGTGTGGGCCCCTCAAATACGGGCGTGTAGTCATCGTCGAGCATGTCATTGTCGTCGCTTGGAACGGGAGCCAGGTTGTTCCCCTCAACCGGCTTGGGCTTCCATACTTGCTTCATGACTGCCCGAGGCTGGATTTCCTCGAAGATGGCGTCTCGCTCATCCTCGGCCTTCTTCTCACGCATCTCCTATGATCACAGACGTTGCAGGCGCCTATTCTGCGATTTGGACATACTCAGAGGTGCCCAAGATGGTTGCGGCTTGGTGCCGGGCGCCACAAGCTTACTTCTGGGATTTTTGGCCAAACGGGAATTGCTCGGATCGACATCTACCTTTTTGCGCTTTGCAAAAACACTCTTCTGCATCTTGTCAGTCGGACCGGCCTCACTAGGCCGGTCGGACCAGACTGTGTTGGTCAAACTATCCATGGGGGGTGGTCGGACCATTCGGTGTCGGTCGTCTAGGACAGGCCGGTCGGACCGACCAGAGTAGGCCGGTCAGACCGACTAGAGTAGGCTGGTCAGACCAGGCACCGAAGATGGCTTCGGCTAGCCCTGGGGTTTACCTCCGTCATGCTCCGGTGAGGGGGCCTTCGGGATTGGGACCTCCAGAGACCCTACCTTGACAGTAATAGCTTCGGAGTCTCTCTCCATTACCCCTTCGCGGTCATCTTCTTTGGCTTCATTCTGCGCGAGTCGGCTTTGAGGTACCATGAACAGCCGGTGAAAGATGTTATCCTTCGCTGCATCTATCTACCCCTACCAATCATAGTACTCCAAAGGAACAAAGGGGGCGACACCATACTACGTAGGGTACTCCGACGGTAAAGCGTAGCTCGGAGCCCACGGAGATAATGTCCAATGGTATGGCGGAGGCATTGGGGTCTCTAGTGGCTTCGTCCATTGTGCGCTGAACCTGTCGCTCGAAAAGAGGTTTGTCCATCTCGAAGGGATGTCGGACCATAGCAGCAAAGGGTCCCACTAGGCCGGAGGCCTCGTCCATTGCGAAGGTGAGTTTGGCCGATGCGAAGGGCTCGACCTCCTTGGGGTTCATACGTCTTGGCACCTTCGGCTGAGTGTTTGTTTTCTCGGCCCTCTTCTGGTGTTTATTCAGCAATATATGGTATGTTACCTTTGGCTTCATGCGAGCCCCAACCAAAGATGACGCGTCGATGTTCTTTTTCCACACTCCCACTTCAGGATTCTTCGGTACGAGTGTGCGTGTGCGGGGCTCTCCAATAATGACCGCTTTCCCTTTAGATGACTCGGCCCGCTCCGGCTGAATCAACACCTTCATCTCGTCGAGGTCGATGGTGTTCACGGGAAAGGGGTCTTTGTCTAGCTTTATCTTCGAACTAGAATCTATTTTCGATCGTCCTTCTTCTATGGCCGATTGAACCTACCGGCGGAAAACATTGCAATCGTTAGTATAATGAGAATGTGAATCATGCGACTTATAGTAGGGGCGTTTCTTTAGTTTGTCGACAGCTGGGATGACCTGGTCCTTGGGCAACTTGAGAAGCTGGTTCTTCTAGAGGAAATTAAATATTTTATCGCATTTAGTCACATCAAAAGAGTATTTAACCTCGTTTGGCTGACTCTTAGTAGGAGACGACCGTAGATCAGAGTAAGTGATAGGTTTGGTTTTGGTGTTCCGGGCCCATTCGGCCGCATACATATCGGTCAAATCATCTTCTTCCTCTGACTCTTCCTTGTCGGAGTGCTCCATGATGTGAAATTCAGCTTTAGGTTTGTTAATGTTTTAATGAATTTTTTATCCTTGGCTCGGCCTTCTTGGACTAGAGCCTGTTGCAGGACTTGGCTGACCTCTAAAAAGTTTTGGTTATCTAACCTCTCCTTAATTTCATAATGCAATCCGTTAAGAGCTAGATCCGCCAAAGGTGGCTTCGGCGAGCCCTGGGCGTTTACCTCCATCGTGCTCCGGTGAGGGGGCCTTCGGGATTGGGACCTCCAGAGACCCTACCTTGACAGTAATAGCTTCGGAGTCTCTCCCCATTACCCCTTCGTGGTCGTCTTCTTTGGCTTCATTCTACGCGAGTCGGATTTGAGGTACCATGAACAGCCGGTGAAAGATGTTATCCTTCGCCGCATCTATCTACCCCTGCCAATCATAGTACTCCAAAGGAACAAAGGGGGCGACACCATACTGCGTAGGGTACTCCGACGGTGAAGCGTAGCTCGAAGCCCATGGAGATAATGTCCAATGGTATGGCGGAGGCATTGGGATCTCTAGTGGCTTCGTCCATTGTGCGCTGAACCTATCGCTCGAAAAGAGGTTTGTCCATATCGAAGGGATGTCGGACCATATCAGCAAAGGGTCCCACCAGGCCGGAGGACTCGTCCATTGCGAAGGTGTGTTTGGCCGATGCGAAGGGCTCGACCTCCTTGGGGTTCATACGTCTTGGCACCTTCGGCTGAGTGTTTGTTTTCTCGGCCCTCTTCTGGTGTTTATTCAGCAATATATGGTATGTTACCTTTGGCTTCATGCGAGCCCCAACCAAAGATGACGCGTCGATGTTCTTTTTCCACACTCCCACTTCAGGATTCTTCGGTACGAGTGTGCGTGTGCGGGGCTCTCCAATAATGACCGCTTTCCCTTTAGATGACTCGGCCCGCTCCGGCTGAATCAACACCTTCATCTCATCGAGGTCGATGGTGTTCACGGGAAAGGGGTCTTTGTCTAGCTTTATCTTCGAACTAGAATCTATTTTCGATCGTCCTTCTTCTATGGCCGATTGAACCTACCGGCGGAAAACATTGCAATCGTTAGTATAATGAGAATGTGAATCATGCCACTTACAGTAGGGGCGTTTCTTTAGTTCGTCGACAGTTGGGATGACCTGGCCCTTGGGCAACTTGAGAAGCTGGTTCTTCTAGAGGAAATTAAATATTTTATCGCATTTAGTCACATCAAAAGAGTATTTAACCTCGTTTGGCTGACTCTTAGTAGGAGACGACCGTAGATCGGAGTAAGTGATAGGTTTGGTTTTGGTGTTCCGGGCCCATTCGGCCGCATACATATCGGTCAAATCATCTTCTTCCTCTGACTCTTCCTTGTCGGAGTGCTCCATGATGTGAAATTCAGCTTTAGGTTTGTTAAATGTTTTAATGAATTTTTTATCCTTGGCTCGGCCTTCTTTGACTAGAGCCTGTTGCAGGACTTGGCTGACCTCTAAAAAGTTTTGGTTATCTAACCTCTCCTTAATTTCATAATGCAATCCGTTAAGAGCTAGATCCGCCAAAGGTGGCTTCGGCTAGCCCTGGGAGTTTACCTCCGTCATGCTCTGGTGAGGGGGCCTTCGGGATTGGGACCTCCAGAGACCCTACCTTGACAGTAATAGCTTCGGAGTCTCTCTCCATTACCCCTTCGCGGTCGTCTTCTTTGGCTTCATTCTGCGCGAGTCGGCTTTGAGGTACCATGAACAGCCGGTGAAAGATGTTATCCTTCGCCGCATCTATCTACCCCTGCCAATCATAGTACTCCAAAGGAACAAAGGGGGTGACACCATACTGCGTAGGGTACTCCTACGGTGAAGCGTAGCTCGGAGCCCACGGAGATAATGTCCAATGGTATGGCGGAGGCATTGGGGTCTCTATTGGCTTCGTCCATTGTGCGCTGAACCTGTCGCTCGAAAAGAGGTTTGTCCATCTCGAAGGGATGTCGGACCATATCAGCAAAGGGTCCCACCAGGCCGGAGGCCTCGTCCATTGCGAAGGTGAGTTTGGCCGATGCGAAGGGCTCGACCTCCTTGGGGTTCATACGTCTTGGCACCTTCGGTTGAGTGTTTGTTTTCTCGGCCCTCTTCTGGTGTTTATTCAGCAATATATGGTATGTTACCTTTGGCTTCTTGCGAGCCCCAACCAAAGATGACGCGTCGATGTTCTTTTTCCACACTCCCACTTCAGGATTCTTCGGTACGAGTGTGCGTGTGCGGGGCTCTCCAATAATGACCGCTTTCCCTTTAGATGACTCGGCCCGCTCTGGCTGAATCAACACCTTCATCTCGTCGAGGTCGATGGTGTTCATGGTAAAGGGGTCTTTGTCTAGCTTTATCTTCGAACTAGAATCTATTTTCGATCGTCCTTCTTCTATGGCCGATTGAACCTACCGGCGGAAAACATTACAATCGTTAGTATAATGAGAATGTGAATCATGCGACTTATAGTAGGGGCGTTTCTTTAGTTCGTCGACAGTTGGGATGACCTGGCCCTTGGGCAACTTGAGAAGCTGGTTCTTCTAGAGGAAATTAAATATTTTATCGCATTTAGTCACATCAAAAGAGTATTTAACCTCGTTTGGCTGACTCTTAGTAGGAGACGACCGTAGATCGGAATAAGCGATAGGTTTGGTTTTGGTGTTCCGGGCCCATTCAGCCGCATACATATCGGTCAAATCATCTTCTTCCTCTGACTCTTCCTTGTCGGAGTGCTCCATGATGTGAAATTCAGCTTTAGGTTTGTTAAATGTTTTAATGAATTTTTTATCCTTGGCTCGACCTTCTTGGACTAGAGCCTGTTGCAGGACTTGGTTGACCTCTAAAAAGTTTTGGTTATCTAACCTCTCCTTAATTTCATAATGCAATCCGTTAAGAGCTAGATCCGCCAAATCTCTCTCTGAAATGTTGAGACTAAAGCATCGGTTTCTGGTATCCCTAAAGCGCTTGTAGTATTCAGAGACGCTCTCATTCGATTTCTGCTTGACTGATGTTAGGTGCGATAGCCTAACTTTTGTTTCGCTAGTATTGAAATAGTCATGGAATTTTTGTTCTAACTAGGCCCACATTTGGATGGAGTTCGGTGGTAACGCTGAAAACCAAGTGAAAGCGGTGCCAGAAAGCGAAAGAGAGAATAACCTGAGCTTGAGCGCATCCGACCACTAGCTTTGCCACATTGCGCTAAGAATTGGCTAACATGCTCTAGTGTGGTTTTTTTACCCTCGCCATCGAACTTAGTGAATTTATGAACTCTATAGCCGTGAGGGTACGGTATGGTATAAAAGTGATCGCGGTATGACTTTTGGTAAACCCTAGCCTGATCCTGAGGTGCGAAGCCGATACACTCTCTAAACAGCTCACGGATCCACTCCTCAATGTTGTCCTGGCCTCCTGCTTAGGCGTGTCTCTCGTGCGGGGGTGCAATACGTGGTGGTATGTCGGCGTGTTGGCCGCGGGGATGCTCCTCTCATGCTGGCTCAAGGTATATGGCGTGCTAGGGCCTGTGTGGGTGTGTAGGAGTGTCCGGTGTGGGCAGCACAGGAAAAAGCTAGCATAGGCGTAGGTGGAGGCGGTGCATAATAACCAGGGCTAGCCTGGCTATAAGTGTATTGGATGGTCTCGGTCGTAGATGCTGGGGCCAGAGACGCGATAGCTTTGCTAGTACTCCAGTCAGTTCTGCTATAAATGTGATTTACCAGGGGTATGCTAGTAACCGGAGTTGGATGAGCGGCCTCGGTAAAGCCGGATCTTCTAAACGTCACCTCTACTTGAGAGTTAACCGCCGACTCTTGACGGTTGGCTAGAGAAGCGCTAACGACTTGGTCTACAAACACAGATATTTTCTGTTCAATTTCTAAGGAAGATAAAGGAGGCAACAGTGGTGTTACCTGAGATCGAGCAAGGTCAGGGATGTTGACGTCGCGCTTGATGAAGCTCGTGCGTGTCTTGATGTAGCACCCGAGCATGAGATCTTGGAGTTCTTTCATCTTCGTCTCGATCTCCTCCCGACCTTCCTCGGGGATATCTGCAAGGGTATGCGCCAGGATGTTGCGGTTGTTGATCTTCGCACCCCCCATGGTACTCATCGGCGTTGCGGATGTAGTAGCCGTCATAGAGGTACTTGCAGCCGATGTAGATGTACTCATCATGTTGGCGTTTTCCCCAGCAGAGTCTCCAAAAAGTGTGTTGACATGAAAAAGTGTCCCCGCACTTGGGTTGGTTCGACGATCCCAAAGCGTGCGGACGCTTCAAGGATAAATCCTAAAACATCGCAAGACGCCGACATCGCGTTCCGACAACCCTAAATAGTGGTAAGGAGAATAATAGAGTCGCTAGGCAATTCAATTATATTACTGAAATATAACCTAATTAACCAAAAATAGATAGTGTTAGTTTTAACCAGCCAACTAAAGCCGATTAGACGAGACAACAGAGAAATCGGTCAGACCGGCCAAATCAAGCCGGTCAGTCCGCATGAAGTAGGTACTTTTACCGAAAGTTACGACGAAGTCCGAAAGGTTTTGGAGTGGGCCTCGGCCTGTTGGCCGGTCGGACCGGGGTGCAAGCGTCGGTCAGACTAACACCTATGCGAAGGGGGGTCACCGAAGGCTTCTCTAGCGTTCTAGTGTGAAGCGTCCCTCGGACGGTCAGACCGGTGGAGGGTGCCCGGTCAGATCGAGGGCTTCAATGCTGCGGGGTTTGGTTCGAATTAGCTCCGGTGCGAGGTGGTTCAACTACGAAGGGGGCCTTTGGTGCACACTCGGCCGGTCAGACTGATTGGTGCCGACAACGTCCTGACGAAGGTACCAAGGGCCGGTTGGACCGGGTCCACGCCGTCGGTCAAACCGACGATAGTAGATCTGATCGCTAATTCTATCCGGTGATCTCCTTGCTGGTATGGAATGGAACCCAAAATCTTTGGCGATGAATATGAAGGTGTATTCTCTACAAAAACACCAAAATCAAATACCAATTCAGCCTAGAGACCGAATTCTCAAATGTGATCAAGAAAACTGATAAAAGACGATAAAAATCCATTATGTGGATTAAACGGGTGATTCATAGGCGAATCAACAAGGCTTACTACGGTTACGACGTGATGCACGGAGGGCTTTCAGCGTAAACCCACGAAGATGGACTTACCTAGGGCACAAAAGTGGATGAAAAGTTTATGTACGATTCAAAACTAGGGTTTTGAAGTGTTGATCTATGGATATAGATCCATGAATCGGCCTTCCCCTATATTTATAGGGGTTGTACTTAGACTCTCTGGCGTCTACATTGAGTAGAATTCGGCCAAAAGTTGTTAAAATTTAATTAGAGATCAAAACAGCCCGAAACCAACTCTATCTCTAATTTTCAGACTGGGCTGGTCTAACCGAACCCATTGAGCCGGTCTGATTGGGCCTACATGGCCTGTTGGACTTGCCTACTATGGCCGGTTGGACCGTCCTATGCTAGGACACAGCATATTTTCAGGCCAAATTACCAAAATTGATTTTTGACAATTTCAACCATTAATGCCAGTTTTTGCTATCAACACCAATGATTGATGATTTATTTGACTAGATTAAAGGAGCATCCGTATTCTCCAAGATCGACCTTCGGTTAGGTTATCACCAACTCATGATAAGAGAAGAGGTTATACCAAAGACTGCTTTCACATCTAGGTATGGTCTATACGAGTATACCATCATGTCATTTGGTCTCACCAATGCTCTAGCATTTTTCATGAACATGATGAATAAGGTCTTTATGAAATTTTTGGACAAGTTCATTGTAGTATTCATTGACGATATCCTAATATATTCCAAGACAAGAGAAGAGCATGAAGCACATTTGCATTTAACCTTGAGAAAGTTGAGAGAACATCAACTATATGCAAAGTATGAGAAGTGTGAATTTTAGTCATCTCAAGTGAATTTTTTGGGACACATTATTTCTGCCAAAGTGATAGCAGTAGATCCATCCACCGTTGAAGTAGTAACAAATTGGGTTCAACCTACATCAGTAACACAGATTCATAGTTTATTGGATTGGCTAGTGTTGATAGCAAAAAATGGCATTAATGGTCAAGATTGTCAAAATATCAATTTTGGTAATTTGGGACAAAAATACACATGTCCTGGATCGGGCCGAAGCCCTATAGAACTGAAGGCCCATTGAGCTTTGGGCTTCGGAAGCCTCCCAACGGCCTGCTACCTTCGGCCCGAAGGCCTTCGGAGTCCTGCCTCGCCGAAGCTTTGGCCCAAGGAGCAGTCTTCGGCTGGCTCTACCGAAGGCCCACTTCGGGCTGATTTCTAGAGATAGAGTTTGAGTCTGATTCTAGCTAATTTTATCCCTACGTTTGATTAGGCTGAATCTTACCAGATTAATCTTAGAGATAAGAAGACTAGCCCCTAAAAATATAGGGGTGAGGCCGGTTCATTAGGCCCCCCAACACAAATCAATCACAAAGCCCTAGGTTTGAATCGTACCTTTACTTTTATTTTACTTTAATGCAACCTTCATGGGTTTGCTTGAAAGCCCTCCGCCGGCCACGCCGAAACCGTGGTAAGCCTTGTTACTTCGCTCGTGAAGTACCCATTAATCTACGTAATAGATTGATATCTCCTTGTTACTTCGCTTGTGAAGTATCCGTTAATCTACGTAATAGATTGCTACCTTCGATCCCCTACTGCAACACTTAGCAAATTCGGTCCCTAGGCCGAATTGGCACTTGATCTCTGTTTTGTTGCGGGTCTTCATGCTCAGAGCCACTTCACCGGAGGTGTCCGGAGCCTGGAGACTAGTTTCAGAAACTGCCAGAACACCCTTCGGTGGAAATACTGCTTCGACTACCCGTGACGGACCGTCACGCTATTATCGGTTTGATCAAGTCTCGCACGCCAACACGCTCCATAGCAGACTTCGTCACGTCAGGCTTTGCCACACTTATACTTCACTCCGGATAAGGTCACGCCAGTGTGTTGCAGTGGGATATTTGTTGTGCTAAGAGACTTCGCGCTGAACCCCGCGGTTTAGAGGTGATTTCGCGTCAAGATCTGTTCAGAGCTTGTCTTCGGCTAGATCAATCCAAACGCCGAAGATTGTCTTCGGTGAGACCCTTCGCACCACAAGCCGAAGGTACCCTTCGGCGAGACCTTCACACTATACCCTTCGAATCAGTCAGGCTTCGGTCAGCCTACTAGTTTATTTTATTTAATATATTTCTTTTCGGCTAATTGGATTATTTCTGTGTGATCTGATTACCTAGCGACTCCACTCCCCTTGCCACTATTAAGGGTAGTCGGAATGCGACGTCAGTGTTGTGTTACGCTTAGGCTTGTCCCTAAGTATCCGCACACTTTTGGATCATCGAACTGACCCAAGTGTGGGGGCACGTTTTTTGTGTCAACAGCTAGTTACTAACATTGATCCATAGAGAATTTCTCCAAGATAGCCCTACTCTTGACAAAGTTACTCTAGAAGGAAGAGAAATTCAAGTGGATACCATAGTGTGAAGAAAGTTTTCAGATTTTGAAGAAAAAGCTAGTGTCAGCATCAGTATTAACTTTGCTAGATATCCATAAGGATTTTGATGTTTATTGTGATGCATATCGCCAAGGACTAGGATGTGTTTTAATGCAAGATGGAAAAGTGGTATCCTATGCATCTCGTCAGTTGTGACCCCATGAGTTAAATTATCCCACGCATGATCTAGAATTAGTGGCAGTAGTTCATGCTTTGAAGATTTGGAGGCATTACCTAGTCGGTAACAAATGTGAAGTTTTCACGGACCATAAGAGACTGAAGTATATATTCACTTAGCCAGACCTGAACCTCAAACAAAGAAGAAGGTTGGAATTGATGAAGAAATATGATATGAGAATACATTACCATCTAAGTAAAGCAAAGGTAGTAGTCGACACCTTAAGTCGTAAAGGATATTGCAATGTCGTTGTGTTGCAGCAAGAAGCCCAAATGTTATGTCAAGAAATGGAGAGATTAAATCTAGGATTTACAACTTCAGCATATCTTGCCGCACTATAGGAAAAGCCAATGTTGGCAGATCAAATTCATGAAGCACAGAAAGAACATCTGGATATAGCGGAAATCAAGAAGAATATGCGAAGATAAAATTAAAGTGATTCAGGACAAGTTCAAAGTAGCTTAGTCTCGTCAAAAGAGTTATGCCGATAATTATCATCGAGCTTTAGAGTTTGAAGAAGGATATTATGTTTATCTTCATGTCACGCCTCTCCGTGTAATGCAAAGATTTAACATGAGAGGAAAAATAGCTCCTCAATTTGTTGGACCATTTCAAATCATCCGCTGCAAAGGATAAGTTGGGTATGAATTGGAATTTCCACCATTTTTGGCTGGAGTGCACGGCGTGTTCGATGTCTGTTAACTCAAGAAGTGTCTCCGTTTACTTGATGTGCAAACCGACCACCAACAGTTGGAGATTCAAGAAGATCTGACCTACGTGGAGAAACATGTTCATATCTTCGATGCCAAGGAGAGACTCACTAGGAGCAGAGTCATTCGTTTTTGTAAGGTTCAGTGGAGCAATCATTCAGAAGAAGAGGCTACTTGAGAAAAGGAAGAGGAATTGAAGGCCCGACATCCAGAGCTATTTTGAGATTCTGTCTGAATATCAAGGACGAGATTCTTTGAAGGGGTAGGATTGTAACAACCTGAATTTTTGCCAAATATTATTTTTGAGAAAATAAAAAATGAGAAAAGAATTATTTGAAGTGTGAAAAGAATTAAAAATCTTAGCATGTGTTTGTTTTATGGGATATACCAGGATGGGATGGGGAGATCCCAATTTTAGATATGTCTAGTTCTGAGACGTAGAGGATGGGATGATACTTCGGAAGGGAATATTCCCCAAAATATGGGATAACCCTATCCCTAAAAATCTACCAGACCAAATCATCCTGTTTCTTCCCATGCACCACTGCTGGATCCCCCATCATGCAAGGTGAGCTTCTCCTGGGCCACCGCCCTGCCTAGTAGCCGCCGCCACACTGTCCCGGCCACGCCACCATGGTCGTCGTCTCCCCTACCGCCGCCGGCATCTCCCCTGCCACGCCGCCATGGCCATCATCTCCCCGCCAGGCCGTCGTATCCCCTGCCAGGTCGTCGTCTCCCCACAAGGCCATCGACTCCCCGCTAGGCCATCATCTCCCCTACCGGCGCAGGCATATCCCCTACCACGTCGTCGTCTCCCCTGCCGTTCGCCAAGATCTAGCATCCTCTGTTGTAGTGTTGTAGCCATTCACCCAGATCCGGGCTTAGCCCCCCGCACTCACCCGATCTGCAGCAGCGGCACATGTAGAAGCAGCAAAAGCAGCACATGTAGAAGCATGTTTTTGTTTATATGTACCGATCGACTGCTTTTCTCTCAGATCTATATTGTTTCATCATGCATTAGAGGTAAAATTCCGCTACTTTCATACTAGTGATTTTGTTTGCAAAAGTATTGTTGTTAGTAAGAGCAAGATTAATCAATGTTGTAGTATTTTTTTCAAACTAGTGATTGAGTATTATATGGCAACATCTGTTTTATTTTCTATATTTTGTGGTGTATATGGAAAAGAAGGTCAAGCATTTAATTTTTGTTGCCATTGCACAAATATTATTGGCAATGATGGCCATGATTATTGAGACTAGAAAAAATGAACAGCAAGACGAGAAGTTGTTAGCTATGGACCAATGGAACAAAGAGATAGGATAAGAATTAAGTACCTAAACTTAAAAATATGGAAGGATGATACATGTTGTATCAACATGCTTAGACTTACTAGATCATGTTTCTTTCGGGTTTTTGAGCTTTTGAGGGTCAATGCTTTGCTGCAAGATACAATCCATACGTGTATTGAGCAACAAGTGGCTATGTTTTTAATACAATTGGACACAACCTTAGGAATAAGTTAGTTGGAACTAATTTTGATAGGTCCGGTGAAACGGTTAGCTGTTATTTTAACAAAGTACTACATGTTGTTGGTGAACTACGAGAAGAGCTAATTAGGTGCCCTTCATTAGACACTCCAACCAAAATAGCAAGAAACCCTAGGTGGGATCCTTTCTTTAAGGTCTGATCTTTATTCTCACCTTTCATTCAAATTTTTGTATCTACATAACCCTAGTTATTTTCTAATCTTTTATGCATGTTGTTGATAGCAAAAAATGGCATTAATGGTCAAGACTGTCAAAATATCAATTTTGGTAATTTGGGCCAAAAATACACATGTCATGGATCGGGACGAAGCCCTATAGGGCCAAAGGCCCATTGCTCTGTAGGCTTCGGAAGCCTTCCAGCGGCCTGCTACCTTCGGCCCGAAGGCCTTCGGAGGCCTGCCTCACCGAAGCTTCATCCTAAGGAGCAGGCTTCAATAGGCCTTGCCGAAGGGTCACTTCGAGCTATTTTTTAGAGATAGAGTTTGAGTCTGATTCTGGCTAATTTTATCCCTAAGTTTGATTAGGTCGAATCCTACCAGATTAATCTGAGAGATAAGAAGACTAGCCCCTATAAATATAGGGGTGAGGCTGGTTCATTAAACCCCCCGACACAAATCAATCACAAAGCCCTAGCTTTGAACCGTACCTTTACTTTTTATGTATTTTTCTGCAACCTTCGTGGGTTTGCCTGGAAGCCCTCCGTCGGCCACGCCGAAACCGTGGTAAGCCTTGCTACTTCACTCATGAAGTACTCGTTTATCTACGTAACATATTGTTATCGCCTTGTTACTTCGCTTGTGAAGTACCTGTTAATCTACGTAACAGATTGCTATCGCCTTGTTACTTCGCTTGTGAAGTATCCATTAATCTACGTAACAGATTGCTACCTTCATTTCCCTATTGCAACACTTAGCAGATTCGGTCCCCAAACCGAATTGGCACTTGATCTCTGTTCTATTGCAGGTTTCCACGTTCGGAGCCCCTTCGCCGGAGGTATCCGAAGCTAGGAAGCTAGTTTCAGAGGTCGCTAGAACACCCCTCGACAGAATCCTTGCTTCGACTACCCGTGCCGGACTGTCACACTGTTGTCGGTTTGACCAAGTCCCATGTGCCAACACGCTCCGTAGCAGGCTTTGTCACGCCAAGCTTCACCACGCCCATACTTCGCTCCGGACAAGGTCACACCAGCGTGTTGCGTTGGGATATTTGTTGTTTTAGAGACTTCGCGTCGGACCCTGTTGTTTGGAGGTGATATTGCATCAAGATCTGTTTGGAGCTCGCCTTCAGTCAGATCAATTCGAACGCCGAAGACTACCTTCGGCGAGACCCTTCGCACCAGACGCCGAAGGTACCCTTCGGCGAACCCCTTCTCACAGTACACCTAAAATCAGTTAGGCTCCGATGAGCTTGCTGGTTTATTTTATTTAATATATTTCTTTTCGGCTAATTGGATTATTTCTGTGTGATCTGATAACCTGGCGACTCCACCCCCCTTGCCACTGTTAAGGGTAGTCGGAACATGATGTTAGTGTTGTGTTATGCTTAGGCTTGTCCCTAAGTATCTGCACACTTTTGGATCGTCGAACTGACCCAAGTGCGGGGGCACATTTTCGTGTCAACACACTGTTTGGCGACTCCGCTAGGGAAGGCTACGCCAACATGATGGGTACATATACATCGGCCGCAAGCACGTCTATGACAACTACTACATCTACATCGCCGATGGATCCAATGAGGGCACAGATATTGATAACTGCAACATCATGATGCCTACCCTTGAAGATATTCCCGCGGAAGACCGACTGGAGATCGAGGCAAAGATGAAGGCACTCCAAGACCTCATGATTGGAAGCTACGTCAAGACACGCGCAGGCTTTATCAAGCGTGACATCAACATCCCTGATCTCACTCGGATCTAGGTAACTCCAGTATCACCTCCTTTATCTTCTATAGAAATCGAGCAAAAAATAAGCCGCATCAGTAGATCAAGCTTTTAGCGCTTCGCTAGCCAACCGTTTGGATTCGACAGTTAGCTCTCAAGTAGAGGCGACACTTAGAAGGTTCGATTTTACCGAGGCTGTTCCTCCAGCTCCAATCGCTAGTGCACCTCTAGTAAATCATATATATAGCAGAACTGACGGTAGTACTGGAAAGGCCATCATGTCTCCGGCCCCAACATATACGGCCGAGACAAACCACTACGTGCATGTCCAAGCTAACCCTGTTTTTTGCACGCCATCTGCACCTGCGCCAGTTCTTCCTACGTTGCCTACACCACACACACAAAAGCATAGGCCTGAGCACGTCGCATGCCTAGAGCCAACACGTGAGGAAGACCCCCGCGGCCGACATGTCGATATACCACCGTGTGTCGTGCCCTCACATGAGAGATGCGTGCAGGCAGTAGGCTAGGACGACATAGAAGAGTGGATCCATGCACTATTTATGGAGTGCACCGGTTTCGTACCTAGGGGTCGAGTTAGGGTTTACCAGGAGTCATACCCTGACCATTTCAACACGATACCTTACCCTCGCGGCTATAGAGTCCCTGAATTCACCAAGTTCGACAGTGAGGGTAACAAAACCACACTAGAGCATGTGAGTCAGTTTTTAGCACAGTGTGGAGAAGCTAGTGGGTCGGATGCTTTAAAACTTAGGTTGTTTTCCCTCTCGCTATCCGGCACTGGTTTCACTTGGTTTTCGGTGCTCCCGCCAAACTCTATCCAAACATGGGCTGAATTAGAACAAAAATGTCACGACTACTTTTATACGGGTGAAACAGAACTTAGGCTTTCACACTTGACATCGGTTAGACAAAAATCTAGCAAGAGCATCTTTGAGTATATCAAGCACTTTAGAGATACTAGAAACAGGTGTTTTAGTCTTAATATTTCGGAAAGGGATTTGGTGGATCTAGCTTTTAGTGGGTTGCACTCTAAAATTAAAGAGAGACTAGAATACCAACACTTTTTAGAAGTTAGCCAAGTCTTACAATAGGCTTTAGTCCAGTAAGGCCGAGTCAAGGATAAAAAGTTTATTAAGACATTTAACAAGCCTAGGGCAGAAGTCCATGTCATGGAACACTCCGACAAAGAAGAGTCGGGGGAAGAGGATTTAGCTGACATGTATGCGGCCGAATGGGTTTGGAATGCTAAGAGCAAACCCGTTAACTACTCCGAATTGCGGCCGTCTCCCACTAAGAATCGGCCCAACGAAGTCAAGTGCTCGTTTGATATAACTAAGTTTGATAAAATATTCGATTTCCTCTTGAAGAACCAGCTTCTTAGGTTGCCTAAAGGCCAAGTCATCCCATCTGCCGATGAGTTAAAGAAACGCCCCTACTGTAAGTAGCATGATTCACATTCGCATTATACTAACAACTGCAATGTTTTTGTCGACAGGTTCAATCGGCCATAGAGGAAGGACGATTAAAAATAGACCCTAGTCCAAAGATGAAGCTGGACAAAGACCCCTTTCCCGTGAACACTATCGACCTCAACGAGAAGAAGGTACTGATTCGGCCAGAGACGGTCGAATCAACTAAAGGGAAAGCAGTCATTATTGAAGAATCGCGTACACGCACACTCGTACCTAAGAACCCTGAAGTAGGAGTGTGGAAACGGAATGTCAACACGCCTCCGTCTAGGGATCGCAAGAAGCCAAAGGTGACATATCAGATGCTGTTGAACAAGCACCAAAGAAAGGCTAAGGAAACAGGCCCCCGCGCAAAAAATATAAGTCAACCGAAGGGACCAAAACAGTCGGAGGATGGCTTCGGGCCACAGTGGCTGAACCCTCCGCACGATGGCTTCGGGCCACAGTGGCCGAACACTCCCTACGGTGGCTTCGGGCCCTAGTGGCCGAACCCTCCGCACATCAAGTTCGAGCCTCGGTGGCCGAACCCTTCGCACACCGAGTTCCGACCCTAATAGATGAACTCAGCTCTGCTCTGAATAAACCCTCCGGCAGGAGGCTTCGGCCCGCAATGGCCAAACATACCTCCAGCCTGGTAGGACCCTTCGCTGATATTGTCCGAAATACTGTCGACCTGGCCGAACCCCCCTTCGGGTAATGGGTTCAGCTCACAGTGGGCGAAGCCACTGGAGCCACCAATGCCTCCGCCGTACAATTGGCAGGGACCCCGTGGGCTTTGTACACATCACAACCAGAGTACCCTTCACAACATAATGATGTCCCTTGTTTTCCTTTGGAGTATTATAACTGGCAGGGACGAACAGACGCGGCGAAGGGAGACATCATCCATAGGCTGTTCGTAGTACCACCGAATCGACTCACATAGGACGAAGTCAAGGGAGATGAACGTGAAGAGGCGAAGGATAGGGAGTCTGAAGCCATCACAGTCAAAGTAGGGTCTCAGGAAGTCCCAATATCGAGAGTACCTTCGCCGAAGCACGATGGAGGTAAGTCCCCTGATCCAACTGAGGTCAATGCCAGAGCCCGGTCTAATCAGCTGAACGAGGCCGATCCGACCGACAGGTTCCGCAGCGAAGTACCCTCCAATTATAAAGCACGCGAGGCTGACCTGGGTGGCACCCCTTTGGCCAAAGATCACATAAACAGAACAGTGGCACCTGGCACCAAGCCACAACCATCTTGGGCACCTCCGAGCATGTCCAAATCACAAAAAAAACGTCTACAGTGTCTACGAGCATAGGAAATGTGCGAGAAAAAGGCTGAGAATGAACGATACGCTATCTTTGAAGAGATTCGCCTTCGGCCAGTGGCAAGACAGGTGTGGAGGGTCAAACTGGTTGAGATAACCAACCCGGCTCCTAGTCTGAGCGACGACGATGACACACTCGACGATGACTATATGCCCATCTCTGAGGGGCCCTCACCTCAAGAAATGGACATCAACGTCGTCATGTTGCCCGCTGAGTTCGCCCTACCACAAGATGAGGCTGAGGTCGCTCAACTGAACCTCGGCATGTGCAATGCTATTTTTTATAAACCCGAGGATACGACTCGCCATCTAAAGCCTCTCTACGTCAGGGGGCACATTGACGGAAAGCCGATCTCTAGGATGCTTGTTGACGGTGGAACCACTATTAACCTAATGCCTTACTCTCTATTGAAGAAGCTTGGCAGGGGTGAAGAGTACTTGAAGAAGACTAACCTAATGCTCAACGGCTTCAATGGTGAGAGTTTAGAGGCCAAGGGCGTACTCTCCATGGAGTTAACGGTAGGCAACAAGACGTTACCAACAGTATTCTTCATCGTCGACGTGCAAGGTAACTATAGCATACTGCTCGGGCGTGACTAGATTCACGAAAATTGTTGTATTCCTTCTACTTTGCCCCAATGCCTGATGTGTCCCAATGATGTGGAGGTCATACCAACAAACACTTTAGCCCAGGTGGCATTGGTCGATGTGTCTAATGACGCCATCCACAACAAAGTAGAATGTCTATCATGTAGGGATCTTTCGGATTACGACTTCATTAGCATGTCCGGAGGACGTTTCTTACCAGTGTCTATAAAGTCAGCTGGTGTAGCACGGCTATTTCTAAATTAGTAGTCATGTCTAACAAAAGTAATCTAGATTGGCTAAAGTCTCGTGTAGAGCAATATCGGTCTGCTAAAGATGGTATTGCTGAGGCCATCAAAGACTTTAGAGAAGTAGAAAAATTAGGACAAGGTTTTGCGTTGGCCGACCCCTTAGAAGAAGTCGACATAGGCAATGGTAGCATTCCAAGGCCAACTTTTGTAAACCAACATTTGCAGGCTGATGAGAAGGTTGAAGTAATAAAGTTGCTTTGGTCGTACGTCGATTGTTTCGCATGGGAGTATAGAGAGATGCCCGGAATAAGCCGCGAGCTCATAGAGCATCGACTACCTATTAAAACCGGGTTTAGGCCTTATAAACAGCCTCCTTGTCGCTTTAATTTGGTGGTCTATGACCGAGTTAAAGAGGAGATAGAATGATTACTCAAGGCTGAATTTATTAGGTCATGCAGGTATGCTGAATGGGTCGCTAACATTTGTCTGTAGAAAAGAAGGGGAGCGACAAAATACGAGTTTGTATTCATTTCAGGGATATAAATAAGGCCACTCCAAAGGACGAGTATCCCATCCCAATAGACGACATGCTAATCAACGATGCTTCAGGACACAAGGTATTGAGTTTTCTTGATGGCAATGCTGGTTATAATCAAATTTTTATGGCCGAAGAGGACGTCTACAAGACAGCCTTTCGATGCCCTGGTTTTGTCGGCTTGTTGGAGTGGGTCGTTATGACTTTTGGTTTAAAGAATGCTAGCGCTACATCTCAACGTGCTATGAACTTGATCTTTCATGACTTGTTAGGAGTTATGTTAGAAGTATACATAGAAGATGTTGTGGTCAAATCGGACGCTATGAATAATCACTTAGCCGATTTGAAGGTTGCTTTTGATAGGATGCGACAGTATGGCTTAAAAATGAACGCACTCAAATGTGCTTTTGGCGTGTCGGCAGGCAAGTTCTTAGGATTCATGATTCACTAAAGAGTCATAGAAATTGATCCTAAGAGACTTGAAAAGATTAGAAACTTTGCAGCGCCGACATGCAAGAAAGACGTGCAGAAGTTGCTAGGCAAGATGAATTATTTGTGTCGCTTTATATCTAACTTGTCTAGCAAAATAAATGCCTTTGTCCCCATACTCCGACTAAAGAATGAAGCCGAGTTACTTGGGGGGCAAGTCAACAAAGTGCCTTTGAAAAGATTAAAGAGTGCTTATCATTACCACCCGTGGTGAGAGCACCAAAGGCCGAAATCCTGTGTCGGCTATATATCACTGCAGAAGATAGCGTGATAGGAGTCGTGCTAACTCAGGAGGTGGAGGGGAAAGAGTACTTCATCACATTCTTGAGCCACCGCCTACTAGACGCCAAAACCAGGTATGTGTTTGTGGAGTGTTTGTGTTTATCACTTTATTACACATGTACCAAATTACGACACTATCTTCTCTCTACTACATGTATTGTCACTTGTCAAACTGATGTCATAAAATACATGTTACAAAAGCCGATTCTAAGTGGAAGAATCGGAAAGTGGGCTTTCGCTTTAATTGAATACGATTTGGCTTATGAACCATTAAGAGCTATGAAAGGCCAAATTATCGCTAATTTTATAGTTGATCACCACGTAGATGTCAATTGGGGTAACGATATTACTCTAGTTGAGGTAGTGTTGCTAGTTGTGGGATCGGAATGGCGACTAGAGGGGGGTGAATAGGCGCCTCAATAATTTCTCGCGAATTAGATGACCTTTTAAAATCACCCAATGCCCCTTTAAAAGATGCAAATTCAAATCTGAACCAAACAGTGCAAAATCAGGGCAAGACATGATTCAAAATCTCAGTTTAGTTAAAATCGGAGATTGAATTGCCAAATTGTTCAAGTCCGTGTTTGAAGTGCCGACTTCCTCAAGAAGTCGGAGTTTGAGATACCGACTGATCTAATTCGTACTTTGAGATTCCGACTTTGAAAGAAACTCACAGATTAAAACCAGAAACTTCAGTTATTCACTTTAAGATTGTTAATTTGTGTTGAACACATTGAATTATAGTTCAGAACCATGAACAGAACATTTATCTGAAAATGCCAGTTTTTTGAATCAGAATAATCAGATTAAGACTGATCACTTTGGAATTCAGATAATGTATGATGTGTTAAGATGAATCTATTCAACAACAATGAAACCCAAGGTCAGATCAAGTTTAAGATAAGTGAAGCTTTAACTAACCAAGGGGAATCTAATTGAAATCTGCACTAGACAACCAGATCAAAAAACACAAAAACAGTTCTATAAATTTACTGAACAGCTCAAGCTATAACATGATACAATTTAATATTCATCAAGAATGAGTAATAGAAAAATTACTGTATCAAAACAAACAACAGCAACAGTTCTTAATCACAATACTGAAACTGAATTGAATTCCATCACAAACAAAACATTCATAGTAAACCCAATTCAGTACTGTAACAGTCCTGTAATTTCAGAGAAACTTAGAGCTCAATTTGAAACATAAGTTCAGAGAGTAAAACTGATTTGAATCAATTTCATTCAAAACAGTACACATGTTCCAGACATCCAGTTTCAAATCAAATTACAGTTCTGAAATAAATTCAATTCAAACTAGAAGAAACAGCAATCACTAAATTTCTTTTACTGATACTGTTCAATCATAATTTGCCACTCTCAAGATCATAAACAGAAAACTACAGCACATTTTCTACAGAATTAGCAATTTAGCAGGATACTTTTAATTGTGAACCAGAAACCTGAAGCTGTAATATACATCACTTCAAAACAGAAATCAACCTTCAGATTACACTATTTCTCAGCAGAAATTTGATTTAGAGCAAAATATTAGATCCAGAATAAAATTGATACACATTCAACTCAGAACTCTAAACTTCAATTCATAAGATTATATTTCAGAACTTCTATATAGTTTTTCAGATAAAATCAGAACTACAGACTGAAAACAGATTTACTTCAATTGCATGCACAACATTGCACAGCTACAAACTCTGAACTGATTCAAGACATGTACTGAAAATAGATTACAACAAGCAATTGTTGACTAGTATATTCAGTAAGTTTCAACCAGTATTAAGGATACACTTTCAGAATTAATCTCAACAAAATCAGATTAGGTAAATCAGAAAATAGGACTGAACTGAAATCTGAGAGTATTCAGAGTATCCAGAATTTCTTTATGAAAACATTTCAGAGATTCAAGTAAACTCAATAGCCAACAATCAGAATTGCAATTTTCATTCTTCCAAAGAGCTTGATGAATAAAAGGTGTTCTGCTCAAGGCAAATGATTCAAATTGTTGATTGTTGCAAATCTGAAAACTGTACACACACTTCAGTCCAGTTAAAAATTCAATTTCAGATCAGTTTGTACCAGATCTCAAATGATCTAACAAAAATTTTCAGAACCTGAAACCATGAACTACTCAATGAAAACAGAAGAGAAATCAGACCTTCTTTGCAGGAACAACAGCAAAAATAGTAGAAAAAGATTAATCCTCAATTTCTGCAAAAATGGTTATGGAATACCTTTGAATCCCTTCAACCATGATATCACTCAAGAAACAACCCAAGAATCAGCCAAGATGATGATGAACAATTTGAAGAAACATTTCATCAAACATGTAGAAAGCTAACCCAAAATCTGAAACAAATTCTCAGAGTATTTTTCAGAGCTGAGGTGCCTTGTTTGATCAGCAAAATAATTAAGAAGGAATCTCAGAAATCACTTGAAACTTTCAAAAATGGATCATTCAAAACATCAACAACAAAAGTTATATACACATCTATATCAAGTTCTGCACTGGATTCACTAGAAATTGCTGCACAAAATCAAATTCAACCACAAAACTGACCTACGCTGGAACCTTGCTGTATCTCGCACTGCACTGTGGATATTTTCAAATTGTGAACAGTGCTGCGAAATAGGTGAATCCAGCAGAATAAACAGCTCCAATTTGATAAAATGGTTATGTGGTTCAGCAAAAATACAGCCAAAAATCCTTTACCTACCCATGGATATGGTCCCGCCAACCATGGGGGGTATTTTCTAAAAAGAACCCTCTAGAATTGAAAATTACACAAAAGTTCTATTCTTTGTAATATATTTTCAGAATTAAGAAATTCTGAAAAATATACCAAAGGAGTACAATTACTCTAGACTCTCAACTTTTTATTACACATTGACTCAAAGTAAGAAGACTCCAAACTATTGAAATTAACAAAAATTGATTTGTGATGGTTTTCAGCAAAAACCGACAAAGCCTCTCAACCCTTCGACTCACGACACCGCTTTGTGACTCCGAGCGCCAGCAAGCCACTTCCGCTCTCGATCCCCTCGAGCCACCTGAATGCTTGTCCTAGCCTCCCTCTCGCAGACCCGGTCGTCACGCCGTCGCTTCCATCCGTCCGTCCAAGTTTTGCTCGGTCTCTTCGTGCACTCTTGAGATCTTCTCCAACTTCGTCCGGCCTCCCTGATCCTCTAGCATCGAGATCCCCACTTGACCCTTGATCACTCGCCGTCGACAGTCGGTCAACATCTCCACCCTGCACATCCAAGGCACGCCAAAACAAGAACGTGACGCTCCACCGAAACCCTCGGCACACACTCCTCCACTTTACATCGAACCCCTCGATGCACTCAACCAACACTCCATTGTTCGTTCACCTGAAACGCTCATCCTTGTCAATCACTCATCATCCAGACCAAAACCACCCTTGGTTTCACAATCTCCCCCTTGATGAGTGCATTGACAACCCCAAGCAAAGACATGATGAGGATTGCAAGTTAAGCGCACAAGTGACCATAAAAACTCATAAAAGAGCAAAACATGTCACTTGGTAAAAGATCTCCCCTTTTGGGCAAAAACCTTATGCAAAGCAAAAGCATCATAAGCATGCAAAAGCATCATAAGCATGAAAGCCTCAAAAACATCTCAATGCAACATGAAAGCCAATTACTCCCCCTTAATCAAGCAATCATCCAAAAGCCTCCAAAAACATCATGTAGACCATTTCTCCCCCTTTGACAATGCAGGCATCAAGGAGATAAAAGATGCAAAGAGGGGAATGAGGGTAAAGCACAGATGTGACCATTTCTCCATCGCTCGTTCATCTCAAATGCTAATCCTTGTCAATCACTCATCTAGACCGAAACCACCCTTGGTTTCACAATCTCCCCCTTAATGAGTGCATTGACAACCCTAAGCAAAGACATGATGAGGATTGCAAGTTAAGCGCACAAGTGACCATAAAAACTCATAAAAGGGCAAAACATGTCACTTGGTAAAAGATCTCCCCTCTTGGGCAAAAACCTTAAGCAAGGCAAAAGCATCATAAGCATGCAAAAGCATCATAAGCATGAAAGCCTCAAAAACATCTCAATGCAACATGAAAGCTAATTACTCCCCCTTAATCAAACAATCATCCAAAAGCCTCCAAAAACATCATGTAGACCATTTCTCCCCCTTTGACAATGCAGGCATCAAGGAGATAAAAAGATGCAAAGAGGGGAATGAGGGTAAAGCAGAGATGTGAGCTTCTAAAACATGAGCAACTACAATTACAGTACAAAAAATCATTTGCCTTGATTATTGTCTAAAAGTACTGAAAGACACGCTTAGATGAATATCATCCAAACAAAAGGCATGAGCAAGCATTCTCAGATTTTAATAAATAAAAGCATCACCACTCAGACTAGCATACTATACATGTCAAGGCATGAGATGCAAAAGCTATACAAATACTAACTAGAAAAGCGTATCCCACTTCAAGGTGCTTCAGAAAACATGATATGCAATGAATTTTAAATTTTTCATTTTTGCGCCAGGGGTTATTTGCATGTCAACCTTATGCTAACCGACCAAGCCAAGCCTAGGTCAAGAAAAAGACCATCGGAAGCTTAAAGCATTGATCTTGGTATACACTTCAATGTTCTGGTTCATACCAAAGTGATATGGTAAGCCGTCCAGAACAAAGTAGTGCGACAAAGCAAACCCACCTGGATCTTTTCAATTTTAGCACACAACAGCTTGAATATCATTCATTTTCTTTTTCATTCATTTTTAATTTTCATTCACATTCATTTTCATTTTCATTCATTTTTGATGAAATCAAGTTGCGTATTAGCATCCAAGTGAAAAGGACCTAGCTATCAGGTGTGTAAAAGATAGCAAAAGCACTCAACCCATTCAAGCTAGTTTCTAGACTAAGCAGTGACCATTTTCAAATTTTCACAAATAAAAGCCATGCTCATGACAAGTATCAGATGAAGACATGCTAAGTAGTCAACAGTATTGAAGAAAATAGTTCAAAGGCATTACAAAGCATGTACTTGTAAAAGCAATTAATCATATGACAGAAGCTCATGCAATGCTACATAGCTCCCCCTCAAAACATGCTAGAATCTCTCAGATGCTCAGTGAAAGGGTGAGTTAAAAACTGTTTTGGAATCCAGCAACGCAAAACTCGAGAACCAAGCAAAGTAGTAGACCGACCATGCACAGAAGATAAGCTATGATAAAAATGTGTGGTCTACCTATAAAGCGCGAACCTGGAAAATGACGAGGTCTCCCAACCTGTTGATAATCAAAGCCTCTTACACATGGTCTAGCACCATATGAAGCATGGTATACACCACGAGGGGCAAAATCACTCTCATAACCATGTGGAGCCTCAAAATCAGGATGAGAGCGAAAAGCAGACTCATACATACCTAAAGATGGGTAATGCATGTCCTGAAATCTCATAACAAAAGACCGTCGTTCATCCCTGATACGATGAAAGCAAAACCCAACCAAATGACCCACCTGATGACAATAAGAACAGTGATAAACTCTCTTGGGTGTGTGAGCATGGGTCTCTGTTGGGGGAGATAATCCCTGGAGTCAGCGGGGTGGCCCCCCAGCCGGAGGGCCCAGGCTTGATGACGGAGGCCGCCTTCCGGAGGAGCGTGGCCGGAGGCCGCCTTCCGGAGGAGCGTGGCCGGAGGCCGCCTTCCGGAGGAGCGTGGTCGGAGGCCGCCTTCCGGAGGGGCGTGGCCGGAGGTCACCTTCCGGAGGAGCGTGGCGCCGGAGGCCGCCTTCCGGAGGAGCGTGGCCGGAGGTCATCTTCCGGAGGAGCAAAGCCGGAGGTCGCCCTTCGGCATAGGACACAAGAGCTCGTCCTCTGGAGGCTGAAAGCCCGGGGCTCTTGGCTGGCCCGGCGGGGCGAGCCCAAAGAGAGTCGTGGCGGGAAAAGGACCAGGCGGTCGTACGAGAGGACAGGATCGCAATCTTCTGAGCCGTGTCGGGCGGCGCGGGGAGCATCCGACACGGCCGATACGCTGTCAGAGTCGAATCTTCTTGTCTGTACTATGTATCTCTTTGTCTGTACTACCGGTCAGGGTTGGTCGGGTGGCCGTTGGCAGCCCGGAGGCACTTAGTCCTCTGGGCGGGGCGCCCTATAAATACCCCTCACTACAGTTGTAACGGACAAGCGGATCAAGGCATTGAATACACTACCCTTGTTTTCCACTAAAACCTGCTGGTTCGATCCGTCGTCCCAACAGTTGGCGCCGTCCGTGGGGATCCTAGTCCGAAAAGCTAGTGTCCTCTACACCTATCCACCCAAAGCATGTCGAGCCGGAAAGGAGCAAGCACGGCCCCCCTGCGCAGGTCGACCCGAACCGCTGGGGGCGAGCCCGCCCCGACCGTCGACCCCAATTCTTCAGCTCCCATCACCACCACCGTCGGAGCGGCGCCCCCAGCGGGCTCCACCCAGTTGCAAGAAGAGACACCCGGAGCTCAAGGCACCGACGGCCTGCCCGAGCCGACCTCCGCCAACCTGGCCGGGTCGCCGGGCGGGCCGCCGGAGCAGCGTCTCCCAGGTGGACCTCCGGTAGTAGTGTCCCTTCAGACGGACTACGTCCGCTCGCGGGACCCCGACTCAACTTCCGGGGGAAGCGGGAGCCAGGCCGATGCCCTGGCCGCCGAGAACGCCAGGCTAAAGGCAGAGCTGGCTTTGTGGTGTCAGGAAGCGTCGCTCCGGCCCCCGGCCCCCCCGGCAGCCTTCTGCGCCGCGAAAGCTGCGGTCACGGACCTGAGCGACGACGAGAACCCCCCGGAAGAGGAGAATGCATCATACGACGAGGACTCTCCCCTGCACCCGGACCTCCAGAGGGTGCGCTTCAGTTCGAGCTTCCGCGCCGCCAAGCTCCCCAAGTACTCCGGGGACTCCGACCCCGGCGAGTTCTCTCGCTCTTACGCTCTGGCAATAGAAGCGTCCGGGGGGAGCCGGGACGCCATGGCCAAATGCTTCCCTCTGGCGCTCGAAGGGATCGCCCTTCGGTGGTTCTGGTCTCTCCGGCCAGGGACCATCCACTCGTGGGAGCAGCTAAAAAAGAAGTTCGTCAACAACTTCCAGGGGACCTTCGTGGCCCCCATGTCCACCGGGAGCCTTTTTCAAGTGAAGCAGCAACCCGGAGAGACCCTGCGGCAGTACTCCCAGCGCTTTGCGCACACCAAAGCTCAGATCAAGGGGCTTTCGGCTTCTTCAGTCATCGACGCGGCCCGGGAAGGCGTCACCCACCCAGGTCTCCTCGACAAGCTCCACCGGAAGCCCATCTCTTCGGTGGCGCAGCTCATGACGTACTTCGAAGAGTACGCCCGGTCCGAAGAGGGCCAGATACGCCGACAGGCGATGGTAGTCCCTGTCCGGGCTCCCAGCGCCCGAGCGTACGAAGTGCCTCCGGAGCCCAGCCGGGGCCCACGTCGCGCCCCTGACTTCCGGCGCCCGGAGCCCGCTCGCCCGGACCTCGTTCATCAAGATTCTCGGCGGAACCGGAAGCACTTTCGGGGGGAAGTCCTTAGCATCACCCCTCAAGCGCCCGCCAAGCACCTGCACACGCCCGGCGGAAGTCGCCAGGCCGGGACCAAGCCTCCACCCCGAGCGCCTGCCAGGGGAACCTTTTACTGCAGCGTCCATGGAGAGAACTGGAGCCACGACACCGACTCCTGCCGCACCATCCTCGCTCTTCGCAGTGACTACCTCGAGCGCCAGTCCGGTCGCGGTTCCTCCGATCGGGGGCATTCTACCCCTCGGCCGGACCCGGTCCAAATAGTCGGGCGTCAGGACGAGCCGGAGGCCGTGACCCCGGCCGAGGGATTCGGCGGAGTCCCGGCCCTCAAACTCAAAGCCGCTCCGGATCGTGGCAAGCGCGTGGTCCTTCCCATATCCGGAGGGGGAGCCCTCGGAGCGCTGTCCAAGCGGCAACGTCGGGATTACGTTCGGGAAGTTGGGCACATCGGCACGTCCAGCCCTTCGATCCTCCCGGAATGGTCTCACGTCCCCATCAGCTTCACCGCCGAGGATGCCGCCGGCGTCAAGTTTCCTCACGCCGACCCACTCGTCATTTCGGCAGACATCGCCGGAGCCGAGGTGCGTCGCATTTTGGTCGACGGAGGAAGTTCCGCTGACATCATCTTCGTGCAGGCCTTTGACCAACTGTGCTTGTCGCGCAAGCACCTGCTGCCAGCCTCGCGACCACTCCAAGGCTTCTCAGGCCCTCCGCTCGACGCTCTGGGCCAGGTCTTGTTGGAAGTGGCGTTCGGCGCTGCGCCCCTCCAGCGTCGCGAGGAAATCCTGTTCGACGTCGTCGACGCTCCATACGCCTACAACGCCATCTTCGGCCGAGGGATGCTCAACCGTTTCGGCGCCATCGCCTACCACAACTACCTCTGCCTCAAGATGCCGACTCCCGGAGGGGTGTTGTCTGTGCTGGGCGACCAAGCCGCGGCCCGCCGGGTCAAGTACGGCCATGCGGCGCCATTGGAGTCACGGCAGGTCCACAGTGTCCGCGAAGGCGCTAAAGACGCCAACCTCCCACTGGAGGCCAGCCCCGCGCAGAAAGGGCGCCCCGCCAAACCCCTCCCAGAAGGCGAAGTCATCACCAAGACCCTGACCTGCGGAGGGAAAGAGTACTCGATCAAGTTCGGAGGGGGCCTGGAGCCAGAATTATCAGCACAGCTCGAGGCCATCGTCTGCAACAACCTCGACATCTTCGCGTGGTCCGACGAAGACATTCCTGGCGTCGACCGAACCATCATCGAGCATTCCCTGGCGGTTGACCCGAAGGCACGACCAGTCCGCCAGGGGCTTCGGAGGCTATCCGCAGAACGGGCTGAGCTCGCCAGGGCCGAGACCGACAAGCTGCTCCGCGCCGGGGTCATCAGGGAAGTGAGTCACGCCGACTGGTTGTCCAATCCTGTGTTTGTCCAGAAGAAAACATCTGGCAAATGACGCATGTGTATCGACTTTACTTCTTTGAATAAAGCTTGCCCCCGCGATCCCTACCCGCTGCCTCGCATCGATCAGCTAGTAGATTCCACAGCCGGAGCCGAGCTCCTCAGCTTCCTCGACGCATATTCCGGTTACCATCAGATCTGGCTCAAGCCTGAAGACCAAGTGAAAACCAGCTTCGTCACCCCAGCCGGAGTGTTCTGCTACCTCCGGATGCCCTTCGGCCTACGTAACGCCGGAGCGACCTTTTCAAGGTTAATCTCAAAGGCCCTCGGCCATCAGCTCGGGCGGAACGTGGAAGCTTACATGGACGACATCGTCATCAAGACTGCCTCCGCAAGTCAGCATGGGTCCGACATAGCCGAAACCTTCGACAGCCTCCGGCGGTGTGGGATCCGGCTTAACCCTGACAAGTGCGTCTTCGGAGCACGTGCAGGGAAGCTGCTCGGGTACCTCGTCTCCAACCGCGGCATCGAAGCAAGTCCAACACAAGTTCAAGCATTGCAGAACATGGCGCCACCCCAGAACATGCGACAGGCGCAGAAGCTGGCCGGACGGTTGGCCGCCCTGGGGCGTTTTCTCGCCAAATCAGCAGAACGAAGTTTGCCCATCTTCAAGGTGCTTCGAGGTTCCAAGCATTTCGAATGGACCCCCGAGTGCCAGGATTGTTTCCAGCAAATCAAGGATTATCTCTCCGACCTCGTAGCCCTCGCCACGCCACGGGCCGGCAGTCCCTTGCTGGTTTATCTCGCCGCCTCGGGCACCGCCGCAAGCGCGGCCTTGGTTCAGGAGGAAGAGTGCGGGGGGAAGCTAGTTCAGCGGCCCGTCTACTTCGTTTCCGAGGTTCTCGCCGACGCCAAGGCCAGATACTCCGAGCTAGAGAAGGTGGCTTATGCCCTCGTCATGGCCTCCCGCAAGCTCCGGCACTACTTTTTGGCCCACGACATCATCATTCCAACAGCCTATCCGTTGGGCGACATGTTCAGAAACAAAGACGCCACTGGTCGCATCGGGAAGTGGGCGGTAGAGCTGGCCCCGTTCGGGATCTCCTTCGTTGCCCGGACGGCCATCAAATCCCAGATTCTCGCTGACTTCGTCGCAGAATGGACGTGGGCCCGAGAGCCCGCGAGCGCCGGCACGGGCGAAGAGATTTGGACCGTTTTTTCGGATGGCGCTTACCAGGCCTCCGGGGCGGGAGCCGGAGCAGTCATCATCTCCCCATCGGGTCAGCAGGCCCTGTACTCCGCTCGGTTAAGCTTCAAGGCCACTAACAACGTCGCAGAATACGAAGGAGTCCTCTTGGGACTTCGCAAGGCGCTCGCTTTGGGCGCCGCGCGCGTGATCGTGAAGACCGATTCCCAAGTGGTCGCCGGGCACATCGACAAGTCGTTTCGAGCGAAGCACCCGGACCTCGCTTCCTACCTTGACTCCATCCGCAAGTTCGAAGCCTCCTTCAAGGGCATCTCCGTCCAGAACATCCCGCGAAGCGACAACGCCCAAGCGGATGCCCTCGCTAAGGCCGGGGCCGGCGCCCAGGCCTTGCCGCCAGGGGCTTTCTTCGAGGAACTCGCCCAGCCTTCGGTAATTTCTCGAAGCGAGGCGGCCGACCCCGCCGCCCCAGAGGGGAACGAACAGTCGTCATGCCCGGCCCCAGTACTCTGTACAGCCAGCGTCGATTGGCGCGAGCCCATCCTCCGCGCGCTCGCAGGCGGCGATGAAGTCCATCCCAGTCCGGAGCAGGTTCGCCTGCAACTCCGCGCAAGGTCATTCGAGGTCATCAATGGAATCCTGTACAAATCCGGAGTATGTTCCCCGTTGCTCCGCTGCGTCTCGCATTCCGACGGTGTTGCCATGCTCCGGGAGATACATGAAGGGTTGTGCGGTAGTCACTTAGCGCCGCGGGCCCTCGCAGGCAAAGCTCTCCGGCAAGGCGTGTACTGGCCCACCGTCATCACCGACGCCGAAGAACTCGTCCGCGCCTGCCAAGGTTGCCAGTGGATGGGCCGACGCAGTCACCGCCCCCCAGCACGGTTGCTACCTATCCCTCCTGTGTGGCCATTGGCCCGCTGGAGCATGGACCTCGTGGGTCCGCTCCCCAGAGCGAAGGGAAACCTACGCTTCGTCGTCGTCGCAGTCGAGTACTTCTCCAAGTGGGTCGAAGCGGAGCCTCTCACCACCATCACATCCCGAAGCGTCCAGAAGTTTTTCTGGCAGCATATCGTGTGCCGATTCGGAGTACCCAAGCAGCTCACATTGGATAACGGAACGCAGTTCGATGCCGGCAGCTTCCGGGCATTCTGTGACGAGCTGGGAGTTCAGCTTTGCTTCGCGGCCGTGCGGCACCCCCAGTCTAACGGAGCAGTGGAGCGAGCCAACGGGCACATTCTGTCCGGCCTTCATAAGCGTATTGTCGGGTTGGCCCGAGGCACGTGGCCCGACGAACTACCCAAGGTCTTATGGTCCATCCGGACGACCGTTTCCCGGGCAACGGGCTTCACCCCATTCCGCCTCCTGTTCGGCGACGAAGCGATGACGCCAACGGAGCTCCGCGCCGGTTCACTGCGCGTCGTCGCACCCGAAGTTGAAGATGAGCGCGCCGTCTCTCTTGACCTAGCGGAAGAAACGCGGTTGCGCGCCGTCGCCAACCTGTCCCACTATCAGAAGGAGACCAAGGGGTGGTATGATATCAAGGTTAAGCGCAACGAGTTCCAACCAGGGCACCTCGTCCTTCGCGCAGTGGTCGCCCCTTCCAAGCTGGGCAACAAATGGGACGGACCGTACATTGTTACGAAGTCCGGACGGCCTGGGTCCTATCGCCTCGCTACACTAGAAGGCGAAGAGCTGAAGCATTCGTGACACGCTGGGGACCTGAAGCGCTACTTTCCATAACACTACCGATGTACTTTATTCGCGGCCATCGCCGCCTGTTTGTACCCCACATCTGGGTAATAAAATTTTCAGCCAACAATTCCGACCGACACAACTCGCGTCGCACCTCACAATCGGGTTCCGAGCTATGCCTCGACGCACCCTCGCCATCGGGTTCCGAGCTCCGGCTCGACGCACCCTCGCCTTCGGGTTCCGAGCTATGCCTCGACGCACCCTCACAATCGGGTTCCGAGCTATGCCTCGACGCGCCCTCACAATCGGGTTCCGAGCTATGCCTCGACGCACCCTCGCAATCGGGTTCCGAGCTCCGGCTCGACGCGCCCTCACAATCGGGTTCCGAGCTATGCCTCGACGCACCCTCGCCATCGGGTTCCGAGCTCCGGCTCGACGCACCCTCGCCTTCGGATTTCCGAGCTCCGGCTCGACGCGCCCTCACAATCGGGTTCCGAGCTATGCCTCGACGCACCCTCGCAATCGGGTTCCGAGTTCCGGCTCGACGCACCCTCGCCTTCGGGTTTCCGAGCTCCGGCTCGACGCGCCCTCACAATCGGGTTCCGAGCTATGCCTCGACGCACCCTCGCAATCGGGTTCCGAGCTCCGGCTCGACGCGCCCTCACGCTCGGGTTCGGAGCTATGCCGGTGTGATGCGCACCGTCCGCTCTCCCTCTCCTAAGCTACTTAGCGCCCAGCTAGTCAACCAGCTACCCGCCAAGAGGGGGGAGGAAGAGAGGGAGAGCGAGGCGCAAGCTGCAGCAAGCATATGAAGCATACAATAACAAGCGCATAAGCATACAATGTTCATTACAAGCAAAGGAGGAAGTTAAGAAAAGTTCTCGTCCAGGCCAAGAAGGAACCGCGGGCCCCTCCAGTTAGACGGACCGGAAGTCGTGATCGCCCCCCGACCGGACCTTTCCTTCCTCTTCCTGCGCTCCTCTTCCTTCTTTTGGGCCCGGAAAGTTCTCTGGTCCGCCTGGAGCTGAGCCCAGCTGCGCAGGCCGCCCTCCTCCGGGGGCGCTCCGCCTAAGACAGCCTCCGTATCGGACCAGTCAACCGGTTCAGAGGACGAAGAAGGCGAGCGAGACCCCCTCTTTTCTTCCTTCACATGCTTCAGGACCCCCTAAAGGACGTCGGAGTCCACACGTCCGTCACTGCCGCGGGGAAGAACGAAGCGCGCAGGTCGGTTTGCCCGCACAGCTTCGAGGATGGCCCTGCGATGCCGAAGGGCGTCGTCCGGTTCAAGTACCTCGACGTCAAGATCGCGACCGCAAACACCCTGAGTAAGTCCCGAAAAAGTAGTCTTTATTAATATAACCAAGTTCCCTAAGCTATTACAGGGTAAGGCTAAGACCAATCCCTATAAGCTACACCTGCGGGTCTGGCAAGCGGGCCGAGGCTGAAGGGTTCGAAGGGGCCGAAGGGTCGCGCGCACGGAGTGCATCCTCCAACCAAGCCTGGATCGCCGCTGGGCCTTCGGTCTGCCAGGTCGCCTTGAGCGCCCTCCAAGATTGGGTCAGGGAGAAGCTTGGCGTCCGAAGATGGCACCCCGTGAAGGCGACCGGGTGCGGGCTCGAAGGCGAAGGAAGCGGAAGCCCGGACGCCTCGAGGTGCCGGAGGATTCCGTACGCTGCCACCCGGGCGGACACCTCGCCGTACTGCTCCATGGCAAGGTGTATTTGCCGGACGGCAGATCGAACGAACTTCACTCGGCGGACCAGGGGCTCCCGGGCGATGTCGAACGTGCCGCAGCCGGTGCCGTAGCGCGCCAACATCTTCCGCAAGGATTCGGCGGCCTCGGCCGCCGTCTTCCCGGCCTCGGCGAGCTCCTCGGCGGCCTTCCCGTTCTGCGCGTTAAGGCCCGCCTCGACCTCCTCCAAATGAGTCACTCGGGCTCCGAGGGCTTCGGCCTTGCTTTCCGCCTCCGAGGCCCGAGTTTGGATCCGGGAAACCTCTTCTTCGAGCCGATCCGCCTCCGAGGCCTGGGCCCGGAGTACCTCCGCCTCAGCGGCTCGGGTTCGAAGGGCGCCGACCTCCGCTTCCAGCTCGTCGGCGCGGGCGGCCCTGGCCCTGAGCCCCTCCAGCTCCGCGACGCGGGCCCTGAGCGAGTCCGGCTCCGCTGCTTGGGCCTCCAGCGCTGCCACCCTCGATGCCTGGGATCGAAGGACCTCGGCCTCCAGCGAACACTCGCGGGCCAACCTCTCCGCGACCGCCACCCGGGACGCGAGCCCTGCGGCATACGCCTCGTGATGTTCGCGCTCGAGAAGCAGAGCGGACATCTGCCCCTGCGCCAGCGCCACCACCTGCATGCGGAAAAAACGATCAGAAGAGCCGCGCCGAGGGCGTCAAGGATGTCCAAGGAAAGTACCTGGCCAGCGGCCGTCTCGATGGCCCTTCCGAGGTCCAAGCCATCCGACCGCCCCAGCTCGCCTATCACCGGGGCATCGCGCAGCCGCAGGTAGTAGTCATGGATTGGGGCCACTCTCGCGGCGAAGTCCTCTCCGTCCGTCAGGAAAGGGCGCAGAAGCGGCACAGAGCCGCGCGCGGTTTGTAGGTCGGTGGGGGGCCGATGCCGGACCCTGGCGTCCCCGGCGGGCTCCTGAGGGGCCCCCTCGGCGCTCCGGGACTCCGCCTCGTTCTGCGGATTCAAGCCCCCCTTCGCGGTGACAGGGGCTCCAGACCTCGCATCCGGAACATCTGCCGGGTAACGGCCGGCTGGCTCCATGCCTCCGGCCGAAGTACCTGCACGAGCAAACGGGAGTTAAATACAGGGAAGCTCCCTGCTCACGAAGAGGCATGACGAAGTTACCGTACCCGCGTCCGCAGTATCGTCGACGCGGTCCGGAGGCTGAAAATGGCCCGACGGGCTTGGGCGGAAGAAAAGGTTATCGATGGAGTTCGGTGGAGAGCCCGCCGCCGCCGCGGCCAGTTCCGCCTCCTTGTCGGCGCTCCTTTCAACGGCGGCGAGTGGGTCAGCTAGGCCCCCGTGGCCCAAGCTGTCCGTAGCCCTGCTCTCGAAGGAGCCCGCGGAGCCGCCCACCGAAATGGGTATCGGAGAGGAGGCGGTCCCCGGGCGGGGCGCCACTCCGGCGATGCGTAACTCTCGATTGGCGCCCGACGCGGGATCCGTTGGGTCCGGGCGAAGGAGAACATCCTCGTGCCCCCCGGTGCTCGGTTGGATCGATGGGGCCGGAGCCGGAATCTCCGGTGGATCTCCCGACTCCGACTGGACTCCTTCGCTAGAGTCCCCTCCCTCCGAACGAGAAGCCGAAGTAGGTCCCGGCGACGTGCGCTTCAGCCCCCTCACGATCCTCTTCTTCTTCGGGCGGCTCGGAGAAGGGCAGCCGTCCGCATCGCCCGCCTTCCTCTTCGAGACGTCCCGGAGGATCTCGCCCTCCGGGAGAGGCGGGGGCGTGAGCTCGAGCGCCCCCCACACTCTGTTGGAGCGTTCCCAGGAGCCCACCAGCTCCAACCGGCGGGTCCGTTCGGCCGCGGTGGGAACCCCCAGGATCCTTTCCGCCAGGCGAGCGATCTCTTCGGGTGTTCGAGCGACGAGCGATCCTGCATCTTTTCGTCAGGGTCGGGGTATCCCTCGAGCACGCAAAGCAAGACTGGAGGCAAAAGAAAGCCGAAACTTACCAAGCTGGCGAGAGAGCTCCGTCGGCACCGACGCGTCTCGACTACTCCGAAGCAAGGCGGGCCACTCCTCCTTCAGCGGGGGGATCTCGAGGGCCACGAACTCCTCCGCCAAGTCCCGCATGCTCATCCGGCGGGCGACGATTTGGAGAAGCTGTACCCTCACCGAGATGGCCCCGGAGTTGACTTCGACCCGCGCCTCTCTCCGGAACCAGATGTGGCGCGGTATTCCGGCCAGGCCGGAGGTGAGTCCTACGCGAACGTAGAACCACCGACTCACCCACTTCGAGTACCACCTTTCGTTGGTGGCCTTCGCCGGGAAGGAGTCCGCGTACCTCCTCCGGAGCTGGAAGTTGATGCTCCCGAAGGCCAGCACCCGGCCGTCCTTTTTCTTCGGTTGGCAGAGGGCTTCGTGCATCTCAGCGAAGACCTCCGCCCTCCCTTCGCAGCCTTCGGCGCGCATGGCCCACTCGAAGATGGCGAGGCGGGCCACGGCGTTGGGAGACAGCTGCGGGAGCTCCAGGTGGAACGCCTCCAGGACCCCGGCAAGAAGCTCTAAGGCAGGGAACCCCAGGCCCGCGTCGAAGAAGGCTTCGAAGACAACGACCTCGCCTTCCCGCGGCCGCGGGGCCGTCTCCCGCCCCGGCCTCCTCGCCGGCGTCTCTGGGCCGAGGCTGTTCCTGGTCGCCTGCTCGATCGAGGCTTCAGTGCACGCAGACGCCCCGAGCTCCAGCGTCTGCTCTCGGAATCGCTCGGAAGCGGGGCGGAGCTCGCGCGCGCCGCGCACCTCTGGCGTGTCGGTCGCCGCCGCCGCCGCCGCGGCCGCCATCTGGCGTTGCAAGAAACGCGGGTCCATCGCCATTGCGGGAACCGGCTTCCTCGACATTCTTGGAGAGCAGATGGAAGGAGCGTAGGGCTCAGAGGGCGAGTGGGCAATGGACTAAGCAGTCGTGGTTGACGCGTGAGGGTGAAGGAAGAAGAGGCCGTGGAGGGCGAGTATATATATATCTTTCGGAAAGGCCGGCGGTTCGGCTCCCGTTTCTGTCAGCGTGTGAACATGGCGGTTTACACGGCGCCGCATTTAAAACCGGTTGGCGCATCGGGGCGCGGGGGCGATCTCCCGGCGATCCGCCTCCTCGGTGCCGCCGGCGCGCGTATTAACTGCTCTTGGCGGCGCTCGCCCGGCCCCTCGGGGTTGGAGCCCCCGTAGTCAAGATGTGCCAGCCTCCGGTCAGCTCGGTCAAGCCCCCTCGGTGTCTTGGAAACGGCCGGAAGCCCGATGCAGGGTATAATTCCCTGGTCTCTCGACTCCCCGTCTCAGTGCGCTCCAGCGCCGCGGTGGATGCGACGCCCTAAAGTGAGGTACGCTCTCGTGTGAATTAGCGGGATTATCTTGTGCGCTTCCACCCCCTCCTATTGCAGGACTACGAGCGGGAAGAAGCGAGGGGCTACTGTTGGGGGAGATAATCCTTGGAGTCAGCGGGGTGGCCCCCCAGCCGGAGGGCCCAGGCTTGATGACGGAGGCCGCCTTCCGGAGGAGCGTGGCCGGAGGTCACTTTCCGGAGGAGCGTGGCCGGAGGCCGCCTTCCGGAGGGGCGTGGCCGGAGGCCACCTTCCGGAGGAGCGTGGCCGGAGGCCGCCTTCCGGAGGAGCGTGGCCGGAGGTCATCTTCCGGAGGAGCAAAGCCGGAGGTCGCCCTTCGGCATAGGACACAGGAGCTCGTCCTCTGGAGGCTGAAAGCCCGGGGCTCTTGGCTGGCCCGGCGGGGCGAGCCCAAAGAGAGTCGTGGCGGGAAAAGGACCAGGCGGTCGTACGAGAGGACAGGATCGCAATCTTCTGAGCCGTGTCGGGCGGCGCGGGGAGCATCCGACACGGCCGATACGCTGTCAGAGTCGAATCTTCTTGTCTGTACTATGTATCTCTTTGTCTGTACTACCGGTCAGGGTTGGTCGGGTGGCCGTTGGCAGCCCGGAGGCACTTAGTCCTCTGGGCGGGGCGCCCTATAAATACCCCTCACTACAGTTGTAACGGACAAGCGGATCAAGGCATTGAATACACTACCCTTGTTTTCCACTAAAACCTGCTGGTTCGATCCGTCGTCCCAACAGTCTCAGGCACAAATCTCACAGTTTTCTTAGGTTTTTGCTGATGAGGTTCATCTGGTGAACAAAGATCTTTCTTTGTAGGTTGGGTAGGATTCTTGGCTTTTTGATCAGTCTAACTGGGCTCTCTCTTTCTCAAGGGTAGTGGGAGGAGTGAACACAGTTTCGCTCAAAGTGTTTGGAGTAGTTCTCTCATAACCTAACCCGAGAGCTAACCCTACCCTGTCAGCACAGATTTTGGTTTTAGCCAAAAGCAGGCCCATCCTACTCTTTCCTTCAGTGCATTTTTCCACTACGGAGAGAAGGTAGTCATTCTCACATTTTAATTTTTTCGCTTGCTCTCTAGCAAAGCTGAGTTGGTCCTTAAGGGTGATGCAGGTGGGACATGCCGGCTGCACATCCTTAGAACACTCAGCACTCTCCAATATAGCCTTAAGTTCATCAACATGTCTATCTCTCAAATTAATGCTTTCAACAAGTAAAGGACATTTCAGGCATTCGTTAATGACCACGGGACTAGACTCCACCAACAAAAGTTGCTTTTCAGTTAATTCAAGTTTTTCAATAGTTTGAGCATGTGTAAAACGCAACTAACCAAGCTCATCCATGACAGTAAGACATGACTCACAATCGGCATCATCAGACTTAGATTTCAAAATTGCAAGTTCAGTGGATATAGCTTCAAGTCTGAGTTTTAGTTCTTTTCGTTCTTTAGCAGCAAGTTTAAGCAATCTATCCTGAGAATAAACAGCATCATGCAATTCATCATTTTGAACAAGAAGCTGATCACGGGATAGATATACCTCAGAAGTGTCGAGCTCGTTGTTGTTGTCGTTGTCGTCGACCGCGAAGCAAAGGTCGGTGAGGTCCACTGTCTTCTTCTCCTTCTTATCCTTCTCTTTCTTGAGAGGCCCTTCTTTCTCCGAGCTTGGCTCCTCGCTTGACGTGCTGTCGATGTCGTTGAGGGTGGCCACAAAAGCTCTGGGTACTCTTTTAGCCAATTTTCCTCGCTTCCCTCTGAAGTAGGGTTTCTTGATCCACTTTTGGTGCTTGTGCTCATTTTCATTTTTCATTTTCAGTTTAGGGCAATTTTCTTTTATGTGAGACGTATCTCCACATTCAAAACACCCCTGCGACCCTCCTCTCCTTTGGTCTTGTCTATCATTGTAAAAGCGAGTGAACTTCCTGACAATAAGAGCTAGCTCCTCATCATCTAGAGCGTCCACTTGTTCTTTTATGACAGAGACAAGAAAGGACAAGTCAAAAGCACCAGAATAAGCACAAACCCCAGAAACTCCAGAAAAATTACCTCCAGATGAGGTACCACTGCCAGGACTAGAAACCAAAGCAATGAAAGGCAACAAAGCTTTTCCAGCTCCTGGTCGAGACGCCTTGGCAATCTTGGTGGACTTAAGCTTACTAAAGAGTTCATCGCAAGTCAGAGTGTCAAAGCTTGCCGACTCTTCAATATTGGAGATCTTCACCTCCCATATGCTACTATCAATAGCATAGAGAAGTTTGATCGCCCTATCATGGTCAGAGTAATCCAAAGTCCTAATGGAGCGCAAATTACTCACAATTCCATCAAAACGCGCAAACATGGCATCTACAGATTCGCCAGGGCCTTGCACAAAAATTTGGTATTCTTGATTATAAGTGCTTTGCCTCTTAGCCTTAATCTGGGTAGTGCCCTCATGAAAAGTTTTCAAAGTGGTCCAAATTTCATGCACGGTTCGTAGGTGTTAGACCCTGTCAAACTCTTTGTGACTCAGGCTGATAAAAAGTATGTTTCCCGCTTTGCTGTTGCACTCATACTTTGATTTATCAGACTCTGAGGTTCGAGTTTCAGGAATCACATATTGGGAATCGACGATATCCCAAATAGCACTTCCTTGGCTTAGTAAATAAGCCTCCATGCGCACCTTCCAATACGAATAATCATGACAATCAAACATCGGGATTTTTGTGTTTCTCTCCATGTCGCCAAAAACAAGGATCACAAAACCGGTTAAGGTCAACTGGTGATCTAACCTGGCTCTGATACCAATTGTGGGATCGGAATGGCGACTAGAGGGGGGGTGAATAGGCGCCTCAACAATTTCTCGCGAATTAGATGGCCTTTTCAAATCACCCAATGCCCCTCTAAAAGATGCAAATTCAAATCTGAACCAAACAGTGCAAAATCAGGGCAAAACTTGATTCAAAATCTCAGTTTAGTTAAAATCGGAGATTGAATTGCCGAATTGTTCAAGTCAGTGTTTGAAGTGTCGACTTCCTCAAGAAGTCAGAGTTTGAGATGCCGACTGATCTAATTCGGACTTTGAGATTCCGACTTTGAAAGAAACTCACAGATTAAAACCAGAAACTTCAGTTATTCACTTTAAGATTGCTTAGTCTGTGTTGAACACAATGAATTATAGTTCACAACAATGAACAGAACATTTGTCTGAAAATGCCAGTTTTTTGAATCAGAATAATCAGATTAAGACTGATCACTTAGGAATTCAGATATTGTATGATGTGTTAAGATGAATCTATTCAACAACAATGAAACCCAAGGTCAGATCAAGTTTAAGATAAGTGAAGCTTTAACTAACCAAGGGGAATCTAATTGAAATCTGCACTAGACAACCAGATCAGAAACACAGAAACAGTTCTGTAAATTTACTGAACAGCTCAAGCTATAACATGGTACAATTTAGTATTCAGCAAGAATGAGTAATAGAAAAATTACTGTATCAAAACAGACAACAGCAATAGTTCTTAATCACAATACTGAAACTGAATTGAATTCCATCACAAACAAAACATTCATAGTCAGAGAAACTTAGAGCTCAATTTGAAACATAAGTTCATAGAGTAAAACTGATTTGAATCAATTTCATTCAAAACAGTACACATGTTCCAGACATTCAGTTTAAATTCAAATTACAGTTCTGAAATAAATTCAATTCAAACTAGAAGAAACAGAAATCACTAAATTCCTTTAACTGATATTGTTCAATCAGAATTTTCCACTCTCAAGATCATAAACAGAAAACTACAGCACATTTTCTACAGAATTAGCAATTTAGCAGGATACTTTTAATTCTGAACCACAAACCTGAAGCTGTAATATACATCAGTTCAAAACAGAAATCAACCTTCAGATTACACTATTTCTCAGCAGAAATTTGATTTAGGGCAAAACATCAGATGCATAATAAAATTGATACACATTCAACTCAGAACTCTAAACTTCAATTCAGAAGATTATATTTCAGAACTTCTATATAGTTTTTCAGATAAAATCAGAACTACAGACTGAAAACAGATTTACTTCAATTGCATGCACAACATTGCACAGCTGCAAACTCTTAACTGATTCAGGACATGTACTGAAAATAGATTATAGCAAGCAATTGTTGACTAGTATATTCAGTAAGTTTCAACCAGTATTAAGGATACACTTTCAGAATTAATCTCAACAAAATCAGACTAGGTAAATCAGAAAATAGGACTGAACTGAAATCTGAGAGTATTCAGAGTATCCAAAATTTCTTTGTGAAAACATTTCAGAGATTTAAGTAAACTCAATAGCCAATAATCAGAATTGCAATTTTCATTCTTCCAAAGAGCTTGATAAATAAAAGGTGTTCTGCTCAAGGCAAATGATTCAAATTGATGATTGTTGCAAATCTGAAAATTGTACACACACTTCAGTCCAGTTAAAAATTCAATTTCAGATCAGTTTGTATCAGATCTCAAATGATCAAACCAAAATTTTCAGAACCTGAAACCATGAACTACTCAATGAAAACAGAAGAGAAATCAGACCTTCTTTGCAGGAACAACAGCAAAAATAGTAGAAAGGATTAATCCTCAATTTCTGCAAAAATGGTTATGGAATACCTTTAAATCCCTTCAACCATGATATCACTCAAGAAACAACCCAAGAATCATCCAAGATGCTGATGAACAATTTGAAGAAACATTTCATCAAACATGTAGAAAGCTAAGCCAAAAACTGAAACAAATTCTCAAGAGTATTTTTTCAGAGCTGAGGTGCCTTGTTTGATTAGCAAAAGAATTAAGAAGGAATCTCAGAAATCACTTGCAACTTTCAAAAATGGATCATTCAAAACATCCACAACAAAAGTTATATAAACATCTATATCAAGTTATGCACTTGATTCACCAGAAATTGCTGCACAAAATGGAATTCAACCACAAAACTGACCTGCGTTGGAACCTTGCTACATCTGGCGCTACACTGTGGATATTTTCAGATTGTGAACAGTGCTGCGAAATAGGTGAATCCAGCAGAATAAACAGCTCCAATTTGATAAAATGGTTATGTGGTTCAGCAAAAAGACAGCCAAAAATCCTTTACTTGCGACACCGCTTTGCGACTCCGAGCGCCAGCAAGCCACTTCCGATCTCGATCCCCTCGAGTCGCCTGAATGCTTGTCCTAGCCTCCCTCTCGTAGACCCAGTCATCACGCCGTCGCTTCCATCTGTCCGTCCAAGTTTTGCTCGGTCTCTTCATGCACTCTTGAGATCTTCTCCAACTTCGCCCGGCCTCCCTGATCTTCCGGCATTGAGCTCCCCGCTTGACCCTTGATCACTCATCGTCGACAGTCGGTCAGCATCTCCACCGTACACATCCAAGACACGCCAAAACAAGAACGCGACGCTCCGCCGAAACCCTCGGCACACACTCCTCCACTTTACATCAAACCCCTCGATGCACTCAACCAACACTCCATCGCTCGTTCATCTCAAACACTCATCCTTGTCAATTACTCATCATCCAGACCGAAACAACCCTTGGTTTCACACTAGAAAAAAATGGCATCAAATGGTGAAGATTGTCAAAATATCAATTTTGGTAATTTGGGCCAAAAATACACATGTCCTAGATCGGGCCAAAGCTCTATAGGGTCGAAGACCCATTGAAGCTGTTGGCTTCGAAAGCTTCCAGTAGGCCTGCTAGCTTCGGCCCGAAGGCCTTCGCAAGCCTGCCTCACCGAAGCTTCGGCTCAAAGAGCAGGCTTCAGTGGGCCTGGCCGAAGGCCCACTTCGGGCAGAATTCCAGAGATAGAGTTTGAGTCTGATTGTGGCTAATTTTATCCCTACGCATGATTAGGCTGAATCTTAACAGATTAATCTTAGATATTAGAATACTAGCCCCTATAAATATAGGGGTGAAGCCGATTCATTAACCCCCCCAACACAAATCAACAAAAAGACCTAGCTTTGAACTGTACCTTTACTTTTACCTTTACTTTTCTGCAACCTTCGTGGGTTTGTCTGGAAGCCCTCCGACGGCCACTTCGGAACAGTGGCAATCCTTGTTACTTCGCTTGTGAAGTATCCGTTAATCTATGTAATAGATTGCTATCGCCTTGTTACTTCGCCTGTGAAGTATTCGCTAATCTGCGTAACAGATTGCTACCTTCGCTCTCTAGTGCAACACTTAGCAGAATTTGGTCCCCAGGCCGAATTGGCACTTGATATCAGTTCTGTTGCAGGTTTTCACACTCGGAGCTACTTCGTCAGAGGTGTCCGGAGCCAGGAGACTGGTTTCGGAGGCTGCCAGAACACCCCTCGGTGGAAATACTGCTTCGACCACCCGTGCCAAACCGTCACGCTATTGTCGGTTTGACCGAGTCCCACGCGCCAGCACGCTCCGCAACAGGCTTCACCACGTTCATACCTCGCATCGAACGAAGTCACACCAATGCATTGTATTCGAGTTATTTTATCAGGTTAGAGACTTCGTGCCGAACCCCACTGTTGGGAGGTGATTGTCGCGTCGAGATCTGTTCGGAGCCACCCTTCGGTCGGATCAGTCCGAACGCCGAAGGAACCCTTCGGTGGGACCCTTCCCATTAGACGCCGAAGGTACCCTTCACACTGTATACTCCTAATCAGTTAGGCTTCGCTCGGCTTGCTGGTTTATTCTGTTTAATATATTTATTTTCGGCTAATTGGATTATTTCTGTGTGATCTGATTACCTGGCGACTCCACCCCCTTACCAGTGTCGTGTTACGCTTAGGCTTGTCCATAAGTATCCGCACACTTTTGGATCGTTGAACTGACCCAAGTGTGGGGGCACGTTTTCGTGTCAACAGGTAGTACCATGGATACTTTATTTCGATGGTTCAACTTTTAAGAATGGCCAAGGTATCGGGGTAGTTCTCATATCACCTAGTGGAATGCGCTTTGAAACCTTGGCACGTTTAGAATTTCCCTCTACTAATAACTAAGCTAAATATGAAGCTTTATTGCTAGGGCTTAGATTTCTAGAATCTATAGGTGCTAAACATGTCCATGCATATGATGATTCTCTGTTAGTAGTACAACAAGTAGCTAAAAGTGCTCAATGTTTTAATGGCTTGCTAAATAGTTACTTGGATAAATGTTTAGACATAATTGCAACTTTTGACGACTTCAAAATTTTTCACGTGTCAAGAGAAGCCAATTCAATTGCAAATGATTTGGCTCAGTAAGCATCTGGCTATCAAGTCAAGAGGGGAAAGTTTTCTGTACAAGAGAAACCAATGTTTAGTCTCACTACCGAAGCCAGAAGCTTCGAGAAGAAGCGAGGTTCGTCGGACCCTCCGGGTCAGACCCCTCCAGCCACCGTAGGGTGTTGCATGCTGGAACCCTCGTGCTGAAGCCCTTCATCCACTGGAGGGCCCTGCGCGCTGGAATCCTCATGCTGAAGTCTTCTGGACGACGGAGGCCGCACATGCTGGACTCCTCCGACGGGAGGGTCCGCTTTTATAGGCTCCACATGGCCGAGCCAGTCAGCCTTTGGTAGGAACAGGAAAGGCTCGGGGGACACTCTAAAGTTAACAATTTAGACGTCACTCTAGGAAAGGAGTTAGCAAACCCTCTGGATGTCCGTGAGGATGATTGGAGAATTCCAATCGTCCAGTATTTAAGAAATCCTAATCAAAAGGTTGATCAGAAAGTTCGCCGACAAGCTTTTAAATTCGTGTTGCTAGATGATGTATTATATCACCGAACTATTGATGGAGTACTTTTAAAGTGTTTAAATGATGAACAATCCAAAGTAGCTACAGGAGAAGTTCATGGAGGGCTTTGTGGCACTCATCAGTCGGCCTAGAAAATGAGTTGGATACTCAAAAGATAAAGTTTCTACTGGCCGACTATGACTGAGGATTGTTTTAGATATTACAGAGGGTGTGAAGCATGTCAAAAGTTTGGTAATATTCAGCTAGCTCCTTCTTCATCACTTAACCCTATTATCAAACCATGGCCATTCCGAGGTTGGGGCTTGGACTTCATCAGCCAAATTTATCCTTCCTCTTCAAAAGGGCATCGATTCGTATTGATGGCAACAGACTACTTCACCAAATGGATCGAAGCCATGCCTCTCAAGAATATGACTCACGATGAGGTAACTGATTTCATCTTTAAGCACATTATACATAGATTTGGTATTCCCCAAACTCTCACTACAGATCAAGGTACTTCATTTGTTGCTAAAGAAGTGAGAGACTTTGCCGAATTTTATGGTATTAAGTTAATAAACTCTTCACCATATTATGCTCAAGAAAATGGTCAGGCCGAGTCTAGTAATAAAACTGTGGTTAAGCTCATTAAGAGGAAAATCGAAGAGTTCCCTAAGAGGTGGCATGAAGTGCTTTCTGAGGCGCTATGGGCTTGTAGAGTTGCAAAGCACGGTGCTACCAGTGTTAGTCCATATGAGTTGGTTTATGGGCAAGAGGTCGTTCTACCCATAGAAGTAGATCTTGGCTCTTTAAGAGTTCTAAAGAAAGATGGCTTATCAGTCGATGAATACGAAACTCTTTTGAAAGACAATTTAGAAGAAATGACCGATAAGAGGTTAAGGGCTTTAGAAGCTATAGAGAAAGACAAAAGAAGAGTAGCTAGAGCCTACAATAAGAAAGTTAAACCAAAATTGTTTCAAGTTTGTGACTTGGTTTGGAAGGTGGTTTTTTCCTTAGGCACTAAAAGCCCTAAATTTGGAAAATTGTCACCTAGTTGGGAAGGCCATTTCAAAATAGCCGAAATCGCTCCAGGTAATGCATGTGTGTTAGAATCTCAACAAGGAGAGCGGTTTCGAAGAGCTTTGAATGACAGGTACTTGAAGAAGTATTTCCCAAGTGTGTGGCAAAGCGCTTGATAGTGTCAAAAGGCTGATATGGGAGGTATCGTCCTTAGCCCGTTATGCTTTTAGTTCACTTAGTTCACTAAAAGGCAGGGGCATGTGTTAATAGCAAAAAATGGCATTAATGGTCAAGATTGTCAAAATATCAATTTTAGTAATTTGGGCCAAAAATACACATGTCCTGGATCGGGCCGAAGCCCTACAGGGTTGAAGGCCCATTGAGCTGCGGGCTTCGGAAACCTTCCAGCGGCATGCTACCTTCGGCCCGAAGGCCTTTGGAGGCCTGCCTCGCCGAAGCTTCATCCCAAGGAGCAGGCTTCAGCAGGCCTTGCCGAATGCCCACTTCGGGCAGTTTTTCAGAGATAGAGTTTGAGTCTGATTCTAGCTAATTTTATCCCTAAGTTTGATTAGGCCAAATCCTACCAGATTAATCTGAGAGATAAGAAGACTAGCCCCTATAAATATAGGGGTGAGGTCGGTTCATTAACCCCCCAACACAAATCAATCACAAAGCCCTAGCTTTGAACCGTACCTTTACTTTTTATTTACTTTTCTGCAACCTTCGTGGGTTTGCCTGGAAGCCCTCCGCCGGCCACACCAAAACCGTGGTAAGCCTTGCTACTTCGCTCGTGAAGTACCCGTTAATCTACGTAACAGATTTCTATCGCCTTGTTACTTCACCTGTGAAGTACCCGTTAATCTACGTAACAGATTGCTATCGCCTTGTTACTTCGCTTGTGAAGTATCCGTTAATCTACGTAACAGATTGGTACCTTCATTTCCCTATTGCAACACTTAGCAGATTCAGTCTCCAGGACAAATTGGCACTTGATCTCTGTTATGTTGCAGGTTTCAATGTTCGGAGCCCCTTCGCCGGAGGTATTCGAAGCCAGGAAGCTGGTTTTGGTGGTCGCCAGAACACCCCTCGGCGGAATCCTTGCTTCGACACCCTGTGCCAGACCAACACGCTGTTGTCGGTTTGACCAAGTCCCATGAGCCAACACGCTCTGCACCAGGCTTCATCACGCCAGGCTTTGCCACGCCCATACTTCGCTGCGGACGAAGTCATGCTAGCGCGTTGCGTTGGGATATTTGTTGTTTTAGAGACTTCGCGCCGTACCCCGTTGTTCGGAGGTGATATCGCGTCAAGATCTGTTCAGAGCTCGCCTTCGGCCAAATTGATTCGAACGCTGAAGACTACCTTCGGCAAGACCCTTCACACCAAATGCCAAAGGTACCCTTCGGTGAACCCCCTCGCATAGTACACCTCGAATCAGTTAGGCTCCGATCAGCTTGTTGGTTTATTTTATTTAATATATTTCTTTTCGGCTAATTGGATTATTTATGTGTGATCTGATTACCTGGCAACTCCACCCCCCTTGCCACTATTAAGGGTAGTCAGAACGCGATGTCAGTGTTGTGTTACGCTTAGGCTTGTCCCTAAGTATCTGCACACTTTTGGATCGTCGAACTGACCCAAGTGCGGGGCACGTTTTCGTGTCAACACATGTATTAAACAAAAAAATAGGACTGTATTAGAGCTATTGATGGTACTCATATAAGAGCCTATGTTCTTAAGGATATTGAGCATGCATTTCAGGGTAGGAAGTCCTATGCCACTCAAAATGTAATGGCAACTGTAGATTTTGATCTTCTATTTACGTATATCTTGGTTGATTGGGAAGGGACAACACATGATGCACTAGTTTTGAGAGATGCTTTAGAACGTTAAAATGTCCTTCGTGTTCCACAAGGTAATAGACTATTTTAGCACCTCAATTTATCCTTCCCAATTATTGATATGCACAAAAAATAATCAACTTATCCCTTATATGTTAGGAAAATACTACCTAGTTGATGCTGGATATGGAGCCAAACAAGGATTCTTGCCTCCCTTTCGTGTTGTTCGGTACCACTTGAATGAATGGGTAAATAATCTGGTACAAAATGAGAAAGAGTTGTTCAACCTTAGACATGCATCTCTTCGTGTCATTGTAGAACGGACATTTGGGTCATTGAAGAGGAGATTAAAAATACTTGATGATGTCACTCCATTTTTCCCATTTCAGACTCAAGTAGATATTGTTGTAGCTTGCTGCATTATTCATAATTGGGTCATACAAGATGGGTGTGGGATCGGAATGGCGACTAGAGGGGGTGAATAGGCGCCTCGATACTTTCTCGCGAATGTGATGGCCTAATCAAATCACCCAATGCTCCTCCAAAAATCATAGAATCAAATTGAAGATCACAGTATTCATTCAGAACACAAAACAACTCCAAAATTTTTTTGTCTAAATCATCACTTGAACAGTCGATCTGAAACTGTCGGTGGATGAAACTCCGAAACAGACTTCCTAGATCGAAACTCGGTTTGTCGACAGGAGCTAGTCGGTAAATGATCAGTCGACAGTGTCAGAACTCAGCAGATAACCAGAGAATCAAGTTTCAATTCAGATTTCAGAATTTGACGATGAATAGTGAAAGAGTCTTTCAACAAGGTACATGATTCATGTTTTGGACCAAATTGTGTATTTCAAATTCAGATTAAATTCAATTCAGCACACAAGATTCAGAACTTGAAGTAGATAGATTTGACTCAGATCAATTGCTGAAAACAGAACTGTTGATTCAAAAAGTGTGTGCGGACAACACTGTAGCAAAACTGAAACTCTATTTTAGTGCACTGTAGCAATTCAGATTCACCGAGATTTGACAATAGAAGAACTGAATAGCTGGTTCAGAAACAGTGAAGACCTATCTAAAATACACTCAGATCAGATCAATTTAGCTTCTAACATTTCACACAGATCAGGCACTAACTTAAAAGATCATTACCCAGATCAGTGCATGTCTAAATACTGTAGAGCGTCTGAAAATTCTCCAGCCGAGTACTGTTCAGACTCAAGAACTCAAATTACAAAGAGTGTCTTTGAAGTTTTAGATTGAAATGAAACTAAACAACTTTTGTTTCTCCACAGATGACACAAATCTGAAACAAAATTGAAACAAACCAGTAAATACTATTCAACGATAAGAACTCAAAGTGATTCTTCACCTATTTCAAATTTCAGCACATTACAGCAGCACTAACAACTTTCTTCAAAACAAAATCAATAGGATAAACAGCAACTAGACTAGAAACAGAATATCCTGATTCAAAACTGCACTCATAAACTGTTTCTAACTCAAAACAGGTAACTCATTTTGTTAAAAACTACTGAACTGGCACTTTCAAGCAGAGAAATACTTTCAGTACAAAAACTCAAGACAGATATTGACAACTGCTGCTATCCTGCAAAAATTGAGAACAGACCCTGAAAACTTGTATAGCAAATAGAAATGCTAACAGATGAATTGCAAAAAAAGGGACATGAAACAATATGTAATGATCAGCAAAAATTGAAGAAGTACTTTTGAGGTTCTAAGAGTCAAGCACCAACACCAGCTCAAGGAAACAGATCTGAAGACATTTTAGGATTCTAAACACTCAAAATAGAACTGAAAAGGTTAAGAAAGCTTCACAGCATGAAACTAGACTGAGGGTTGAACAAAAACATTCCAGAACTATAACTAGATGCATTTTCAAATCAACACTCTATCAACTAGACTTGATCAATTTTTATACGTACACATCCATTCAATCACATATATATGAATCATATCTAAACAAGAGGATACATACTAAGCTGTGATCAAATATATTCAGAGTTCAAAACATGAAATATATGTGAAAACTGAATTGATTCAAAGATTAAAACTAATTAACATGTATATCAATCATATCCGGTTGAAATCACATAAGAAAACAGTTCAGATCATCAAGAGTTCACAGAGAAATTGATGAGGAACTAACACAAACAGGCGCTGGAAATCTTAATCTACTGGACAATGAATAGTTTTGTTGAAAAACCTATAGCGGGTCCGAAACTCCTCACGATCTGTTGTTCATCGTCAAGCCTCCAAATCTTTGAGAATTTTTCTGGTTTTTGTAGAGAAAGCTGAGCAAATTTTTGATTCAATCATCCTGTTCTGTTCGGCCAGGGGACAGGGATAAATATCCCACCTGCCCATGTTCTAGAAGGCCTAGTTTTACACTTTGCCCCCTAGCAAACTCTGAAATTACAAAACTGAAAATACCCTATTTGACCCTAAAAGAAAAAATAAAAAATACCCCTCTTTAGTATATTTTCAGAATAGAGACATTCCAAAAATACACTAAAAATAACACACTATGACACTAAAAACTTAAACTAATACATGACACAATTTTATTGAATTAGTAAAAACATTTAAAGTTTCGACGGTTTTTAGTAAAAACCGACAAAGCCTCTCCTGATCATCGACGCCCGTCGTCAGTCCGCGAACTTGAATGCCAGCTAGTCTCTCCCGCTCTCGATCCCTCGAGCCGCCTTGTCAATTGAACTATCTTCCCTTTCGCTGACTCGAACGACGCTTCGTCTTGATCAATTTTCAATCCCGTGCCATCGACAGTTGACGAGTAACTCAAGCCTACACACATGAGACAAACACAGACACACACACCAAATCTAGAACATCCAGACACAACTCATGAATTTACCCTGTCAATAACTCATCATTACCTTGAACACTAGTGACACACATGTAACACCCTAAGATTTAAAAGAAATAAAAGAAAAGAAATATATTAATAAAAGAATTTCTGGATTTTATTATTAAAGAAAAACTCCTAAAAGGACCCTAATAAAGCCAAACAGAGATAAATATTCACAATTTGGACTTGAAAAAATTATGGAATAAACTAGAGGCCAAGATATAATTTTAGGAATTTTTAAAAAAATTTATCAACAATGATTTAACCCTTAATCAAATAAATGAATTACTGGATTTATTTTAATCAGAAAATAATTAAAAATCTAAATGGGCCTCAACCCTCAAAGTCTCCGAGACCAGCCCAGTCCAAGCCGCCAGTCACTGACGAGTGGGACCCAGCTGTCGGCGCCAAGTCCCATCTCTCTCTCCTGCCCGCGCCCCACTCGGCCCCACCCGTTAGCCTTCGCCGCGCACCTCTCTCTCTCTGGCCAACCGGCCCCGCCTGTCGGCCCTCCTTTTTCTGCTTCGCCCACTGACAGGTGGGAGCCACCTGTCAGCTTCGTCTTCCTCGTTGGAAGGGGATTCCCCCCTTCCTTATCCGGCGACCCCCTCTGGATTTCCGCCGCCAGCCGCCCGATCTCATCAATCCGGCCCCGGATTCCTTTTCCCCGACCCCCGGCGATTGCTTTCCCTCTTTTGCCCGGCGGATTCACCCCCTATGGAAGCTAGCCGAGCTAAAGAAAACCCTCACCGGCGCAAAATAGGAACCCTTTCAGGTTTCCTCTGTTTCCCTTGCCATATTCACCGTCGGCGACCCCTATAAGTAACCCTCCCCTCGCCGCACTCAGCCCACACTGCCTGAGCCCGAGCCGTAGCCTTCAGAGTGCTCCCCCTCGGCTTTCGGCTTTTCTCCGCTCATCCGTCTCCAGCCGTCGATCACCGTCGATTCCGGCCCCCTCCATCCTAGCCACCACCACCGTCGAGTCCGTCGTCGACCGCCCGTCCTCGGCCACCCCTCGGTTGGTCGTGGAACCCGCCGGATCGCCATCGCCGTCGCGCTCCCCGAAGACCTCCTTCGTCTACCCCTCGCTGCCGGTCGCCATCCGTCGCCCTTCGTCGCCGCCAAAGGTATGGTCGAGACCGCCATGACCTCCTCTGTCCATTTTCGCCGAGAGCTAGGACCATAGGCGCTCGCCACCACCGTCGCCACCGCAACTGAGCCTCGCCGTCACCGGAGACGAAGGGTACGTGGCCCTCTACGCGCGTGCCGTGCCGGATTGAATCCTGGCCGCACGATCACGATCGGAGCGCACAGGTTTAATCCCTTCGGGATTTATTCACAGCCGTAGATCTGGTCAAAGGGGTACGGAGCGATCGCAGCCGTCGATCGCTACTTAAACCCCTGGATCGATCTCGTGCGTCCACGCGTACCCGTTCGGTGCGTTTTAATACTGGCCGTCCATTTTCACTTAAGCCTCCCGCCTCGCATCTGGCCGCTGGATCCAGATCCAACGGTCCAGACTGCTTGGGTCCACACGCACAGTGGCCCAGTCCACCATGGGCCTGGCTCACCGTGGACCAGAGCCCATTTTCCAGTTTAAATAAAATTCCAGAAAATTGTTTAATCTTTGAAAATTCATAACTTGCTCATTTAACTCCAAATTTCACCATTCAAATTTTGTTAAATTCAGCATTTTATTCTCTACACAATAAAGCCATAAAAATAGCATGTTACTTTAGCACAAAATAATCTTATAGATTAAATGAATAAAAACCCCATAGGATTAAAATTATTAATTCATAAAATAAATTGGGAAAAGCCTTAAAAACTAATCTTTAATGTTTTCACCAAACTTCAGAATAATAAAACTTTATCTCACATATTAAAACCCATAAACTTGTATGTTTATTATTTGTGGAAGTTTTATCTATTTATTGAATGTACTGTTTACTTTTTCCATATCGAGAAGACTACGAGTTCGTCGAGGAGCCGGAGTTTTATCCCGAGGTTCCTCCATCACCATTTGCTAAGCAAGGCAAGTCATCGAACCCTCCTGTGGAAATAGTTGATCATCATCGAGCCCAGTTTTTCATAACTACCGCTATAACTCATAGGATATTATTGCATTAGTAAAATATCAAGCCCTACACTTATATTTATTAGATCCCCGTCCTTGTGTGCAAACTCAAGCCATGCTTATTGAGCCGTAACTACTTGTCACTCTACTATAAAATATTATCTAGTGCCCAATGTACCGGCACAACTGCTATAGGATAAAAAGAATGAGTCGTAGATAGATGGATTCTGTTATATGAATTTCCGTGTTATTCTTGTCTCTGGACTCTGTTGGAGTTGGCTATGTTATAAGTATGGTGGGTTCCGGGTGCAAGCTCGGGAACTGGTTGGTCGCACCCGGGGCACTATAAGGACCGGTCTGCGGGATCTGTTGCAAAGCATTTCCATTCCAACCACAAGTCTAATGGGTAAGTCCTAACTGGAAGTATGGAACAATCCGACTCGATGCACCATAGTGGAGGGGGCAAGGGGCAACCTGTGGGTGACTTGTACCGACGAGGCTCAAGGGGGCGTATGGTGGGGCTCCAACGCGTCGGGACACCATATGAAACCTATAAGAGGGTGCTGTTGAGTCGAGGAGGACCATATGGAAGGTTTTGACACGATTTCCCGTGGTATGGGTCATCTCGTTACACTTTGGTGTAGGTGATGAGTGTGTGCCTTGTGGGTACAGTGGTACATCTCTGATCAGAGTAATTTAATCTTTTTGAAAAGCCGATCCCACGGTGAAGGACGGGTTGTGTGACTACTCGCAGTTAGTTTACTATTGTGTGAATGGTTGAGTTATTCATGGCATGTAAGGACTGTTGAGCGAGGTGGGGCTGACTGTACCCCTCGAGTTAGAAGATGATGATGCATACCCATGTTTACATTTCAGTACTAATAAATTGATCACATTCAATTGCTTTACAAATTATGCTCTTCCGCAAAATTAGCCACTATCTCCCTTGTTATTATCTTGCATTATAATTGCATTCGGTGTCTTGCTGAGTACATTTGTACTCACCCCCATTGACTTACACCACCAGAGCCCGTCTACTACGAGAAGGATGAAGGTCTGGAGTAGCGACCCAGTCAAGGCGAGACTGGAAGGAGGCATTCATCTAGGACCCTTATTTTATTAGTTTCTCTTCACCTTTATTCACTTTTGTACTAATGCGGTCTACGAACCGTGAATGATTGCTCGTATTGTACGTGGCCGCATGATGAACGTCTTGTTTTATTGATTTTCTATGGAATTTCAATAAAAGTCATGATTTATTAAATCGGGGCGTGACAAGATGGTATCAGAGCCGACTTGACTGTAGGAAGCCAAACAGACCTGACCCTAGGACTTATATTAACTATATTTTCCTACAAAATTACTTACCCTCTCATCTTCCGAGATTTTCACAAAAACTTTCTCTCTTTTGTAGATGTCGGTTCGTACCCTGAGCGGGAACCTTCGCGACGAGGCTGGATTCATCCGCGAGCTACGCATGCTCGTCGGTTTCCTCAGATTTGAGCACGAGCCGATGTTCCATGGAGTCTTCCCCGACGAGGAAGAGAGCTACTGTGAGGTCACCATCATCATCCAGCCCTCTCCTCAGACAGCCCACACCTATCGAGGTGGAGGACCTACCTTCTTGGTAGCCAGCCAGCGCACCGCCCTCCAGGCCCTCACCGAGCTCCGGATGATCTACGACAGTGAGCTCTATGACATGGATTATCGCTTTGTGCCCCTTCGCACTCCAGGAAGTCCCCACAGCGTCTACGTCAGCACGCTCTCCCAGCGCCATTCTGCGATTGGACACACCGTACGTTTGTTGGAGGCAATAGATGAGCTCCACTATGAGGCACTACAGGATGCCAACGGACAGCGCGACACGATCGACTTTTACCGACACTCTTCCGAGGATCTGAACCACGAGAACGGAGATCTTCGTCGCCGTATCCAGTAGGGACATCGATTGGCTGCCGAGGCAGAGGAGATACGAAGCCAGAATGAGATCCTACGGCAGCGCGTCACCAACAATCCTCAGCTCCGCCATCAGATTGAGAAATTGAAGAAGGACATCGAGGAGATCGCACCCCTTCCGCCCCGCAAGAAGAAATCGCTTCGGATCCCTACCGTGAGGCCCAAGAGGATTTCCCGCAGCGCACCTCCCGCCGGACCTTCTAGTTCCACCACCCCGACCATCTCCATCGAGCCCGTGGTCGAGTTGTCCCTTGAGCTGCCATAGACGTAGTAGTTACGATTGATTGTTTCCTTTTAATATTTTTGAGTGTAATGCCACTCATGTCAAATATAAGGCATGAGTGAAGAATTAAATAAAAGACAATAAATGTAATCGCAAGAACGACACATTTTGAAATAAAGCTTAGTATCAATTTCCCCTAAGAAGAGGTTATCTATTTTGGAAACTTCGGGATGACGAACACTCAGGTTCCGATGCTCCCCAAAATGGAGGAGAGAACGGCAACTTGCCCCAGTGGGGAGCAACCAGGCAAAGGCAATCCCTAGTCGCCAACCACCCCACCCTGGCTGAGATGATGGCCAATCAGAATCAGTTGGTGGCTGCTCTATTGAACCAAATGCAACAGCAGCAGTAGCAGATGCAGGAGCAACATGCTCAATTTTTCCGCCTCCACCAACAGCCCGAGCTGCCTCGCCCTGCCACTCCCGCTCCCGCAATCGCCTCCTAGCTCTCGGAATTCCTTCGAGTCCGCCTACCCACATTCTCAAGCACCACCAACCCCATGGAGGCTGGTGACTGGTTGAGAACCATTAGCAAGAAACTAGACCTCCTGACTTGTACTGAGCAGGAGAGGGTAGCTTTCGCCGCCCATCAGCTTCAGGGTCCCACCGCAGAATGGTGGGACAAGCTGCGCGAGACCTTGCCCGAGGGACACGTCCACACTTGGGCGGAGTTCTCCACTGCCTTCCGCGCAGCCCATGTCCCGGACGACATTATTGCCTAGAAACAGTAGGAATTTCGGGACCTGCAACAAGGGAGCAGGACCGTCACTGAGTACCTACATGAATTCAACAGGTTGGCCCGGTACACGCCCAAGGAGGTCCGTACCGATGCAGCCAGACAGTCCAAGTTCCTCCGGGGATTGAAGGATGAGCTGTCCCTTCAGCTCATTTCCGGAGATTACGCCAACATTTAAAAGTTGGTGAATAAAGCTATTATTCAGGAGACCCAGCAGAACAAGGTCGACCTGAAGAAAAAGCGGATGATCGCCTTCAGGAAGAATCAAGGCATGCCACAAAGGCCCCTATTCACACCCCCTCCACCGGCGACACAATATCATCTGCGCCCAGTGTATCGTCTGACGCCACCCGCCGCCAACGCCGGAGCTGGACAGCCTCGCCCCGCTCCCGCCGCACCAGCCGCTCCACCCGCCCCGGCCAAGAAGGCGGAAATTCTGCGTGACAAGCACGACAAGCCCGTGATCTGCTTCAACTGCCGCCAGGAGGGGCATTACTCCCACTAGTGCCCTCACCCTAAGCGTGCTCAAGGAGTTGCATCAAACTCGGCCATCCGCGCCCGCGTCAACCACGTCACCGCCGAAGAAGCCCAGGCCGCGCCAGAGATCGTTATGGGTAAGTTCACGGTACATTCAGCCCTTGCAGTCATTTTATTTGATGCTGGAGCTACGCACTCCTTTATATCAATGGCTTTTGTGGAAAAGAATGATCTGGAGATAAGTGAACTACCAAGACCCGTATTAATAGCCACCCCTGGCAAACAAACTCTCGCCCATTCCTATAGTCCAAGGGTATGGGTAGATATCCAAGGCACAAAATTTTTGGCCGACCCCATCCTAATAGAATGCCAAGGATTGGATCTCATTCTAGGAATGGATTGGCTCAATAAACACCAAGGAGTGATAAGATGTGCCCGAAGACAAGTAATTGTGACCAGTGAAGAAGGGACTGTCGTCACATTTCAGATGCCGAGCCTGAAGTTCGGAAGACCAAGGCTGCACCAGATTACCTTGGAGGAGATACCGGTAGTCTGTGAGTACCTAGACGTTTTTTCCAGAGGATTTACCAGGAATGTCACCCAAGAGGGATATTGAGTTCCGTATTGACTTGGTACCCGGAACCACTCCCATATACAAGAGACCATACAGAATGGCCACCAATGAGCTAGCTGAGATGAAGAAACAGCTGGAGGATCTTGAAAAGAAGGGATACATCAGACCTAGTACATCTCCGTGGGGTGCCCCGTCATCTTCGTTAAGAAGAAAGAGGACAAGGCTAAGAGTATGTGTGTGGATTACCGCGCTTTGAATGAAGTAACCATCAAGAACAAGTACCCGTTACCCATGATCGATGACCTATTTGACCAACTAAAAGGAGCTACGGTATTTTCCAAGATTGACCGACGGTCCGGATATCATCAGCTGAGGATTCGAGAGGAGGATATACCCAAGACGACTTTTACCTCTCGCTATGGATTATATGAGTGCACGGTTATGTCTTTTGGATTGACCAACGCCCCTGCCTTCTTCATGAATATGATGAATAAGGTGTTCATGGAGTATTTGGACAAATTTATCGTGGTTTTTATAGATGACATCCTCATTTATTCCAAGGATCAGAAGGAGCACGAGACCCACATCCGGTTGACCTTAGGAAATCTAAGAGAACACCAGTTATACGCCAAGTACATCAAGTGCATGTTTTGGACGGCAGAAGTAAAATTCCTTGGACATATCATCTCTCCACAAGGCATTGCAGTAGATCCTGCCACCGTGGAAGCAGTTACGGATTGGCTGCCACCCACCAACGTATCGGAGATACGAAGTTTTCTGGGTTTGGCCGGGTATTATCGGAGGTTTATTGAGAATTTTTCCAAGATAGCCAAGCCTATGACCAAGTTATTACAGAAGGGAGAGAAGTTTGAATGGACTACTGAGTGCGAGGAAAGCTTTCGCACCCTCAAGACCCGGCTGGTGTCAGCACCCATACTGACCCTACCAGATATCCGGAAGGACTTCCATGTTTATTGCGACGCATCTCGCCAAGGATTGGGATGTGTTCTCATGCAAGACGGAAAGGTTATTTCATACGCCTCTCGTCAGTTAAGACCTCATGAGCTAAATTACCCGACCCATGACTTGGAATTGGCCACTGTTGTGCACGCCCTTAAGATATGGAGGCATTATTTGGTCGGAAATCGCTGCGAAATCTTTATGGGTCACAAGAGTTTGAAGTACCTCTTCACGCAGCCGGACCTCAATCTAAGGCAAAGGCGATGGTTGGAATTAATAAAAGACTACGACTTAGGTATTCACTACCACCCCGGAAAAGCAAATGTGGTAGCTGATGCATTAAGTCGTAAGGGATATTGCACCGCCATCGTGATTCAGGATCACGCGCCCTTACTCTATAAGGAGATGGAAAAGCTAAACCTTGGGTTAACCACAGGAGCATATCTAGCCACCTTGGAGACCCAGCCAGTTCTATTTGAGCAGATCCGTGAGGCCTAGTTGGAAGACCCGGATATAGCTGCCATTAAGAAGAACATGAGACAAGGTAAAGCCCCAGGATTTTCAGAAGACGAGAATGGCACCGTATGGTTTGGAACCCGGATATGTGTGCCGGATAAACCAGAGATAAAGACCCTTATCCTAAGGGAAGCCCATGATACTTTATACTCCATCCATCCCGGAAGTACCAAGATGTACCAAGACCTAAAGGAACGCTATTGGTGGGTTAGCATGAAGAAAGAGATTGCTCAGTTCGTCGTAGAATGTGACACCTATAGAAGAGTAAAGACAGAACATCAGAGACCCGCAGGACTGTTACAGCCACTTAAAGTGCCTGAATGGAAATGGGAAGAGATCGGTATAGATTTCATCACCGGACTCCCAAAGACCCAGCTTGGATACGATTCTATTTGGGTAATCATTGACCGACTAACGAAAGTAGCACACTTCATAGCCGTTAAGACGACCTTCAGTGGCCCTAAGCTCGCAGAGTTGTACATGGCCCGCATTGTGTGTCTTCATGGAGTGCCCAAGAAGATAGTGTCCGACAGAGGAAGTCAGTTTACCTCTCGTTTTTGGAAGAACCTTCAAGAGGAGTTGGGAACAAGATTGAACTTTAGTACTGCTTACCACCCTCAGACAGATGGACAAACGGAAAGAGTGAATCAGATATTAGAGGATATGCTACGGGCATGCGTTTTGGATTTTGGAGCAACTTGGGACAAGAGTTTACCGTACGCCGAGTTTTCGTACAACAACAGTTATCAAGCCAGCCTTCAGATGTCCCCGTTCAAAGCCCTATATGGACGTAAGTGTAGGACGCCTCTACTTTAGGATCAAATCGGTGAATCCCAAGTGTTTGAAACAGACATCCTTCGGGAAGCTGAAGAGAAGGTACGGATCATCAGAGACCGACTCAAGATAGCCCAATCACGACAAAAGAGCTATGCGGACAATCGTCGCCGAGATCTAGCCTTTGAAGAAGGAGATCACGTTTACCTCCGAGTCACACCTCTCCGTGGCACTCAACGGTTTAATATGAGAGGAAAGTTGGCACCTCGATATGTTGGACCTTTTCCCATTGTTCGACTCCAAGGTGAAGTCGCTTATCAGTTGGAACTACCACCCTCACTAGCTGGGGTACATGACGTGTTTCATGTGTTCCAACTAAAGAAGTGTCTCCGAGTCCCAACAGAACAGGTAGACCTGCAATAGTTGGATGTTCAAGAGGACCTGACCTATGTGGAAAAGCCTGTCAAGATATTGGAAGTCAAAGAAAGGACCACCAGAAGTCGCGTCATCTGCTTCTGCAAAGTCCAGTGGAGCAATCACCCCTTAGAGGAAGCTACGTGGGAAAAAGAGGAAGAACTCAAAGCCCAGCATCCGAAGTTATTCGAGGATTGATCCGAATCTCGAGGACAAGATTCTCTGTAAGGGGGATAGGATTGTAACACCCTAAGATTTAAAAGAAATAAAATAAAAGAAATATATTAATAAAAGAATTTCTGGATTTTATTATTAAAGAAAAACTCCTAAAAGGACCCTAATAAGGCCAAACAGAGATAAATATTCACAATTTGGACTTGAAAAATTTATGGAATAAACTAGAGGCCAAGATATAATTTTAGGAATTTTTACAAATTTTTATCAACAATGATTTAACCCTTAATCAAATAAATGAATTACTGGATTTATTTTAATCAGAAAACAATTAAAAATCTAAATGGGCCTCAACCCTCAAAGTCTCTGAGCCCAGCCCAGTCCAAGCCGCCAGTCACTGACGAGTGGGACCCAGCTGTCGGCGCCAAGTCCCGTCTCTCTCTCCCACCCGCGCCCCGCTCGGCCCCACCCGTCAGCCTCCGCCGCGCACCTCTCTCTCTGGCCAATCGGCCCCGCCTGTCGGCCCTCCTTTTTCTGCTTTGCCCACTGACAGGTGGGAGCCACCTGTCAGCTTCGTCTTCCTCGTTGGAAGGGGATTCCCCCCTTCCTTATCTGGCGACCCCCCTCTGGATTTCTGCCGCCAGCCACCCGATCTCATCAATCCGGCCCCGGATTCCTTTTCCCCGACCCCCGGCGATCGCTTTCCCTCTTTTGCCACGCGGATTCACCCCCTATGGAAGCTAGCCGAGCTAAAGGAAACCCTCGCCGGCGCAAAATAGGAACCCTTTTGGGTTTCCTCCGTTTCCCTTGCCATATTCACCGCCGGCGACCCCTATAAGTACCCCTCCCCTCGCCGCACTCAGCCCACATGGCTTGTGTCCGAGCCGTAGCCTTCAGAGCGCTCCCCGTCGGCTTTCGGCTTTTCTCCGCTCATCCGTCTCCAGACATCGATCACCGTCGATTCCGGCCGCCTCCATCCTAGCCACCGCCACCGTCGAGTCCGTCGTCGACCGCCTGTCCTCGGCAACCCCTCGGTTGGTCGTGGAACCCGTCAGATCGCCGTCGCCGTCGAGCTCCCGAAGACCTCCTTCGTCTACCCCTCGCCGTCAGTCGCCATCCATCGCCCTTCGTCGCTGCCAAAGGTATGGTCGAGACCGCCATGACCTCCTCTGTCCATTTTCGCCGAGAGCTAGGACCATAGGCGCTCGCCACCACCGTCGCCACCGCAACTGAGCCCCGCCGTCGCCGGAGAGGAAGGGTACGTGGCCCTCTACGCGCGTGCCGTGCCAGATTGAATCCTGGCCGCACGATCACGATCGGAGCGCACAGGTTTAATCCCTTCGGGATTTAATCATAGCCGTAGATCTGGTCAAAGGGGTACGGAGCGATCACAGCCGTCGATCGCTACTTAAACCCCTGGATCGATCTCGTGCGTCCACGCGTACCCGTTCGGTGCGTTTTAATCCTGGCCGTCCATTTTCACTTAAGCCTCCCGCCTCACATCTGGCCGCTGGATCTAGATCCAACGGTCCGGACCGCTCGGGTCCACACGCACAGTGGCCCAGTCCACCGTGGGCCTGGCTCACCGTGGACCAGAGCCCATTTTCCAGTTTAAATAAAATTCCAGAAAATTGTTTAAACTTTGAAAATTCATAACTTGCTCATTTTAACTCCAAATTTCACCATTCAAATTTTGTTAAATTCAGCATTTTATTCTCTACACAATAAAGCCATAAAACAGCATGTTACTTTAGCACAAAACAATCTTATAGATTAAATGAATAAAAACCCCTTAGGATTAAAATTATTAATTCATAAAATAAATTGGGAAAAGCCTTAAAAACTAATCTTTAATGTTTTTCACCAAACTTCAGAATAATAAAACTTTATCTCACATATTAAAACCCATAAACTTGTATGTTTATTATTTGTGGAAGTTTTATCTATTTATTGAATGTACTGTTTACTTTTTCCGTATCGAGAAGACTACGAGTTCGTCGAGGAGCCGGAGTTTTATCCCGAGGTTCCTCCATCACCATTTGCTGAGCAAGGAAAGTCATCGAACCCTCATGTGGAAATAGTTGATCATCGTCGAGCCCAGTTTTTCATATCTACCGCTATAACTCATAGGATATTATTGCATTAGTAAAATATCAAGCCCTACACTTATATTTATTAGATCCCCGTCCTTGTGTGCAAACCCAAGCCATGATTATTGAGCCTTAACTCCTTGTCACTCTACTATAAAAATATTAGCTAGTGCCCAATGTACCAGTACAACTGCTATAGGATAAAAAGAATGAGTCGTAGATAGATGGATTCTGTTATATGAATTTCCCCGTTATTCTTGTCTCTGGACTCTGTTGGAGTTGGCTATGTTATAAGTATGGTGGGTTCTGGGTGCAAGCTCGGGAACTGGTTGGTCGCACCCGGGGCACTATAAGGACCGGTCTACGGGATCTGTTGCAAAGCATTTCCGTACCAACCACAAGTCTAATGGCTAAGTCCTAACTGGAAGTATGGAACAATCCGACTCGATGCACCATAGTGGAGGGGGCAAGGGGCAACCTGTGGGTGACTTGTACCGACGAGGCTCAAGGGGGGGTATGGTGGGGCTCCGACGCGTCGGGACACCATATGAAACCTATAAGAGGGTGCTGTTGAGTCGAGGAGGACCATATGGAAGGTTTTGGCACGAGTTCCCGTGGTATGGGTCATCTCGTTACACTTTGGTGTAGGTGATGAGTGCGTGCCTTGTGGGTATAGTGGTACATCTCTGATCAGAGTAATTTAATCTTTTCGAAAATCCGAGCCCACGGTCAAGGGCGGGTTGTGTGACTACTCGCAATTAGGTTACTATTGTGTGAATGGTTGAGTTATTCATGGCATGTAAGGACTGTTGAGCGAGGTGGGGCTGACTGTACCCCTCGAGTTAAAAGATGATGATGCATACGCATGTTTACATTTCAGTACTAATAAATTGATCACATTCAATTGCTTTACAAATTATGCTCTTCCGCAAAATTAGCCACTATCTCCCTTGTTATTATCTTGCATTATAATTGCATTCGGTGGCTTGCTGAGTACGTTTGTACTCACCCCCGTTGACTTACACCACCAGAGCTCATCTACTACGAGGAGGATGAATGTCTGGAGTTGCGACTCAGTCAAGGCGAGACTGGAAGGAGGCGTTCATCTAGGACCCTTTATTTTATTAGTTTCTCTTCACCTTTATTCACTTTTGTACTAATGTGGTCTACGAACCGTGAATGATTGCTTGTATTGTATGTGTTCACATGATGAACGTCTTGTTTTATTGATTTTCTATGGAATTTCAATAAAAGTCCTGATTTATTAAATCGGGGCGTGACAACACATCACTATGTTCCTCAATCGGATTGATGAACTAATTATAGAAGAATCTGATTGTCCAATTCACAACCATGCTACAACCTCAACTGACCAAGCAAGTGAACATACATATATGGTTAATTTCAGGCGGGAAATTGCTAATGCAATGTTGGCAGACCGTCAACAACATTATGGAAACTAAGTCGTTATTGTATTGTGTGCTGATTTCTCTTTTATGAGGACTATTTATTGCTAAAACTTTAGTGTAAGGCTCTCTTGTGTGCTGATTTTTCTTTTATGAGGGTTGTTTATTACTAAAACTTTATTATAAGGTTGTCTTGTGTGCTGATTTTTCTTTTATGAGGACTACTTATTGCTAAAATTTTATTGTAAGGTTGTGTTATGTGCTGAATATAGTATCAAGTTGTTTCATAGGTAATAAATGGACGTGGAGAAAACAACTGAGGGACTTAGGGTAGCAGCTGCCCATGCTTCATGGACATCGACAATGTCCTCTTTCATGCTTTCTCACCTAGCTAATGTAGTGGCTAATGGTACTAGGACTTCATCTGGCTTTAAAAAAATTCATCTTAGTGCATGTGCCAAGGCTGTGAATGAAAAGTTTATCACTAGGCTCACTACTGACCAGATTAAGGGTCCCTTTGGTTTGGCTTCCGGAAGCAGCTTTTGCTTCCTGGAAGCCAAAAGCCAATCCAAAGGGTATATTTCTACCCAGCGGCTTTTAGTAAAAGCAACTTTTGGTGCAGTGTAAATGTGAAAGCTCCTCCAGACCTGCTTTCTGCGGCTTTTGGCTTCGCAACCATACAAAATTTCATAAATTGACATTTCAAATTTCATACAACCATACAAAATTCCATAAATTGACATTTCAAATTTCATACAACCATACAAAATTTCATAAATTGACATTTCAAATTCCATACAACCATACAAAATTTCATAAATTGACATTTCAAATTTCATACAACCATACAAAATTTCATAAATTGACATTTCAAATTTCATACCATACAAAATTTCATAAATTAACATTTAAAATTTGATACAACCATATAAAATTTCATAAATTGACATTTCAAATTTCATACAACCATACAAAATTTTATAAATTGACATTTCAAATTTCATACACCCATACAAAATTTCATAAATTAAATTTTTTACACAGCTCACAGCTCAAAGCAACTTGTTCACAGTCGTTTCAGCCAAACGACTTTGAGCTTTCTCACAGCTGACTTCCCACAGCAGCTTTTCCACAACCCACAGCCCACAGCAGCTTTTTCCCACAGCCACAGCTCAACCAAACACACCCTAAGAATCATTTGAAAACATGGCAAAGAAGGTATGCAAAAATAACCCAGTTTAGAAAATTAAGTGCTGCTAGTTGGGATGAGGATAATTTCATTATTACTTTTCACGTTGAGCACTAAATAATTATATTCGGGTATATTTATACCAAGTATTCATTCTTGTCTTCATTGGATACCAATCTCATGTTTATTTGTAACAAGTCGATGTTGTGTTGTAGGATCATAAAAGAGATGTTGAGTTTTTTAACAAGCCTCTAGAACACTATAGTGTGATGCTCACTATTTTTGGGAATAGCATGACTATGGGAAGATTTGCAAAAGATTCAACTTTAGCACTATGTGACAATGAGAATGAAGATGACAATGGAGGCTGCAAAGATGGTCCTGGTAGTACAGATGACAATGGCACATCACCATCTAGAGGTAAGGCCAAGAAAGTTAAGACCACTGCAACGGAGGAAGATGGGGCACTAATTGCTACATTCAACTCTATTGGTGACAAGCTTGCTAGTGCTATTGAGAAGGCTAGTTCATCCAACAAAAATGATGTGCCGACTGATTTATTTGATAACCTAAGCAGTCTTCTAGGATTTGAGGAGGCTCATGTTTCATTCTACTATGCATATTTGGTTTCCAACCCACATATTGCTCGAGCTTTCAATGCTCTTCCATTTAACCACAAGATAAATTGGTTTGTGATGTTTGTTAGTGAGAAGTTTCCTGTACCATAGTCTAGTTAGTAGTACTTCAAATGGATGTGCAGATGGTAATACTTTTGGGCATTGAACTTGTTGTTAGTAGTTAAAATGGATGTGCTAGGGAATACTTTTGGGTGTTGAACTCGCTGTTAGTAGTTGAAATGGTTGTACTTTTGGATGTTGAACTTGTTGTTAGCACGAGAATACTTTTGAAAAACTGTTTGAGGTAGAAAGAACATTTCTATGCTTGTCTTGTTGTGCAAGGATAAATTCTAGATTACTTGTTACTTGTACAGTTTTGCACCCTGTTCATGTGTGCTGATTTGTCAAATGTGTTGTTTTGGTGTTGCCATGTATTGCTTGAGCACCAGCAGTCAGATTTGTTTGCATGTGTGTACCACCCGTGTAGATTTGGTGTTGCATGCGTGCTGTCTCCATCAACTGGAAGCATTTGCGCTCTTTTACTATGCGTCGTTCAATGCTAATTTGTACTGTATCTTCTCCTGCAAATTGAATTCAAACGGTATATGTATATGTACAGAGGCTGACCGTGATCATATCAGTACTTGTGTCTATAATTTGTGTTGTTTGATTATGCAAATTGAGTTCAACTGGAAGCATTTGCGTTGTTTGATCATGCAACAACAAATACAAGAATTCAAGAAGTTATTAGTTGGGAGGTAACCATATTCATTTGTTTGACATTCAATCCTTACAACAAAACAACATGTAGAATTATTCCATCCCATTTCATCCCTTCAACCAAACAACAAACATGAATCATTCCATCCCTACAACCAAACAGATCCTATCCCAAAAAACAGGGATGATCCCATCCCATCCCATCTAGTCTCAGAACCAAACGGACTCTTAAGAAATAATTCATATTTTGAGTTGGGAATTTTTTGTTAAATTCTCCAAGTAAAAAAGAAAATTTTAGAAAAATTTTCTAAATTTTTAGGACCTTTTCAACTAGCATAGAAATTACAAATGAATTTCAGCAATTATATTAATTGAAAAATAAATTTAAATTCCTGTTGGGCCACCTCCCTCCAATCTCTCTCCGCGGCCCAACCCACTCGTGCTTTCTCAATGGCAGTTGGGCCCTGCCCCTCTCTACTGCATGAAACCCACCTGACAGCCTCGCGCGCTCGCTGTCGTCACTTACCCGTGGACCCCACTTGTCAGTCCAATCATCCCCAACTTTGACTCTCGCTAGAATTCCCCGCCGCCGCCACAAACTCTAAAATATGGCGCTTGAATCCGTGATCTCCGGCACTACCACCCCTATAAAACCCTCTGCCTTGATCCCCCGAACTCGTTCCACCCCTTAGCTTCACTGATTGTCGTCTCATCGCCGGTGATCACTAGAAAACCCTCCATCGCTCTGTTTTAGCTCCGACAGCCTCGCCTCGCCGCCGATGACCCCACCATCCCTCGCCACCATCACCACCGTGATTGCCACCACCTCCTCGTCCTCGGCATCGACCCCGTTTGGCCTCCCCATCACCGGATTTCAATGGAGTCACCAGCCCAAGGACTTCCTTCTGCCTCCGCTCATCACTGGCCACTGCCCACCATTGTCGGACCCTATCTCAGGTACCAGAGTGATCCCTGTCCTATTCTGGTTCATTCATGACTTTAGATTGCCAAGCAATCGCTCGTCATCGCCGTAATCCTCGCTGCTGCCCTCTGTCGCGTTCGACAATGCGCCCGCGTGCTGGATCAGATCTCAGTCATCCGATCTGTGGCGTGTTGTCTAGATTAAATTGCGACGTGGCTCATTGTGGTGCATCCATCGTACTAGTTCGCTACGTTTTAATCTGGGTCATCTGTTTTCACTTAAGAACCATGCCTTGCCCTGCACCGTTTGATTGGGATCCGATGCCCTCAATCGCTTGGTACACAACGCACGTGCGTGAGTTCTCCAAGGACTCAGTCTGCCATGGACTTTTTCTATTTTTCAGTTCAAAAATAATTCCATAATTTATTCAAACTTCAAAAATTCATATCTTTCACATCCTAACTCCAAATTCATTTATTCAAATTCTAGTTTAACCCTCATAATTTTCTCTACAACGTGAACTAATTTAATTTCATGAATTGTACTATTTATTTTCCTCCTTTTAATTGTGCTTTCCTCGTTTTGTGTGCTTTTAGAGTTTGAAGATGTCGAGGAGTCATCTTCGTATTTTTTTGAGCAAGGCAAGTCACACCTCATGCCTTAAACATATTGAACCTATGTTTTCAAAGTAGTTATTGCTATAACACATAGGAATTAATTACATTAGTCCAATTAAAACCTACAGTTATATTTATTTAGATCCCTTAACCTTGTTGTGCAAACCCAAACCATGCTTTTGATCCATTTTCCCTTGTCGCCCTGAATACTAAAATATTAGTTAGTGCCCAAGTATTGACACACTTCCTTATTATTGCTACAAATGACTCGTACACTAGAATGGCTACTTTATTCTTCTATATGTCCCTAGATATGTATCTTCTCATGGTTCTAAAAGATGGAAGCAATATTTGGAAAATGTCTAAGCTAATGGTAAAGGTGGGATTCTAGGTACAAGCGAGTCTACTGATTGGTAGCACCCGGGGAACTATAAGGACTGGTCTACAGGATGTATTACAAAGCATTTCCGTACAAGCCACAAGTCTAGTGGGTAAGGCCTAACCTGACGTATAGGTCGGTTCAGCAGGATGCACCGAGCAGTGGGTCTAAAGAGTTGAGAAGAAAGAACGCCTTGTTTCCTTTTTATTGACCAGACACAATGTCACAAAAGGGGGTCTATGTAATCCAAGTGTTGGAGCGTCAGCGAAACCTAGTGTGGTTGTCCTTCTACTGAGACGATTTATGTCAAAGGGTTTTGGAAGGACTTTGGTAAAGATCTGTAGAATTCTTGCATTGTGGGTAAATTTGTACACCTCTGATCATAGTACAATCTTTTCAAAAAGGCGTGCCTATGGTTATGGCCGAGCCAAGTGATGTTTTATGCAGTTAGTCAAAATAACTTGAATGTGAATGTTGACTAGTTTCTGAAGGACTATTGTGTGAGTGAGTACAATTTTGCTACTCGAGGTAGTGAATAGTTTATCATATCATTTATTTTCTATTCATTAAACATGTTCACCATAAATACTTAACTACAAAAATGTACTTCTATGCAAAACAAGTCATATGTCTATCCTTTGATATTACCTTTGCATTTATGTTGCATTTGGCGACTTTTTGAGTACGTTTTTTACTCATCCTTGTTGAATAACCCCTTTTTAAATGTTGAGTTTGTTGAAGAAGAAGATCTAGAGTAATATGTCCCATTCAAGGCGCGATTCTAGGAGCAAGATGTTCGATGTTTTGGAGTCTTTCATTTTGTTAGATTATTTTCAGTGTAATAAAATAGCCTCTGAGCTATATTTTGTTTGACGTAAGACATTGTCGCTTGATGGGCATTTTGTAAGTTGATTTTCTTAAGGAAATTAAATAGACTTGAAATTGTGAAATTTTGGGGTGTTAAAAGATGGTATCAGAGCCGACTTAACTATAGGAAGCCAAACAAACCTTATATTTAGGACTTATATGGATAAAAATCTCTATTTGCGAAAACTCTTATTCTCCTTGCTTTTTATTTCCTTGACTCCACTTACCTCATTTGATGGAGACTTCTCTAAAATTTTTTATAGAATGTTGACCCCTCTGCACAGTTTTTGCCAAGATCTTGACAGTTTTGTTGAAGAGCTTCGTCTGCTGACAAAATTCCTCGGATTCAAGTTGGAGTCTGAGTTTCAAGGAGAGTTCGCTAAGGAAGGAGACGACACCTATGAAGTTTTGATTTGTCTCTATAGAAATAAAGTTGAATTCTTCACTGTCACTGCCACTGCTAGAGGATTTGAGACTGCTTGTCAAGAAGTAGCACTCCAGATGCTTGTAGAATTGAAGTTCGTATACGAGGATCATCTTCATACTTCAGCATTTCTTCCATTGCCATCTAGGGATAGAGACTCTACAACCAGCACTTATGTTGGTTGTGAAGACTCCAGTGACCCGGTGCATGCTAGAGTTGTTTGTCTTCTCAAGGTGATGGATAATTTGCATTCAAAAGCAAGAGATGATGCTGCCTTGAAAGGAGAGCAAGTGGACCGTCTCTAGCATCAGAATGAGAAGCTCAAGTGCCAGATCAAGGAAATGGAGGAAGAGAGAGCTTGCATTCCAAGTCATGGACCATGTATTCATAAGACTGTGAAGAAGTCTACTCGTTGTCTGCATAGCCGAAGGAGTCCAACACCAGTGCCTTCCTCGATGCTACCAGCAAGTGAAGATCATTACGGAATTTAGTGGGTTGCCATGTCCATAGAGGAATAGGAACCTGAAGAGCTCGAGCCTATGGTTGAAGAGAGGATTGAGAGTGTCCTTCCTTAGCAATGGTCACTAGGAGATCATTAGCTTCGCATTAGTCTTTTGTGGTTGTTTGTTTTTCTTGTTTGTGCCATATCTCTTGATGGTTTGTATCAAGGATATGTAGAGTCTTTTGTTTAGGGCCACCACACCTCTCCTCTCCCTTCCTTCTTGATATCAAGAGTTGATATTGAGATTTGTCCCCGGTTCTCACGAGCGGTGCTAGCACGCCGACATGGGAGCAATCCTTCCCTGTACGTGTGGACTCCATGGAAGCATTGCTCGAAAAGCAATGCTCATCGTCTTCTTCATGTGGACATCGACAATATTCGTCGATTGGATCGTCGAGGAATGGGCAGAGTGAGATGAGGATAAGCGAGGACACTCTTCCCCAACATCTTCTTCCACTACACTAGCGCGTCTCGCGTTAGAAGATAATGATTCATGATCCCTCACGCGCATGGTTCCACGGTTTGGAGGTGAAAATTTTGAATTTGTCGGCTAACGTAACTTCCCCGCGACCCAACAAATATGTGATGCTAGGTACCACTATTGATCAGTGAGTCAGAAAGGGTTTCCGGTGAACAATCATTTGTGTATGAACCTATCGGGTCACACACTTAAAGGGATGGATTAAGAAACTTGCTAAGAATTGGTTCTTGTGAAAGTGGGATATTGAAGGAATTGTTCCCAAGAAAATTCTGACTGGATCAGAAGTTACAATTATTTTCTGAATTAAAAATCGAGAGCTCAAATTAGAAGTTCCGATATGGTATTGAAAGTTCTGGTAATTTAAGGTTTGAGAAACCGACAGCTAAAATCAGAAGTTCCGAGGGTAACGGAAGTTCCAATAATTTCTGGGTTGCAAACCGAGAGTCCAGATCGGAAGTTCTGATCTAGGATCAGAAGTTTTGAGGCGGACAAAACAGATTTGATCTATTGGGCCTTAATGTGGATTTGGGCCTAGGGTCCTATCTCTATATAAAGAAAAGAGGTCTTTGGATATAGATCAGTTGCAGTTTAGATCAAATATAAACCCTAGCATCAAAGAACCTCTCTTTTCTATTCTTGATCACAATTGTTGAGATTGGGATTTCTCCTAGTTGTCACAATTGATGCTATCATGCGGGCGTGAGATCAATATCATCCCCGTACGTGTGGACTTCATAGAGACGTTGCTCGAATAGTGGCACCCGTGGTCTTCTTCATGTGGACATCGCAGGTCTTCACGGATTGAATTGTCGGGTAACGGACGGAGCAAGAAGAGGATAAGCGAGGACGTGCTTCCCCCAACATCATCTTCTGCTACACTAATGTTTCTCACGTTAGAAGGTAACGATTCATGGTCCCTCACGCGCATGGTTCTAGGGTTTGCGGGCAAAATTTTTGAAATTGACAGCTAGCATAGATTCCCCATGTCCCAATAGAGTGTACAAAGGATCTTAACATGGTCTTAATATTTAGGTGCCATCGAGCACCGCAATGCATGGATATCATGATATAGAGGAATGTATCTTATAGGTAGAATGTACACACTCTCTAGAGTGAAAACTATTTGAATTGTTAAGCCCATAATCATGTGCAAACCACATGATGATTTTTGTGATTAGTTTTTTAAATGGTGATATGTTAGAGGATTATCCATAGTGGGTTCCAAGTGGTGTAGCTTATGTGGTCAATACAATTGTATGTCTATTTATGAATTAGTAACTATTATTAACTTTATTAATTTCTACTCTTAAATTGTTTTTATTTAAAGTTGGCTTTAAACAAATAAACCCTATTATCCCTTATACTAGTAGAGAAGTGTGCTTTTATCCACTCCTTTTAGTACATATTCTAATTCGAGACAGTAATAAAAGTCATCTACAACGGTTAAAAAGAGAAAGAAAGTTGTTGGTGGGTATAATCAGTACTGATAAAAAATTTAATGTCGGGTCGGGAGATCACCTAGTACTAAACTTATTATACCGACCGGGGTCCCTAACCGGTACTAAAATCTTGGACATTAATACTCAGTGGGGAGCCTATATAGTCCTAATAATTTTAGTATTATGTGGTCTCCCGAACAATACTAACCTATAATGAGGGTAATATGTACTTTTGTTAAGAAAAATACATCATGAATTATTTAAGACTTTTACTTATTTACAAATCTTAAATAATTAAGTCCATGTTTAATTGTACATTATTTAAATATATTATTTTTTACACAATTGGTTTAAATCCGTTTAGTGTTGACTGATAACACTACATCAATATTTTAGTACTAAAGGGGTTCCCAAACCATCATGCATATTCTAAAAAACTCGTGCAGTGAGACTACCTGCTACTAAAAGATCCATGTTAGTATGTTGTCCTAACCATATAACCCCAATAATCTCCTATTCCACCTCCTTCTTTCCACGTAGCTACCCATGTGACCGAAACTCTAGACTCACCGATTATGTCTCTTTCATCCGCCTAGCCCACCACCCCTATCATCACGAGCACCATAGTGTGTCGACAAGGTGATCAACATGAAAATACTGCCAGACATCACGAGAGAGACAACATCCCCGCTGCCCACAATGTATGTTGTTCCTCATTTTTTATATTTTTACGTCCTTGGACTACTACAATACAAAAAAACCAAAGTCATTTGGTCTACCATTAAGACTTGCCATATTGCATGTAATGGCGGGGTAGTGTTAGTCTGATCTTGCAGTTTTTTAGAATGGACATTAGGTTCAGTTTTAAAATTTGGTTAAAGGTGCTTTAATGCAATGAAGTTGTTTTAAATATGAAATAACCCACCTATAGGGCCTCCTCTCATCTCGTCCCTCTCACGAACATCGTCATCCTCGCCGTCCCACCTCTTCCCTCCATCTGACGACTAAGTGGGAATTTGGTTCCATGGACTAAAGTTTAGTCTGTGTCACATCGGATGTTTGGATATCAATTTGAAGGATTAAACGTGAATTCATTATAAAATAATTGTAGAATTAGAGGATTATTCGCGAGACGAATTTATTAAGCCTAATTAATCCATTATTAGCAAATATTTACTGTAGCATCACATTGTCAAATCATGGTATAATTAGGCTCAATAGATTTGTCTCGTGAATAATCTACCGATTTATGAATGTGTTTTATAAATAATCTATATTTAATACTCCAAAATAACATCGAAACATCCCATGTGACAGGACTAAACTTTGGAACTAAACCAAAACGGCACTAAGCCGGAAAAAATTCTATGGGGGGGCCTCAAACCCACCCCTATGAGGCCCTTCCCGGATGACTGACACGTGGAGACGGAGAAAATCCAACATGTGAGAAGAATCCAATAGTGAGCGTGGAATCTGGTGGCGAGTCTGGCGGAGCCGTAGACTGTGAGGTTCAGTGGCGGTGACGTGTTGGGTTACGGGGAAGCTACGCTAGCCGTCAAATTCAAAAATTTCGCCCTCCAAACCCTGGATCCATGCGTGGGAGGGATCATGAATCATTACCTTCTAACGCGAGACACGCTAGTGCAACGGAAGAAGATGTTGGGGAAGCGCGTCCTAGTTTATCCTCATCTTGCTCTGTCCATTCCTCGGTGATCCAATCAATGAAGATCATCGATGTCCACGTGAAGAAGGCGATGAGCGTCGCTGTTCGAGCAACGCCTCCACGAAGTCCACACATGTAGGGAAGGATTGCTCTAACGCCAACGTGCTAGCACTGCTCGTGAGAACCAGGGAGAAATCTCAATCTCAACTCTTGAGATCAAGAAGAAAAGGAGAGGAGAGGTGTGGTGGCTAGGGTGGAGCACTTGGGTCTTCTAAAAACCTATCTCCACGACCTCCTCCTCCATATTTATAATGCCAATGTGTGGGCTTTTAACCACAATTAGATCTCTAATAGATCCAATTTGTTATGTCTTGATGAGAACTTCCGATACCCCTATTAGAACTTCCAATAAAGATTTTTCATCTGTAACTCAGCCCGCATCGGAACTTTCGATACCCCTATCGGAACTTACGATCTGGTCTTTCGATCTCCAAAATAGAACACATCAGAACTTCAGATACCCCTATTGGAACTTCCGGTTTGAACTCTCTATCTCTGAATAATAAAAAATCAGAACTTCTGATTCCAAATCGGAACTTCCGATTTGAGCTCTTAGTTTCGCAAACCATAAATTATCGGAACTTCTGATACCATATCGAAACTTCCGATTTGAGCTCTTTGTTTCTAATTCAGAAAATAATCGAAACTTCCGATTCCAAATCAGAACTTCTGATCCTCGGAGAATTTTCTTAGGCACAATTCCTTCAATCTCCCACTTACAAAATAACCAATTCTTAGCAAGTTTATTAATCCATACCCTTAAGTGTGTGACCTAATAGGTTCATACACAAACGGTTGTTCATCGGAAACCTTTTCCAGCTCACTGATCAATAGTGGTACCCAACAGCACATATTGACCCCTGAAAGTGTGCAAAATCAAATTCCACTGAACCTTGATATATGCATGCACCAGTTCCTTTACCACATGACATCAGTCAAACTCAAGGCGAGAAACGTGTCACCCTCATTGGTGAGCTCGATATTTCACTCGAAGAAGTATTGGATTCAAATCATGACTAACTCTTTAGTCATAGTGGCATGGCCATGCACTTTTACAATACGACTACCTTGAGGGTGAGGAGCAATGTTGAAGAGCATGGGCCTCATGGCTCCAGATGTGATGAGTGATTGTCAACGGAAGTCAAAGAGGACATGAAGAGAATAGAAGACATGATGTGTCTGGGCCACATGTGACTCAGGTACACGGGCAGCGAGCGACTGTCGGGCAGAGGGGCCGCGAAGTCGGGCTAGCCCAATCTGAGTACATGGGCTAGGAGCAATAGAGGATCCATTGGTCTGTTGACCGGGATTGACTCAGGTACATGGGCGGCGAGCGATTGCCGGGATGAGGGAGCTGTGGAATCAGGCCGACCCAATCCGGGTACTCTATGCGAAGACGGTGGACGCTTTGTCAGTTTCGGTGAAAAACTAACGACCGCTGATCTCGGATCTGACCGTTCTGAGGCAAAGCCGTAGCTACTACGAAAGCTCCGCATCAGGACAAGATATCTTTATTTTGGATTTTACTATTTTGCCTTTAGGCCCACAGTCTGTCAGTCGAGTTTGTAAAAAACCCTAAGGGCATTTCGATCTTTTCCATTTTTATTTCAGCGTTTATAAAAAACCCTAGGGGTATTTTTGATTTTTCCTATTTATTGGGCTGCCTATAAAAAGGCCCCAATACCTAGGGTTAGGGTTACCCATTTTCATAAATTACTTTACCAATATCAAAAATTTGAGTCATCTTTTTCTTCCTTCTCTATTATTCACCGCCGCGGCATTTTTTCTTTGCTCTGTATTCATCGCCGCAATCTCCTCCTCTCCTCCCCGGCGTGATTTTCTCCGGGCTTCAAGCATCTACGCCGGGCGGCTAGTGCCTACAAGCAGCGCCTAGACCTATGCGCGGCGCCTAGCTTCTACGTGTGACAGCACGGCCAGCGGCAGCTGCAGCTGCGTTGCGCAGCGCATGACAGGAGCTACGCGAGGCTACATCCTAGTGCAGCACCTACGCACGGGAGCCAGGTGGAGTAGGCAACAGAATCGAGCAGCAGCAGTCACGAGGACAGCAGAGAGTGCACGCAAATCGGAGTACATCGACACTATAGCAACATGATTAGTACGAGTAAGTGTCCTATTCTTTCTCGAAAAACATGCCTAAGCATCTTTCTAAATTAGCACTAATCCTAGCTCTCGATTTCCGTGCATTGCAATGTGTTTTTAATATCCTATGACATTTTTAATTGGTTGCACGCTCTATAAATTGGATATTGATGTGTTTGTATTTTTGATGCACGATGATTCATATGTTAGCACTTCTTATTCACTCCATTGTGTTTTGTGTCTAGATCAAATGTGTTAATCATTGTGCTCTCACATAGTTGAACAATGCTTGTGAATTGAAAATGATCTGCATGTGCAATATGGATTATCTGTGACTTGTGTGAGATTATCGTTTGAGTTGTGGTTAATTTAATCTGCCTTAAAGCACTTTGTTGGTGTCTTGTCGTTTAAGACACCGGTCGTTTTTAGGCTAGATTATTTTCGTTATTTTAGATTTGTTTGTTTCCGCTGAGTATTTTCGAGGTGTGTTGGGTGTTGGGAGAAGGCCATTGATTCGAAAGAATTTTTTAGTCGCCCATTCACCCCCCTCTGGTCGCTACTTTCGGTCCTACAAGTAGTATCAGAGCCTCGTTAGGGTTTTTCCATACCTTAACCGGTTCTAAATGCAGGTAGTGATCATGACTTCTTCTGGCAAGGTCTCGTCCCTGGAAGCTTTTTGCTATACTTATTGGAAGACTCGCATGCGAGCCTATCTCATGAGCCAGAGCTCGGACATTTGGGACATTTGTGTTCATGCTACTTTCACCATACTGCCTGTTGTTGAGCGTACATCCCCCGAGATAATCGCCCAGCATCAGAACAACAACAAAGCGGTGAACATTTTGTTTTCTGGTTTAGGTCCCACTGAGTTTGAGCGTGTGAGCCATCTCAGCACTGCTAGAGAGATCTGGGCTACTGTCCAAGCACACCATGAGGGGACAGCCTAGGTCAAGGCTCAGCTCTATCAGACCTACCGGCGTGAATATGAAAATTTCACACAGAAGTCGGGTGAATCTGTTGAAGCCTTGTTTGGTCATTTTCAATCGATCATCAACAAGCTTCGGGCCAACAAGGCCGAGGGAGTTCAGCTAGTCTCAGATCATGAGCAGGTGCTCAAGGTTCTTCATACCTTGGACCCTAAGATCTGGGAGATCAAGGTATCCTCTATCATTGAGAGCACTTCTTATGATACCTTGACTATTTTAGAGCTGTTCAGCAAGCTCAAGGCCATAGAGGTTGATATCCAGTTGAGATCAAATCTCACTGGTTCTGGATCAAAAACCCTGGCCCTAGCGACACCTTTTGCTGACTCCTCTTCTGTGAGCTGTGTTGGGTTCTCCTTGATGTCTATCACTAAGGATCAGCTTGAGTCGCTAGGAGATGATGATCTGTGTCTATTTAACAATCGGGTGCGTCGTGTCTATGATAAGCGAATGTTCAAAAGACATGGCACAAAATCCGGATGCTTTGAGTGTGGTGATCCAGGTCATTTCATCGTCGACTGCCCTAAGCGGAATGGTCACAAGAAGGATATCGGTGGTGGATCCTACGACTCGGCAAGCACGACAGCTCCACCTTCACAAAGGGCAAGCCCAAGACAAGATTCTTCTGAAAGGCCCTGAAGGACTACCGGCGTGAGAACAAGAAGCAAGACAAGGCCTTCTTCGCCGAGATGGAGAGAAGCTACTCCAAGCGATCTTCGTCTTCTTCCTCTTCATCAAGCTCAAGCAATGAGGAGATCGTGATCAGGAAGGGGAAGGACAAGGACGATCTGATGGGCCTCTGCTTCATGGCCTTCGGGGACAAGCCGAAGAACTGCTCGCATCACCGCCGAAGATCCCGCAAGAGCTTCTACTCAATGGCTCTTGGGGATAAGGAAGAGAAGGGATCCCCCGACAACTCCGACGACGATGACGATGAAAAGGTATCCTTCTATGAATAAGAAGTCGTTGATTTACTTGAAGAGAACCGTCAGGAGTTGAGGTATCGGGAGAAACTGCTTAGAGGGGCTAAGAAGAGGATAGATGAGCTTGAGAGTGAGCTTGCCATGGCCAACGGTAGGATTGAGAGTCTATCTTATTCCCCTTGCTTGGGTGGTAGAAGTGAGTGCCCTAACTGCGAGGTGTTGTTGTGTGACCCGATGACTCTGAAGTCTAGGTACACAGAGAGGGTAGATGAGAGGTACGCTTTGGCCACTGAGCTTGAGAGCGCTCAGTTGGAGCTGAAAGATGCTCATGCCACTATCGTCGTGCCCTGTGTAGACTGCACATCCCATCTAGCTAGTTTAGCTGAGCTAAAAGGCAAGGGTGATGAGCAGTTGGTTGAGTTGGAGAGAGTTAGAGCTGAAGTGGAGCAGACTAGGATAGAGCTTAAGACACTGTCAGTTCCACCCACTGTTTGTGAGAACTTTTTGTCTCTTAGATTGGAGTTGATCAATCTGAAAGCTAAGAAGTCCGTCCAAGTCGATAGAGAGTGTGAGATCTGCTTGTCTCAGGTGGAGGTACTAGCTTCCTTGAGAGAGGAGCTAGCTGATGCTCAGAATGAGAACTTTTACCTCCGTCAGATCTTGAGTTGGGTGAGTGTTAGAGAGCCACAACTCGGCATGATGATCCAACAGTTCAAGAGGCAGGATGGGTTTGGGGTAGGTTACACCTACACCAAGGCTGATTTTGAGAGTGACATTAGTCGGGCAGTGGAGTGGAGTAAGATGACTCCTGAACAGAGATATCCCAAGACTCACTCCATTGAGTCTTTCCAGGCTAGTCAGCCCAAGGATGGATTGTTCCAAGAACAACCTAAAGCTCTACCCAAGAAGCCCATCTGGGTCCCAAAGCCCAAACATCTGCACACTTCTCTAGACTCTCTACCTGGACCCTCTCACACCAAAGAGTCTACACCCAATACCACCAAGCCCAAGAACCCCAAGCCTCAACCACATCCCAAGAAGCCTACCTATCACTATGAGTTTTGTTAGAGAGACGAGCATCTTGAGGAATTTTGCTTCAGGAGGAAGTGGGTTGAGAGAGCAGAGAGAGCTCGTGGTGGGCAGGAGTAGTTCTACCAACAGGGTGGTAGACTGAGAGTCCCTCGACGCGGGGAGAGGCTAGAGGCCAGGCCGCGTCGTGTAGGTGGTGGTAGAGGAGATGTCTTTCATGCCCATGCTCCTGAGGGTGGTTTTCGCTCCGGTAGAGCTCCAAGTTGTTCTGGATACGGCTTTAGACCTCGTGGCCGAGACTTTAGGCAGAACCGAGGACCACGCTTTGAGCCACGTTTTAGTCCGGACTCTTATGATTCTTTCTGCTTTCCTTCTTTTGAGCAGATGGCTCGACACTAGTTTAGCTCTTTTTGCTAAACCTGGTGCCGGACCATTTGCTCCAACTTATGACCACTAATCGTGCAGGATCGAGGACTAGAGGACGTGTGGATCATGGATTCAGGATGCTCTCGCCACATGACGAGACATCGCAGATGGTTCTCCAACCTCACTTCCCCGAGCTCCAAGGAGTACATCACTTTCGGGAATAGTGATCAAGGGAAGGTACATGGCATTGGCTCAATTCGCATCTCTAATCATTTCTCTTTGAAGAATGTTGCTTTGGTTGGAAATTTGAATTTCAGTTTGATTTCTGTTTCGCAACTTCTTGAGGATGGTTTAGAGGTTCGTTTTAAGAAGGGCATGTCTTTTGTTGTTGATTCTAGAGGATCATTGGTTTGCCAGATTTTACCCTTCGGTAAGGTTTTTCGGATTGATTTCTCTAGCTCTTTTAGCCCTTCTCGTTGTTTGATTGTTGGATCCTCCTCTAAGCTTTGGAAGTGGCATAGGAGGTGTTGATAGCAAAAAATGGCATCAATGGCTAGGATTGTCAAAATATCAATTTTGGTAATTTGGGCCAAAAATACACATGTCCGGGGTCAGGCTGAAGCCCTATAGGGCCGAATGTCCATTGGGCTGTGGGCTCCGAAAGCCTCTGGCCAGCCCACGGCCTTCAGATAGGAAGCCTTTGGGGGCCATGCTACCGAAGCTTCGGCCCGAGGAGCAGGCCTAGACCGGCCTGGCCGAAGCCCACTTCGGCAAAGATAGAGTTGGATACAACTCCAGCTAAGTTTTTATCTCTATCCAAGCTGAATTATAGCAGATTAGATTAGAAGTTTGGCCCATATAAATAGAGAGGTGAGGCTAGCTTAGAGAGCCCCCAACACAAATCAAACACAAAGCCCTAACTTTGATCGCATTTATTTACCTTTACTTTTCTGTACCTCTTCGTGGGTTTGCCTAGAAGCCCTCCGCCGGCCACTTCGGAACAGTGGTAATCCTTGTTACTTCGCTTGTGAAGTATCTGTTAATCTACGTAATAGATTGCTATCACCTTGTTACTTCGCCTATGAAGTATCCGCTAATCTGTGTAACAGATTGCTACCTTCTCTACTAGTGCAACACTTAGTAGAATTTGGTCCTCAGACCGAATTAGTACTTCGAATCCTCTATGTTGTAGGTTTTCACGTTCAGAGCTACTTCGCCGGAGGTGTCCGGAGCCGAGAGATCGGTTTCAGAGGTTGCCAGAACACCCTTCGTCGGGACTTCTGCTTCGACCGCAGGCTTCGCCAGCGCACTTCATCACAATTGGCTTCGCCACGCTCATACTCCGCTCTGGACGAAGTCACGCCCGCACGCGGCGTTCGAGTCATTATTTTGTACCTCGCTGTATCAGGGACTTCGCGCCGAACCCCGCCGTTCAGAGGTGATCGTCACGTCTAGATCCGTTCGGAGCTCACCTTCGACCAGATCAGTTCGAACGCCAAAGGCACCCTTCGGCGAGATACTTCACACCAGACGCCGAAGGTATACTTCGGCGACCCCCTTCGCATTACACTCCGAAGCAGACAGGCTCCGACCGGTTTGCTGATTTATTCTGTTTAAATATATTTCTTTCGTCTAATTGGATTATTTTTGTGTGATCTGATTACCTGGCGACTCCACCCTCCCCCCTTATCACGACTAAGGGAAGTCAGAACGCGACGTCGGTGCTGTGTCACGCTTAGGCTTGTTCCTAAGTATCCGCACATTTTTGGAATGTCAAACTGACCCAAGTGTGGGGGCACGTTTCCATGTCAACACACTTTTTGACGACTCCGCTGGGGACAGCTACGCCAACATGACGAGTACGTCTACTTCTGCCACCGGTATATCTACATCGACTACTACGTCTACACCGCCGATGGACACCATAGGAAACGTGGATATCGACAACCGCAACATCCTAACACCCACTCTTGAAGATATTCCCGTAGAAGACCGAGCGGAGATCGAGGCGAAGCTGAAAGCACTCCAGGACATGATGCTTGGGGGCTACGTCAAGACACGCGCAGTCTTCATCAAGCACGACATCGTCAGCCCCGACCTCGCTCAGGTCCAGGTAACACATGTATCGCCCCGTTTATCTTCTTTAGAGATTGAGCAGAAAATAGTCGCATCAGTAGATCAGGCCGTTAGCGGTTCGCTAGCCAACCGTTTAGATTCGGCAGTCAGCTCCCAAGTAGAGGCAACTCTTAGAAGGTTCGGCTTCACTGAGGCTGTACATATGGTCCCCATTGCTAGTGCACCTCCGGTAAACCAAGTGTACGGCAGAACTGACGGTGGCACTGGCACGACCGTGATGTCTCCAGCCTCAACACTTATGGCCGAGACTAATCATTATACCTGCAGCCAAACTAGCACTACATACCATGCACCACCACCTGCACCGATACTCGCGCTGCTCGCACCACATGCGCAGGCACCCGGACACGAGCATGTCATGCAGATAGAGCGCAGGGAAGAGGCCCATGGCCGACACGCCGATATCCCACCACGTGTTGCACCCCCGCATGAGAGGCGCGCACAGGCGACATGCCAAGATGACATAGAGGAGCGGGTTCGCGCACTATTTAGAGAGTGTGCCGGCTTCGTGCCCAAGGGACGAGTTAGGGTTTACCGCAAGCCATATCCCAACCACCTCAATACAATACCCTACCCCTATGGCTATAGAATCCCTTAATTCACTAAGTTCGACGGTGAGGCTAACAAAACCACACTAGAGCACGTTAGTCAATTTTCGGCACAGTGTGGAGAAGTTAGCGGGATAGATGCTCTAAAAGTTAGATTGTTTTCTCTCTCGCTATCCGGCACCGCTTTCACGTGGTTTTCGGCGCTCCCGCCAAACTCCGTTCAGACGTGGGATGATTTAGAACGGAAATTCCATGATTACTTTTACACGGGTGAGTTGGAACTTAGGCTTTCACACTTGACATCGGTTAAGCAGAAATCTAATGAGAATGCCTCCGAATATATCAAGCGTTTTAGGGATACTAGAAACCGATGTTTTAGCCTTAATATTTCAGAAAGGGACTTGGCAGAACTAGCTTTTAATGGGTTGCGTTCCGAGATTAAAGAGAGGTTAGACAACCAAAACTTTTTAGAAGTTAGCCAAGTTTTACAGCATGCTCTGGTCTAGGAAGGCCGAACCAAAGATAAAAAGTTTATTAAGACGTTTAACAAGCCTAGGGCTGAAATCCACATCATGGAACGCTCTAATGAGGAGGAGTCAAAAGAGGAGGATTCGGCCGATATGTACGTGGCCGAATGGGCTTGGAACGCTAAGAATAAACCTGTCACTTGCTCCGAGTTACGGCCATCTCCCACAAAGAATCGACCCAGTGAGGTCAAGTACTCATTTGATATAACTAAGTGTGATAAAATATTTGATTTTCTCTTAAAAAGTCAACTTCTCAGGTTACCTAAGGGTCAAGTCATTCCATCTACCGATGAGTTAAAGAAGCATCCGTACTGTAAGTGGCATGATTCACATTCACATAATACTAACGACTGCAATGTTTTTCGACGGTAAATCCAATCTGCCATAGAAGAAGGACGATTGAAGATAGACCATAATCCAAAGATGAAGCTGGACAAAGATCCTTTTCCCGTCAACGCCGTCGACCTCGGCGAGAAGAAGGTATTGATTCGGCCAGAACAGGCCGAGTCGGCTAAGGGGAAGGATGTAATTGTTGGAGAGCCGCGCACTCGCATGCTCATACCAAAGAACCCTGAAGTAGGAGTGTGGAAATAGAACGTTAACACCCCTTCGGCTAAGGCTCGCAAGAGGCCGAAGGTAATGTACAATATGCTATTAAACAATCATCGAACAAAATCCAAGGAAGCAGGTCCTCACACTAAGAAGCTAAAGTGGCCGAAGGGTCCAAGACTCTCGGAGGGTAGCTTCGGACCGAGGCAGCCGAACCCTCCACACGGCGGCTTCGGGCCACGGTTGTCTGACACTCCGCATGGTGGCTTCGAGCCTCAATGGCTGTACCCCCCGTACAGTAACTTCGGCCCCCAATGGCCGAACCCCGCACCATTTTGGACTTCTTCGATAGGAGGCTTCAGCCCGCACTGGTCGAACGTACCTCCGGCCTGGCAAGACCCTTCGCTGGTATGGTCTGAGACACCATCAACTCTGTTGAACCCCCCTCCGGGTAACGGGTTCGGCTCTCAGTGGGCAAGTCCACTAGAACCACCTATGCCTCCGTCGTACGACTGGGCGGGAACTCCGTGGGCTCCATACGTGTCTGGGTCGGAGTACACTCCACAACTTAATATTATACATTGTTTTCCTTCGAAGTATTATGGATGGCAGGGAGAAACAGACGCAGCGGAGGGGGGCATCGTCCACAGACTATCTGTGGTGCCTCTGAATCGGACCATGCAGAGCGAAGCCGAAGGGTACATGTGCGAGGAGGCCGAGGAAAGGGAGTCCGAAGCCATCACCATTAGAGTGGGGTCTCAGGAAGTCCCAATCCCGAAGGCTTCATCGCCTAAGTCTGACGGAGGTGAGTCCCATGCTTCGGCCGGGGTCCGCACTGGAGCCTGGTTCGATCGGCCAAACAACGCCGGTCCGTCCACTGGGGTTCGCGGCGAAGGCCCCCTCGAGCGCAGGGTGCACAAGGCCAAAGGGCGCAGTACCGCTTCGGCCAGAGTTGACAGGAGTCGGGCAGTAGCACCTGGCACGAAGCCACAGCCATCTTGGGCACCTCCAGGCATGTCCAAATCACAGAAGAGATGCCTACAACGACTACGGGCACAGGATATGCGTGAGAAGAAAGCCGAGGACGAGCGTGATGCTATCTTCGAGGAAATCCGCCCTCGGCCAGCTACAAGACAAGTATAGAGGGAGAAGCCAGTTGAGATAACCAACCCGGCTCCTAGTCCGAGCGACGACGATGACGACGATTACTTGCCCATCTCCGAAGGGCCTGCACCCCAGGTGATGGACATCAACATCGTCACGCTGCCCGCCGAGTTCGCCCTGCCACAGGACGAGGCCGAGGTCGCTCAATTGAACCTCGGCCCATGCAATGCCATCTTCGAGAAGCCTGAGGACTCGGCTCGCCATCTGAAACTCCTCTACGTCAGAGGTCACATTGATGGAAAGTCGATTTCCTGAATGCTCATCGACGGCGGCGCCACCGTTAACTTAATGCCTTACTCGTTGTTGAAGAAACTTGGTAGGGGCGAGGATTATCTGAAGAAGACTAACTTGATGCTTAACAGCTTCAACGGTGAGAGCTCCGAGGCCAAGGGCGTACTCTCCATGGAGTTGACGGTGGGCAACAAGACATTGCCAACAGCATTTTTCGTCGTCGATATACAAGGTAACTACAGCGTGCTGCTCGGGCGCGACTGGATTCACGCGAATTGCTGCATTCCTTCTAATCTACACCAGTACCTGATACAGTGGGATGGCGATGAGGTAGAGGTCATCCTTGCGAATACTTCGGCCCAAGTATCATTGGCCGATGTATCGGTTGATGCTGTCCATAACAAAGTAGAGTGTCTGTCAGGTAGAGATCTTTCGGATTACGATTTTGTTAGCGTATCCGGAGGACGATTTGTCCTAGTGTCTGTAAAGCCGGCGGGAGTAGCACGACTATTTTTGTATTAATAGCCATGTCTAGCAAGAGTAATCTAGATTGGCTAAAGTCTCGTGTGGAGCAATATCGGTCTAACAAAGACGGCATTGCCGAGGCCATCGGGGACTTTAGCGAAGTGGAGAAATTAGGACAAGGTTTTGTGTCGGCCGATCCCTTGGAGGAAGTTGACATAGGTAATGGAAGCATCCCGAGGCCGACTTTTGTAAACCAACATTTACAGCCTGATGAAAAGGCTGAAGTAATAAAGTTACTTCAGTCGTATGTCGATTGTTTCGCATGGGAGTATAGCGAGATGCCAGGACTAAGCTGCGAGCTCATGGAGCATCGGCTGCCTATCAAGTCTAGGTTTAGGCCTTATAAGCAGCCTCCTCGTCGCTTTAACTCGGTCGTCTATGACCGAGTTAAAGAAGAAGTAGAGCGACTACTCAAGGCTGAATTTATTAGGCCGTGCAGGTACGCGGAATGGGTTGCTAACATTGTGCCTGTAGAGAAGAAAGGGAGCGGCAAGATACAGGTATGTATTGATTTCAGGGATCTAAACAGAGCCACTCCAAAGGACGAGTATCCAATGCCGATAGCCGACATGCTAATCAACGATGCTTCAGGACACAAGGTACTGAGTTTTCTTGATGGCAATGCTGGTTATAATCAAATCTTTATGGCCGAAGAGGACGTCTACAAGACTGCCTTTCGATGCCCTGGTTTTGTCGGTTTGTTCGAGTGGGTCGTCATGACTTTTGGTTTGAAGAATGCTGGCGCCACGTATCAGCGCGCTATGAACTTAATCTTTCATGACTTGCTAGGGGTTATGTTAGAAGTTTACATCGATGATGTTGTAGACAAATCGGATGCTGTGGGAAACCATTTAGCCGATTTGAAGGTTGCTTTTGAGAGAATGCGACAGTATGGTTTGAAGATGAACCCGCTCAAGTGTGCTTTTGGTGTGTCGGAGGGTAAGTTCTTAGGGTTCATGATCCACGAGAGAGGCATAGAGATTGATCCTAAGAGGCTTGAGAAGATTAGAAACATTGCAGCGCCAACGTGAAAAGGGATGTACAGAAGTTGCTAGGCAAGATGAACTATTTACGTCACTTTATATCCAACTTGTCCGGAAAGATTGATGCCTTTGTCCCCATACTCCGGCTAAAAACAAAGCTGAGTTCACTTGGGGGGCAAGCCAGCAAAGTGCCTTTGAGAAAATCAAGGAGTGCTTGTCGTCACCGTCCGTGGTGAGAGCACCCAAAGCCGGAATCCTATTTCGGCTATACATCGCTGCTAAAGATAGTGTGATTGGGGTCGTGCTAACCCAGGAGGTAGAAGGAAAAGAGTACATCATCACATTCTTGAGCCACCGCCTGCTGGACGCCGAAACCAGGTACGCGTTTGTGGAATGTTTGTGTAGTCCCTTTACCACACACCGTCAGTCAAGCTCAAGGAGAGATACATGCCATCCTTGCTGATTAGCTTGACATTTCACTCCATCAAGTATCGGATTCAAATCATGACTAACTCCTTAGTCATAGTGGCATGGCCATGCACTTTTCAAATCCAATACCTAGAGAGGCCCAGAGATGACTCTCCCGTTATTAGGAGGAGTAAATTCCATCTTGACCGCTCAGATCCCAAGACACGTTTCACAACACACCTGAAAACAACCCTTATTACTACCTTGTTACGGAATAGCGTTAGGAAGCATATAAGTGTGTCACTACGCATTCCGGAATCAAATGACGATCTCAGGTCCAAGGACTTTGCAGGTACATCATTTGAGATAACAACTGTTGGCACATTAAAATAACAATCCCAGCAATATCTCAAGTGGGTTTGTCCAACACCATGTTCACTAACATGTGTCCACACCACTGACTTGACATCTCTATGTCTATGATCTATGAAATACAATCATCAATTAGTCGAATGTGCTAATCCATGTATCATCACTATTCCACATGATGACAAGATTAGGGACCCTTTTGAACAACATTATCATAAAGCAAATAGTTTCACATAATAAGTCGTACTCATTAATTAAATGCAAACTATATTTATTCAAGGAACAAGATAACAATTATTCTCATACATTAGCATAGAATCTACTAGCATCTTCCACAAACACATGACTCACTCACGCAAGTATCTAATACCCATGGAGCTCATATGCGCCTCATGCTTGGGCTGTGGAAGAGGCTTCGTCAACGGATCCGCCATGTTCAAATCCATGTGCACCTTGCAAATCTTCACATCACCTCTCTCAATGATCTCGTGGATTAGGTGATATCACCGAAGTAAATGTTTGGATTTCTGGTGCGATCTAGGCTCCTTGGCTTTTGCAATGGCACAACTATTATCACAATAGAGGTCCACTGGACTAGACGCGCTAGGAACAACACCTAGCTCAGAAACAAACTTTCTGATCCAAACGGCCTCCTTCGCAGCTTTTGAAGCGGCGATATACTCAGCTTTTGTTGTAGAATCGGCCACCGTCTCTTGCTTGGAACTCTTCCAACTCACTGCGCCTCCATTGTGGTAGAACACAAAGCCCAGTGGTCAAGAACATGTACCTCTCTAGCGCATGACTAACCCTATCAGACCTCCGTGGGGCTAGCGCATGTACAACAAGCTCTGCAACGCTTGCTCATCTTGTTGTTGTTTAGTGGGATCTAAAATACTTTCCAATGGCTCTCGAACCTTTTTGAGATGCATTGTTCTCCCACTAACTCCTTTTGAGAGAAACTCTTTCTCAAGGAATACACCATTCCGAGCGACAAACACTTTCTCCTCTTCTCTATTACAGAAATAGTATCCTTTGGTTTCCCTAGGATACCCCACAAAGAAGCACTTGTAAAACTTAGGAGTGAGCTTATCAGACGTCATACGTTTGACATACTCCTCACATCCCCAAATCTTTAGAAAAGACAAATTGGGACGCCTCCGAGACCACATCTCATATGGTGTCTTCTCTACTAACATAAATGAAACTCTATTAATCGTGAAAATTGTTGTTTCTAGAGCGAGACCCCAAAAGGATAATGGAAGATCAGTGTGACTCATCATGGACCGCACCATGTCCAACAAAATGTGGTTTCTCCGCTCGGACACTCCATTCAATTGGGGCGTGCCGGGTGGACTCAGCTTTGGAACAATTCCACAATGCTTCAGATGATCACTAAACTCATGGCTCAAATATTCACCCCACGATCTGATCATAGAAATTTAATTGTCTTGCCCGTATGATTTTGTACTTCATTCTGGAACTCCTTGATCTTTTCGAAGGATTCCCACTTATGCCTCATCAAGTAGACATAGCCATATCTACTAAAGTCGTCGGTAAAAGTGATAAAGTATTGAAAGACTCTCCTAGTCGTGTGACTCATTGGTCCACACACATCAGTATGTACTATTCCCAATAGCTCACTCGCCCTCTCACTCTGTTTAGTGAATGGCATCTTTGTTATTTTGCCAAGTAAGCAAGACTCGCATGTGTCATATGATTCAAAATCAAATGACTCCAAAAGTCAATCACTATGGAGCTTCTACACACGCTTCTCATTTATATGACCCAAATGATAATGCCAGACATAGGTATGATTCAAATCATTGAGTGGCTGTTTCTTAGTACTAATGTTATAAACGTGTGCATCGTCAAGACTCGGAATATACAATCCATTCACTAATGGACAAACACCATAGAGCATGTCATTCGAAAATATTGAACAACTTTTGTTTTTTATTACAAATTCAAAACCATATTTTTGGGATCAGCATGGAAACTAGAGGGGGTAAATAGGCGCCTCGACAATTTCTCGTGAATTAGATGGCCTCTTCAAATCACCCAGTGCCCCTCTAAAAGATGCAAATTCAAATCTAAAACAAACAGTACAAAGACAGAGCACAACTTGATTCAAATTCTCAGGTCAGTAAAAATCGGAGTCTGAAATACCGAAATACTTCTATCGGTAACTGATTTGCCGATTTACACTTTCTTGATCGGTAATTGAAATATCGACAAAAGATTGTCGACTGTTGAAATTCCGACTTAGAGAATAATTCACAATTTAAACCCAGAAACTTTAATGGATGACTTTGAGTTTGTTCTGATTAAGTTTGCACACTTTGAAGTGTGATCAGATCAGAAAACAGTACTCAAACAACATTTTCAGAATCTGACTCGAAAATTCAGATGATAACCACTCAAAGACACATTCACTGTTCAAAGTTTATATGTTGAGATCAGATAGTGTACTTCAACAAAGATACACAGCTTTAGAATGAACAGGAACTAATGGATCAAAATAGAGTTCAATTTCTCACAATTTCAAAGAATGAATACTGACTAGTACATGATCACAAATAGACTCAGCAGAAAGAGGTCAGTGAGAACTTTAGCCAATCAAGGAGTTAACTTCATATCAGAATTGACATGAATTGGCCAATCACTGAATTTTCAATTCAAGACAAAATTCGCACACACATATCAATATTTTCAGAAACTGAATTCAAATAAACTGAATTGTAGAACACTGAACAGTAAAAGCAGTTCTGATTTCATATTTCAAATTTAAACTAGGTCAAACTGCATCAGACAGATTTCAAACACTTCTGAAAAACTCTGGACGATAAATAGTACCACGGATTTCAAAATGGTTCGGAATTCAGGTTTTAATTTCATAACAGATTTCAGTTCTGATTTCATCTTTAAAAATGAACTCAATTCAGAATTGCAGATTCTAGATAAGTTCCAATTTGCAATCTAGACTCTAGAGATATACTCACCAAGCAGATTCAATTCAGTTCATCAAAACAATTCAGATTAATCCAAACTGATTTCAGTTGAACAATACCAATTCTAAAACTACTTGAGTGAAGAATAGTTCTAGCAGATTTACTTCAGCATGAAGATGAAAAGTGTCACTGGCAACAAAACTGATTTCCGTCAGGTTTTCACTTTACCTTCAATTCAGATTACCTCAAACATATTTTAGTCTCAAAACAGTGTATAAAAACAGATCTAGAATTACAACAGTATTTTATTTGACACTGAACATCACATTCAGAGGAATAAAATTCAGAGCAGAATAAATGTGATGAGTAACAGTAATAATCAGATATTCAAAAACTAGACAACTATCACAACCAGAACAGAACTCAAATGCAAACTGAACTGAATCTTGAAATTTAACTCAGAATAAATGTTTAACAGCAAAACTGAATAGATTATCAACTCAAATTGACAGAATTGCTCTTCTCAGAAAAGGCTATATTAACATGAGATGATTGAATAATTAAGACTCAGCTCTAGAGATCAGAAACAAGTCAGAACCATTTTACAGAAGCAAATCTCTAAACTGAGTTCTGATGGACAAGTTCAGTTTGATACTTTTAGCTCTAAGACATTCAACTGACATACCACACAGCAATCAGATCAAACCTATGAAATTAAGGTCCCCAACATTCTTAGAAAAGATAATGTGAATGAATTCATCTAGTACCAAATAGTCAACATTAAGGAAGCAAGATCTTGACACAATTCTGAAAACAACAAGACTGATTCAGACAGAGAAACTGAATTTCTATATAATCAGTAAAACTTAGAATAGAAGAATCACAGACTTGAAAAAGGTTGCACCAAGATACATCCACAAAAGATTTACTCAAGAAAGCTAGATCAAACTAATCAGAAGATTACCTGTTGGATGAGCAAACCACTGATGTAGAAAATGTGTTGTACCTTGTATAGGAAGAAGTCTCTGATGAAGCACCCTTAGAGATAACTAGCTCATGTAGCCCGTAAGACAACACAACCAGAACTCTGGAATGAAATCTGTCGGCTGAGGAAGAGGAAGAACAACTAAGTAGACTAGATTGGATGCTCAAAGTTCCCCTCAAAACAGCAGAGAATATTTGGCTTCTTGGATCACAAGAAAGAAAATGAACCAGCCATGAGAAATTTTGGTTGGTGAAAAGTGGACAGCTGGAAAAACAGGCTGAAAAGTGCTTTTTGTAATCTTTTGTTGATTCAAAAGGCAACTAATAAACAGTAGTAATAGCAGAAAAAGAATCTGATGTTCAACAAGAACTTTCTCTATTACATCAGCCTGAGAAACAAAAATTTCATAGAAGATAAAGATAAACAAATTTTTCAAGAACACGCTCTCAGACAGAGTTCTTTTTCAGAACTGTGATGACACTTTTGATCAGCAAAAGAATCAAGAAAACATTTCAAAAACCAGTTGCAAACTTCGAAAATGGAACATTCAAAACATCCACAACAAAAGATGTATAAACATCAACATCATGTTTTGCAGTGAAATCACAAGAAAATGGCCTCACAAAATCGAATTCAGATCAGAAATTTTCCTGCGCCCAAAATTGATTACTATGGGTTTTTTCAGATCTGGAACAGTGGCTCAAATAAAAATTTGTTGTATAAAATTGTTGTAGTGGTTATATGGTTCAGCCAAAAAGAGCAGCCACCTGCCCATAGATATGGTCCTCTATTTATAGGCCAGCCATGGGGTAAATTTCTGAAAAGAACCCTCTAGATTTAATATATTACATCAAGGTCCTATTCCCTGTAATATATTTTCAGAATTAAAGAAATCCTGAAAAAATATATTAAAGGAGTACATTTACTCTAGACTCTTACAAAAATTAAATCTAATTTATTACACATTGACTCAACACTAAAAAGGACTCCTAACTATTGAAAATAGCAAATCTAGATATGTGACGGTTTTCAACAAAAACCGACAAAGCCTCTCAAACCTTCGACTCATGACATCGCTTTGCGACTCCGAGCGCCAGCAAGCCTTTTCCGCTCTCGATCCCCTAGAGCCACCTAAATGCTTGCTCTGGCCTCCCTCTCGCAGACCTGGTCATCACACAATTGCAATCAACCGTCCATCCAAGTCTTGCTCGGTCTCTTCGTGCACTCTTGAGATCTTCTCCAACTTCACCCGGCCTCCCTGATCCTTCGGCATCGAGATCCCCGCTTGACCCTCGATCACTTGCCATTGATAGTTGGTCAGCAACTCCACCCTGCACATCCAAGACAAGCCAAAACAAGAACACGACGCACCACCGAAACCCTCGGCACTCAATCCTCAATTTCACATCGAACCATTCGATGCACACAACCCTTCACTAACACATTCACTCGATCGTTCATCCTTGTCAATCACTCATCATTCAGATAGAAACCACCCTTAGTTTCACAATCTTCCTCTAAACATGAAGAATAGATAATGTTTCTGCCTAAGGCGGGAATGAAATAACAATTATTTAGGGCCTATTTGGGACTACTCCACTTCCCTAAAATTTGCTTCACTCTACGGAATTCATTTAGAATCAGATCTAGAGTGGAGTTGCTACTCCACTGTAGAGTGTTTACACTTGTTTGGCTTGCAGAGGGAATTCAGATTCAAGAATAGTAAAATTTTGTAGGCATGTACTATTTTAACCCAGAGTTTATTCATGAATCTCCAATTATGTGAAATATATTAACTTAGTACTCCCTTCATTAACATTTAAATAACATTGTTGACTTTTATCACAAACTTTGATCATTCGTCTTATCAAACAAATTATGCAAATATGAAAAAATATAAGTTATACTCGAAGTACCTTCAAAAATAAAAAAAATTATAACAAAATAAATGATATTTCAATTTTTTTTGAATAAGATGAATAATCAAAGTTTGTGATAAAAGTCAATAGTATTATTTAAAAGTTAATATAGATAGTACTAAATGAAAAAGTAATAAATATCAATTAAAAAAGTAAATCGATAAGTTTATAATGGCATTGGTGGGTAAATTACACCGAACACCACGTTTTGTTTTAAAAACGTGGAGCGGAGTCATGAATCTGTATTTTTCGCAGATCCAAAAACTGAGATCTGAACCTGTTTAGCTAGACGTTTGTGGAGTGGAGCTATAAAACGTGGAGCAGAGCAGTACCAAACAGGGCCTTAACTCGAAAACTAGTCCTGATGGTAGTGACAATGAATAAACATCGACGGCCAACGCTGCAACTTTTGCACCATTCCCGACGCGGATATCCAGCTCGCCACTTGCACACTTTCTTACTCTACTCAGCCCCTACAACGATTTGCAAGTATGAATCATCGATCAGGTATCAAATATCCGTGAATAATTTGTACGAGTAGCAAGATTAATTTCAATAACATTAATACCTGAAGCGGAAGTACCACTTCCCTTCTTGTTCTTCTGCTCTTCCAGGTACACCTTGCAATTGTGCTTCCAATGCCCAGGCTTGTGGCAATGGTGGCACACATCAGAGTTGGCAGGACCAGACTTGGACTTTCTAGTCGGTTTAGACTTCGTAGTAGAGATCGAATCTATAGTCTTAGCCTTTTTCCTCCTCCTCTTCTTGGCCACCTTCTGAACCATCATCACTTGATTAGGAGATTTCTTGATACTCTCCTCAGCAGTTTTAAGCATCCCATGCAACTTAGCTAGTGTCTTATTCAGTCCAACCATGTTGTAATTCATGATGAACGGTTCAAAGCTCACTGGGAGCAACTGGAGAATGACATCAATAGCTAGGTACGGATCTAGTGGAGTGCCCAGTCTCTCTAGAGTCTCTACGCAACCAATCATATTGATCACGTGAGGGCTCACTGGGCTCCCTTCAGCTAGCATGCTACCAAATAAACATTTATACACATTGTATCTTTCCGCCCTTGCCTGGTTCTGGAACATGCCCTTAATACCTACAATCATATCGTAAGCATCATGTTCCTCATATTGTTTTTGAAACTTAGAGGACATGCAGGCAAGCATTAGATAGCTGACATCCACGGAATCACTAGCATGCTTCTCATAAGCACGCTTGTCTGCTGCAGAAGCATCCTCTCCTGGTTCATTAGGGTGAGGTTCCTCCAGAATATAATCATTTTTCTCTTGTTTAAGAACAATTCTCAAATTTTGGTACCAATTCATAAAGTTTGTTCAAGATAATTTCTCACGTTCAAGTATAGATCGCAAATTAAAAACCAGAGTGCTCTTAACAGTAGAAGTAGAAGGTGGCATGATCTACAAAAGATTAAATGTAAGATTTAGCACTATGCAATGTTTATCTTCTGTCCAATAAAAGATGTTCCACTATTTTAAACCAAGTCACATTCCCTCTAATGACTAATAGTGGCGCAAGATCCATGGTCATGCTATCTCCTAGTGAGTTTTAGCATCACTGCTAGAAGCTAGTTGACATAGGTAAGCAACTCCTTGCTAATCACATCGTATGTGACTCTTGTCATTGGAGAAGAATCCAATGCTCGACCCCAACTACTATGCTCCAAGGCCCAAAACCGTTTTGATAGCCTTATCAAGTGAACAAATACTATGCATACAGAAGTCCTACTTCCGCCCCAACTAGTCGAGATAAAAGATAGCACCCTGCTTTGGCAGACCCACTATCGATGAGCACGAACCTTGGTGAGTGCAACTATTGGGAAGGGCAACAACACTTAATTTTCTGAGGGAAACTGTAGGACCGAAAGCAGCGACCAGAGGGGGGTGAATGGGCGCCTAAAAAATTCTTTTCGAAACAATGGCCTGCTCCCAATACCCAACGCACCTCAACAGACTTAGCAAAGAAAGGTAAACAGATCAACAGGACCTTAAAAGATCTAGCCTAAAAACAACCGGTGTCCTAATCGAAAAGACACCAACACAGTGCTAATAGGCAGATTAACAAAGCATTTAAAACATGGCTAATCAAGCTTCACAAAAATAAATCATCACAGAGACTTAATTATGAGTGCGCGTAAAACGAGAAGTCTTACTGTTCAACGTTGTCTCCAGTTCGGTACTTGATGAAGCCTGCAATGCCGAAGCCTGCTTCGAAGCGGTCGTGCCGAAGCCTGAGTTGTCGAAGCCCGTCCAGTACAGTTCGGTGAAGTGTGTAGCAAACTGCGAAGCCTGCTTCGGTACGATGTAGCTTCGAAACAGAGCAAAAACAAAATATTCGAACAACACTTCGAACAAGCAGAGACTCTGAAGGCTGTCAGCGAAGTACCTTCGAAAGAAAAACTACGGAGCCTATACTCCGAAAAGAAAACTTCAAACTTCTGAACACTGAAACGAAGACAAAACAATGTGGGACCCATGATATAGCTCCGAGCAGTGATACCTCCATCAAAACATACTTCAGTAAAGCTAGATCGTAGCTATCATGCAGGCTTCGAATACAGCAGCGAAGTCCTCACAGAAAATACGAACGAGCTGCCGAAGCACAAAGTGCTATTCTGTGGAGCCCACGAGAAAAATATGCTTCGAACGCCTAGCAGACTACGTAGCTGACACCTCCGAATCAAAAACCGAAGCCCACCAGAAAAACTTCGAAGTCTACACACGCTTCGCCAGGAAATAGCTTTGCTCACACTTCGCGAAAAGAACGAGCTACAGCAAAGAGGAAAAACACACTCTGGCTGCTACTACAAGCTAGTGTGTAGACCTTCGCAAACTATGCTGCTACACACAGCAGAATCTAGAAGCGCAGTATCCCATGCAAAGACTGACAGCCTTGCAGGCTATAGAGCTAGCAGTACTAGGCTTAGGAAAATATCGACTGCAGCTACACGGGAAGGTGCAAGACATCGAATAAAAAACTCTGGCAGAATAAAAAACCGCTGCTAGCCCAACTACTGAAGAGACATCACACCCGGACAGAGAAGAACAGTCTAGATGATACTCAAAGATGTGACCAAACAGTACAGCTACAAGCTAGTCAAGCAGTCACAAGCCAACGCACACAGCAGATAGACCACTCAAGTAAAAACTGGGTCAATGAAGCAAAAACCTTTCAGGCGCATAAAAATAACATGAATTAATCCATTCGCACTCAGATGCACGCAAAACGAGGTCAAGAGTTCACAGCGATGCACGATAGGAGAAACCAGGAGAATAAAATTTGAATACGTGATTTCTCAACGTGCCTGTGTGCAGAATCTGACGTGCGCGCAATGAGTTGTGGCGGCGATGGAAGAACACCCGAGTAGAATGACCCAATCTTTTGGAATTAGTAAAGTGATTTCTGAAAAGGGTAACCCTAACCCTAGGGATTGGGGCCCTATTTATAAGCAGCCCAATAGCCTAGGAATATTCCAAAAGACCCTTAGGGTTTTTACAGACGCTGAAATAAAATGGAAAAGACCAAACTGCCCTTAGGATATTTTTACAGACTCGACTGACTGACTGTGGGCCTAAGGACAAAATAGTAAACTCCAATTTACAGATGACTTATCCAGAAGCGGAGCTTTCATAGCGACTACGGCTTCACCCCAGGACGGTCCGATCCAAGATCAGCGGTTGTCAGTTTTGTGCCGAAACTGACAAAGCGTCCACCGACTTTGCACCAGGTACCCGGATTGGGCCGGCCCGATTCCGCAGCTCTCTCAGCCCGGCAATCGCTCGCCGCCTGTGTACCTGAGTCAATCCTGGTCAACAGCCCAGTGGATCCTCTGCTGCTCCTAGCCCATGTACCCGGATTGGGCCAGCCCGACTTCACAGCCCCTCTGCCCGACAGTCGCTCGCTGCCTGTGTACCTGAGTCACACGCGGCCCAGACGCAGCAGGTCTTCTCTCCTCATCAGTCCTCTTTGACTTCCGTTGACAATGACTCATCACATCTGGAGCCATGAGGCCCACGCTATTCAGCATGGCTCCTCAATCTCCCCCTTGATGAGTGTATTGTCAACACTTCTCTTCATCAGCTCTTTAGTACATGCGAACACATGTGGAAACACGAAAACAAAACACAAGAAAATAGAGAAGAAGAAAATAATGTAAAAGTTTAACCCTAATAACCAAAAGCCAAACAAAAGCAAGAAAGCGGTCATTATGGTTAACCAAAAGCAAAGACTCAAAACGAGTGCAATCTCAGAATTATCAACAAGGATATCCAAAGAGTAAGGACAACCGGGACAAAAACTCCCCCTGAAACAAATCCCAGAGAAAGCCAAAACTCCCCCTTAAACTCTTCTCCCAAAATTTCTCCCCCTTGTTGACAATTGGACTCATCAAGCGAGACTAAATGCACTCTAAAGAGACACAGACTCCCCCTGAAATGCAACTCCCCCTCAAAATATGGAATGAATGCAACTGGAGTGCAGGTGGAGTGTAGAAAGCATGATTCTCAGATATGATTGACTGCAATTACAACAGCTAGCAGGTATAGCAAAAGACATACTGTTTAAGACACATGGCATGTTCAGTGCAACAGATGATATCTAAAGAAAATCATTAGCATGCATTTTTCAATTTTCGCAAACAAAAGCGTCACCACATTTTCCAATTGACAAGCAAGGTAAAGCATGAGATACAAAAGCTAACTGATATCTACCAAGATAAGCATTGTATAAAACAAAGTGCTTCAGCAAACTTGTTATCTTTTTAATTCTCAGGCTTTTTCTTTTTCCTTTTTCATTTGTGTCAGGGGTTATTTGCATGTCAAACCTTATGCTGACCGACCAAGTCAAGCCTAGGCTAGAACTAGACCATCAGAAGCTTAAGACATTGGTCTTGGCATACACTACATTGTCCTAGTTCATACCAAAGTGCTATGGTAAGCAGTCTAGAACAATGCAATGCGACAAAGCAAACCCACCTGGATCTTTTCAAATTTTGCATAAAAAGGCATGGAATTTTCATTTTTCTGATTTTTCATCATTTTTATAGCATATTTCCATGTTTAAAGCATAAAGATGTCCAAGTTGCATATCTACATCTAAGTAAGGAACTAGCTACAAGGCATGTAACAGATAGCAAAAGCATTCAGCCTACACATGCGAGTTACCAGAAGCAATGGTGATCATTTTTCAATTTTAAAGCATAAAAGCCATGCATATGACATATATCAGACATATCAAGTGAACTGAAACAAAGCATGATCATTGACAAGTAATCAAAAGCATGTACCAGCTAGACTATGTAAAGCAGTTTAATCATATAACAGAAGCAAGCTCAAAGTGTGATATGTGAGTATGTATGATATGAACACACACAAAAAGACTCAAGAAAAGAGTAAAGAAGAAAGAAAACTGACTCAAAATATCCTAAAAAGGATACACAACACCCAAATCCCCTCGTAAACGCTCAAAGGTAGACTGATCTAGGAGTTTGGTGAAAATGGCAGCCAACTGATGATGAGTATCAACATGAACAAGGTCAATGACACCTTTCTCATATTGATCTCTCAGAAAATGAAAGCGCACATCAATGTGTTTGGTTTTTGAATGGAGACAAGGGTTTTTCCCTACACTAATTGCACTGGTGCTATCACAGAATAGAGGAACTCTGGTAGGAAAGAACAACCCAAAGTCTCGCAATATGGAAATCATCCAAACCAACTATGAGCAGCAGCTAGCAGCAGCTACATACTTAGCCTCAGTGGTTGAAAGAGCAACTCCAGACTGCTTTCGAGAAGACCAAGAGACAAGAGAAGAACCAAGAAACTGGCAAGTACCGGAAGTCGACTTGCGATCCAACCGGCACCCACCAAAGTCAGCGTCCGAAAAGCCAGATAAATCAAGAGATGATGATGTTGAATAATAAAGACCAAGATCAGGTGCATAGGTGAGATACCTGAAAATGCGCTTGACAGCCTGCCGATGAGACACACGTGGTGAAGACTAAAAGCGCGCACAAAGTCCCACGACAAACTGTATGTCTGGCCTCGTCGCTGTCAAGTACAGTAGTGAACCGATCATCCCTCGAAACTCTCTCTCATTAACCTTGACGCCGCTCTTGTCCTTGTCTAGGCCCCCAGATGTGCCCATTGGGGTCATCTGAGGCTTCAGCTCTCCACCAAAGTCGAACTTCTTCAACATGTCTCGAGTGTACTTACCCTGGTGGATGAAGGTGCCGTCCTTGGTCTGCTTGATCTGGAGCCCTAGGAAATACTTGAGCTCACCCATGAGGCTCATCTCAAACTCACTGTGCATCTGCTCAGAAAACTTGTACACAAGAGCATCAGTAGTACCGCCAAAGATAATATCGTCCACGTAAATCTGAGCGACTAAGAAATCTGAAGCATCTCTGAGCAAGAAAAGATTTTTATCCACAGAACCCATCACAAAGCCCTTCCCCAACAAAAACTGCTTTAATCGGTCATACCAAGCCCTAGGGGCTTGCTTCAGACCGTATAAAGCTTTTTGAAGCTTAAAAACATGTCGACGAAACTTCGGGCTCTCAAAACCGGGGGGCTGCCTAACATAGACTTCCTCCTCTCTGTACCCGTTCAGAAAAGCACTCTTGACATCCATTTGAAAAAGATTAAAACCCTTCGAGGCGGCAAAAGCTAAGAGAATGCGAATGGACTCAAGATGGGCAACAGGGGTGAAAGTCTCCTCAAAGTCAATACCCTCTTTCTGGCAAAAACCCTAGGCAACTAGTCGAGCTTTGTTGCGCACCACAACCCCATCTTCACCTTGCTTCTTTTGAACACCCACTTGGTGCCTATGGGGTTGCATCCAGGTGGTAGCTCAACTAGTGTCCAAACCCGATTGCGGACAAAATTCTCAAGCTCTTCTTGCATGGCATTAATCCAATTCGAATCAGAAAGAGCATGAGAAACGTCTCTGGGCTCAAAAGATGCAACTAAAGCAGATTCAGCAAACACAGCAAGAGAGTCAACCGAAGATCGCAAAGTCCTCTCAGACAGATCACCGATGATGAGCTCTGAGAGGTGATCACGCTGAACTGCTCGGGATCCCTGGTGATCTGAAGTCACCTCACCGGAGTCAGCAGCTGGCACCTCTGGACTCGATTGAGGGGGCTCGATCGAAGTGGAAGAAGTGATCAGAGGTCCGCCATCGTCCTCAGTCGAAGTCTTAGAAGGTGTGGGCTCTGCAGGCTGTGCAGAAGGCCCACCCTCATCAACAGCTGGAGTGTCATCATCTTCCTCGAAGATGGACTCTCCGAGCTCACCATCTCCAAAAAGATAAAAAGAAGGAGTCAAAGAAGGCAAGGACTCATCAAACAAAACCTCGCAAGTCTCGACAAGCTGCTGGGAGTCGAGGTTCCAAACACGGAAGCCTCAAGAATGCAAAGCATAACCAAGAAAAACTCCATCCCAACAACGATACTCAAACTTGTCCAAATGCCCTTCCTTCTTGAGCACAAAGCACTTGCAGCCAAACGCTCGCAAGTGACTCACCTTGGGTTGTCTGCCAAACCGCAACTCATATGAAGTCTTACCTAAGTAAGCTCTAAGAAAAATGCGGTTGGCCAGATAGCAAGTCGTGTTCATGGCATCAGCCCAAAAGCGCATAGGAGTCCTATGCTCATCGAGCATCATCCTGGCCATCTCGACTAGCGTGCGGTTCTTTCGTTCCACAACGCCGTTCTGTGGGGGAGTGTAAGGAGCAGAAAACTGATGATCAAGACCCTGATCACTACAGAAGCTGACGAACTGAGCGTTCTTGAACTTAGAGCCGTTGTCAGAGCAAATCGCTCGCATCCGACCATTGTTCTCATTCTTCAGCTTCAAAATCAGGTCATGAACGAAATGAAAAGTCTCATACTTAGACTCCAAGAAGAAAACCCACGAGAATCGAGAAAAATCGTCAACGATCACAAGCGCGTACCACTTCTCACTGACTGAGCGTACCCGAGCTGGACCAACAGTGTCCATGTGTAACAGCTCGCCTTGATACGAAGTCGTCACCTGAGTCACAGGTGAGTGAGAAGCGGCAACCATTTTCCCGTGACGACAGAGAGGGCAAACTAGATCCTTCTTTATTTTAAGCTTGGGCAATCCTCGGATGAGGTCCATAGAGCTCAACCTGACTAGCAGATCAAAACTCAAATGGCCCAACCTCCTATGCCACTTCCAGAGCTCAGAAGAGGATCCAGCAATCAAAAAGTGAGAAGGGCCAAAAGAACTAGAGAAGCCAATCCAAAAAACCTTACCAAATGGTAAGATCTGGCAAATCAAAGACCCTCTAGAATCAACCACAGAAGAACTGCCCTTCTTAAAACGAACCTCCAAACCATCCTCAAGAAGTTGCGAAACAGAAATCAAATTGAAGTTCAAATTTCCAACCAAAGCAACGTTCTTCAAAGAGAAATGGTCTGAGATACGAATTGAGCCAATGCCGTGTACCTTCCCTTGACCACTGTTCCCGAATGTGATATATTCCTTGGAGCTCGGGGGAGAGAGACTGGAGAACCATCTGCGATGTCCCGTCATGTGGCGGGAGCCTCTTGAGTCCATGATCCAAACATCCCCCAGTCCCCGATCCTGCACAATCAGTGGTTGTAAGGGGGAGCAAATGGTCCGGCACCAGGTTTAGCAAAAGAACTAAACCAGTGTCGAGCCATCTGCTCAAAAGACGGAAAGAAGAAATCATCATAAGAGTTTGGACCAAAATGCGGCTCAAAGCGCGGTCCTTGGTTCTGCCTAAAACCTCGGCCACGAGGTCCAGGACTGTAACCAAAACGGCCTGGAGCTCTGCTGGAACGAACACCACCATCCGGAGCACGGGCATGAAAGTCGTCTCCTCTACCACCACCTACACGACGCGGCCTGGCCTCCAGCCTCTCCCCACGTCGAGGAACTTTCAGTCTACCACCCTGCTGGTAGAACTGCTCCTGGCCATCACGAGCTCTCTCTGCTCTCTCAACCCGCTTCCTCCTGAAGCAAAACTCTGCAAGATGCCCATCTCTCTAACAAAACTCACAGTGGTAAGTAGGCTTCTTGGGATGTGGTTGAGGCTTGGGGTTCTTGGGCTTAGTGGTGTTGGGTGTTGTTTCCTTGGTGTGAGAGGGTCCAGGAAGAGAGTCAAGAGAAGTGCGGAGGTGTTTGGGCTTTGGAACCCAGATGGGCTTCTTGGGTGGAGCTTTGGACTGTTCTTGGAATACTCCATCCTTGGGCTGACTAGCCTGGATAGACTCAGTGGAGTGAGTCTTGGGGTATCTCTGCTCTGGAGTCATTTTACTCCACTCCACTGCCCGGCTAATGGCACTCTCAAAGTTAGCCTTGGTGTAGGTGTAGCCTACCCCAAACCCATCCTGCCTCTTAAACTGCTGGATCATCATGCCGAGCTGTGGCTCTCTACCACTCACCCAACTCAGGATTGAACGGAAGTAAAAGTTCTCATTTTGGACATCAGCTAGCTCCTCTCTCAAGGAAGCTAGTACCTCCACCCGAGACAAGCAGGTCTCACACTCTCTATCAACCTGGACAGACTTCTCGGCTTTCAGCTTAATCAATTCCAATCTAAGAGACAGGTAGTTCTCACAAACAGTGGGTGGAACTGACAGTGTCTCAAGTTCTAGCCTAGTCTGCCCCAGTTCAACTCTAACTCTCTCCAATTCGCTCAAATGCTCATCACCCTTGGCTTTCAGCTCAGCTAGACTGGCTAGATGGGATGGGCAATCAGCACAGGGCACGGCGACAGTGGCATGAGCATTTTTCAGCTCCAGCTGAGCGCTCTCAAGCTCAGTGGCCAAAGCATCCCTCTCATCAACCCTTTCTGTGTACCTAGACTTCAGAGTCGTCAGGTCACACAAAAGCACCTCACACTTTGGGCACTCACTGCTATCACCCAAGCAAGGGGAAGAAGATAGACTCTCAATTCTTCTGTTGGCCACGGCAAGCTCACTCTCCAATTCATCTATCCTCTTCTTAGCCCCTCTAAGCAGTTTTTCCCGATATTTTAACTCCTGACGATTACTTTCAAGTAAATCAACGATTTCACGTTCGTAAGATGATACCTTTTCATTGTCGTCGTCGTCGGAGTCATCGGAGGAGCACTTTTCTTCCTTATCCCCATGAGCCATTGAGAAGAAGCTCTTGTGGGATCTTCGGCGTTGATGTGAGCGGCTCTTCGGCCTGTCCTCGAAGACCATGAAGTAGAGGCCCACCGGATCGTCATTGTCCTTCCCCTTCCTGATGACAATCTCCTCATCGCTTGAGCTCGATGAAGAGGAAGAAGACGTGGATCACTTGGAGTAGCTCTTCTCCATCTCGGCGAAGAAGGCCTTGTCGCGCTTCTTGTTCTCACGCCGGTAGTCCTTCAGGGCCTTTCTAAAGAATCTGGTCTTTGGCTTGCCCTTGGTGAAGGAGGAGCTATCGTGCTTGCCGGAGTCGTAGAAGCCACCACTGGTTCCCTTCTTGTGTCCATTGTGCTTGGGCCAGTCGGCGATAAAGTGACCTGGATCACCACACTCAAAGCATCCGGTCTTGGTGCCGTGTCTTTTGAACATTCTTTTGTCATAAACACGACGCACCCGGTTGTTAAAAAGACATAGGTCATCATCTCCTAACGACTCGAGCTGGTCCTTAGTGATAGACATCAAGGAGAACCCAGCACAGCTCACAGAAGAGGGATCAGCAGAAGGTGTAGCAAGGGCCAGGGTCTTTGATCCAGAGCCAGTGAGATTTGATCTCAACTGGATATCAACCTCAGTGGCCTTCAGCTTGCTAAACAACTCAGAAATTATCAAGGTATCATAAGAGGTGCTCTCAATGATAGAGGATACCTTGATCTCCTAGATCTTAGGGTCCAAGGTATGGAGAACCTTGAGCGCCTGCTCATGATCTGAGACCAGCTGAACTCCCTCGGCCTTATTGGCCCGAAGCTTGTTGATGATCCACTAAAAGTGACCAAACAAGTCTTCAACAGATTCACCCGGCTTCTATGTGAAATTTTCATATTCACGCCGGTAGGTCTGATAGAGCCGAGCCTTGACCTGGGCTGTCCCCTCATGGTGTGCTTGGAGGGTAGCCCAGATCTCTCTCGCAGTGGTGAGATGGCTCACACGCTCAAATTCAGTGGGACCTAATCCAGAAAACAAAATGTTCACCGCTTTGTTGTTGTTCAGATGCTGGGTGACAATATCAGGAGTATTACGCTCAGCAACTGGCAATATGGTGAAGGTAGCGTGAACACAAATGTCCCAAATGTCTGAGCTTTGGCTCATGAGATAGGCTCGCATGCGAGTCTTCCAATAATTATAGCCATAAGCTTACAAGGACGGGACCTTTCCAGGAGACGTCATGATCACTACTGGGTTTAGAACCAATTAAGGTATGGAAAAAAACCTAACCAGGCTCTGATACCACTTGTAGGACCGAAAGTAGTGACCAGAGAGGGGGTGAATGGGCGCCTAAAAAATTCTTTTCGAAACAATGGCCTGCTCCCAATACCCAACGCACCTCAACAGACTTAGCAAGGAAAGTTAAACAAATCAACAGGACCTTAAAAGATCTAGCCTAAAAACAACCAGTGTCCTAATCGAAAAGACACCAACACAATGCTAATAGGCAGATTAACAAAGCATTTAAAACACGGCTAATCAAGCTTCACAAAAATAGATCATCACAGAGACTTAATCATGAGTGCGCGTAAAACAAGAAGTCTTACTGTTCAACGTTGTCTCCAGTTCGGTACTTTGACGAAGCCTGCAATGCCGAAGCCTGCTTCGAAGCGGTCGTGCCGAAGCCTGAGTTGTCGAAGCCCGTCCAGTACAGTTCGGTGAAGTGTGTAGCAAACTACGAAGCCTGCTTCGGTACAATGTAGCTTCGAAACAGAGAAAAAACAAAATATTCGAACATCACTTCGAACAAGCAGAGACTCCGAAGGCTGTCAGCGAAGTACCTTCGAAAGAAAAACAACAGAGCCTATACTCTGAAAAGAAAACTTCGAACTTCTGAACACTGAAACGAAGACAAAACAATGTGGGACCCACGATATAGCTCCGAGCAGTGATACCTCCGTCAAAACATACTTCAGTAAAGCTAGATCGTAGCTATCGTGCAGGCTTCGAATACAGCAGCGAAGTCCTCACAGAAAATATGAACGAGCTGCTGAAGCACAAAGTGCTATTCTGTGGAGCCCACGAGAAAAATATGCTTCGAACGCCTAGCAGACTACGCAGCTGACACCTCCGAATCAAAAACCGAAGCCCACCAGAAAAACTTCGAAGTCTACACACGCTTCGCTAGGAAATAGCTTCGCTCACACTTCGCGAAAAGAACGAGCTACAGCAAAGAGGAAAAACGCACTCTGGCTGCTACTACAAGCTAGTGTGTAGACCTTCGCAAACTATGCTGCTACACACAGCAGAATCTAGAAGCGCAGTATCCCATGCAAAGACTGACAGCCTTGCAGGCTATAGAGCTAGCAGTACTAGGCTTAGGAAAATATCGACTGCAGCTACACGGGAAGGTGCAAGACATCGAATAAAAAACTCTGGCAGAATAAAAAACCGCTGCTAGCCCAACTACTGAAGAGACAACACACCCGGACAGAGAAGAACAGTCTAGATGATACTCAAAGATGTGACCAAACAGTACAGCTACAAGCTAGTCAAGCAGTCACAAGCCAACGCACACAGCAGATAGACCACTCAAGTAAAAATTGGGTCAATGAAGCAAAAACCTTTCAGGCGCATAAAAATAACATGAATTAATCCATTCGCACTCAGATGCACGCAAAACGAGGTCAAGAGTTCACAGCGATGCATGATAGGAGAAACCAGGAGAATAAAATTGAATACGTGATTTCAAAACGTGCCTGTGTGCAGAATCTGACGTGCGCGCAATGAGTTGTGGCGGCGGCGGAAGAACACCCGAGTAGAATGACCCAATCTTTTGGAATTTGTAAAGTGATTTCTGAAAAGGGTAACCTTAACCCTAGGGATTGGGGCTCTATTTATAGGCAGCCCAATAGCCTAGGAATATTCCAAAAGACCCTTAGGGTTTTTACAGACGCTAAAATAAAATGGAAAAGACCAAACTGCCCTTAGGATATTTTTATAGACTCGACTGACTGACTGTGGGCCTAAGGAAAAAATAGTAAACTCCTATTTACAGATGACTTATCCAGAAGCGGAGCTTTCATAGAGACTACGGCTTTGCCCCAGGACGGTCCGATCCAAGATCAGCGGTTGTCAGTTTTGCGCCGAAACTGACAAAGCATCAATTGACTTTGCACCAGGTACCCGGATTGGGTCGACCCGATTCCGCAGCTCTCTCAGCCCGGCAATCGCTTGTCGCTCGTGTCCCTGAGTCAATCCTGGTCAATATCCTAGTGGATCCTCTGCTGCTCCTAGCTCATGTACCCGGATTGGGCCAGCCTGACTTCACGGCCCCTCTGCCCGATAGTCGCTCGCTGCCCGTGTACCTGAGTCACACGAGGCCCAGACGCAGCAGGTCTTCTCTCCTCAGCAGTCCTCTTTGACTTACGTTGACAATGACTCATCACATCTGGAGCCATGAGGCCCACGCTATTCAGCATGGCTCCTCAAAAACTATTCTAGCACTATAACGTCCCTAACGCACACAAAACATGCAAGAATAGAATAACATGAACATAAGAAAGCATCACAGGCAATCATATTAACTGTGACATAGCATGGTCTTCTTCACATGGTGATCTCCATCTCCATGGCTCCCGTCAATGAGTGTGTGCTCCCGGCCTCCATGAAGAGTACTAGTCTATCTCGCATAGCCTATACTAATTACATAGGCCAAAGCACTGCGAAAATAACATACAAGTCGTAATAAATTTTACATCAGACTTGAGCTTTAAATAACCATGACATGCAGGCCATATTTAATTTACATTCATTCTATGCATCTCCTACATCTCATTTATCCAAGGCCATGCCAGTCACATCATTCTCTACAAAACAAAGCTAGGCGAGCAATCTACAAGTGACTGGATTTTGGATCTGTAAAACCCGGGTCAATAGGCTCAGTTTTTCAAAATCACGCGGGTCGGAACTTCTGATCTGGTATCGGAACTTCCGATCCCCGGAACTTTCGATCAATATCGGAATCCCGGACCACAACAATTGCTTTCACTATTGAATCATTATTTGATATCGGGACATCCGATCACTATCGGAACTTCCGATCCACCATCGGAACTTTCGATCTGCCGCGGACAGAAACAAATATAATATATTTTTCTACCATGTATCTTAATACATGAAGGATCGAGATTGAACACTACGCACGTAGGCTCTGATACCACTATTGGTAAATAGGGGAGCTACGCTAGCCAGCAAATTCAAAATTTACGCCCCAAGCCCAAGGCTCATGCGTGTGTGAGATCATGGATCAGTACCTTCTAGCACAAGACGTGCTAGGTGTAGCGGAAGAAGATGTTGGAGTAGCGTGTCAAGCCTATCCTTGCTTCATCCTAGCCGTCCTTCGTTGATCCGATCGATGAAGATGATGTAGTCGTTCATATGTAGATGTCCACGAGCATCTCTATTGGAGCAACACCTCCACGGAGTCCACATGTATAGGGATGGAGAACCTCCCACAGCAGTGTGCTACACCGCACGTGAGATACGGGGATCCTTGATCTCAATGATTGAGATCAAGAAAGGGAGGGAACTCTTTGGTGGCAAGGTCTAATCTAGACTTATTCCATGGTTTCAAGACCTCCTTCTCTCCTTTTATAAGGATGATAGTCCCCTGGTCGTGTCTATCTCGAAGTCCTCAAAACCATAATAGATCCAATTTGTTTGCCCACGTCGAAACTTCTGATCCGGGATTGGAACTTCTGACAAGGTATTTTAGGTCTCCCGATACAGTACGACACGCAATAGATCCAATCTGTTATTGCCCACCTCGGAACTTCCGATACCATAATGGAACTTTCGATCAGTACGAAATTCCCCGATTCTGAATTGGAACTTCTGGCTCATCGGAACTTTCGATACCATATTGGAACTTCTGAAGCAACATTTGCTCTCTGTAACGAGACCAAATAATAATCGAAACTTCTGATATCATATCGGAACTTCCGATCCATGGAATTTTCTTGGGCATGTCCTTCACTGCTTCAGATGATCACTAAACTCATGGCTCAAATATTCACCTCCACGATCAGATCATAGAAATTTAATTATCTTTCCTGTATTGTTTTGTACTTCATTTTAGAACTCCTTGAACTTTTCAAAGGACTCCCACTTATGGCTCATTAAGTAGACATAACCATATCTACTAAAGTCGTCGGTAAAAATGATAAAGTATTGAAAACCACCTCTTACGACATGGCTCATTGGTCCACATACATCAGTATGTACAATGGCCAATAGCTCACTCATCCTCTCACTTTGACCAGTGAAAGGCATATTTGTCATTTTTCCAAGTAAGCAAGACTCGTATGTGTCATATAATTCAAAATCAAATAACTCCAAAAGTCCATCTCTATGGAGCTTTTGCACGTGCTTCTCGTTTCTATGACCCAAACGACAATGTCAGACATAGGTAGGATTCAAATCATTGAATCGTTGTTTCTTTGTACTAATGTTATAAACGTGTGCATCCTCAAGACTTAGAATATATAATTCATTCACCAATGGACAAACACCATAAAGCATACCATTTGAGAATATTGAACAACACTTGTTCTTTATCACAAACTCGTAACCTTCTTCCTCTAAATATGAAGAAGAGATGGTGTTTTCGGCCAATGTTGGAACGTAATAAAAATTATTCAATTCTAGAACTAATCCTGAGGGTAGTGATAGAGAATAAACATTGACGGCCAACGCTGCAACTTTTGCACCATTGCCGACACGGATATCCGGTTCGCCTATTGCACACTTTCTTAACCTACTCAATCCTTGTAACGATTTGCAAGTATAAATCATCGACCCGATATCAAATACCCATGAATCATTTGGACGAGTAGCAAGATTAATTTCAATAACATTTATACTTAAAGTAGAGGTGAAAGTCCTACTTCCCTTCTCCTTCTAGATTTCTTCCAAATACCATTTGTAGCTCCTGAACCATTGGCCAGTTTTGCACGCAAACAAGGACAATGAGGTACCATACCTCTTAGCCTGAGTTTGGTTCTAAAAATTGCCTTGGTGTCCCATAATCATATTATGGACATCCTTATTCTCATCTTACTTCCGAAGCTCAAAGGACATAGTGTCAGGTATGAGACAACTTACATTAAGTGACTCATTCGAGTGCTTCTCACAAGCCCTCCGATCAACTAGTTCATCATGATGGGATTCTTCTAGAACATTTTTCTTTTCCTTTCGTTTGAGAACACTTCTCAAGTTTCTATGCCAGTCTGTAAAAATTTTTCCAAAAAGAAAAGATCGCAAAATAAAGACTAACGTGCTCTTAACAGTTGGTGCCATGATCTATAAAATTAAATGCAAGGTTCAACACTATGCTATGTTTATCTTCTATCCAATAAAACATGTTCCACTATGTAAAGACATTCACTTTCCCTCTAATGACTAATAGTGGCACAAGATTCATATTCATTCTAACTCCTAGTGAGCTTTGGCATCACTACTAGAAGCTAGGTGACATAGCTAAGCAACTATTGATGATCGAGATCTTTTGTAGGTGCAGATATTGAAAAGAGCATCAATACTTAATTTTCTAAGGGAAAACTATTCTAGCAAGGTGACATTCCGTAGCACGCACGAAACATGCAAGAATAGTATGGCAGGAACATAAGTAAGCACCATAGGCAACACATTGACTATGACATAGTACAACCCCTTCACATGGTGATCTCCATCTCCATGGCTCTCAGCATTGAGTGTGTGCTTCCAGCCTCCATGAACTTGTACTAGTCTATAAAAATAACATCTATACTAGTAAGATGAGCCGAAGCATCAATAATCGACATGCAGATCATATGAATGTACACCAGCCTTGTGCCATAAATAATCATGACATGCAGGTCATATTTAATTTATATTCAATGCATGCATCTCATACATCACATTCAACAAGGCCATATCAATCACAACATTCTCTTCAAAACAAAGTTAAGCGAAGAATCTACAAGTGACCGATATCTGGATCTAGAAAAATCAGCTCAATCAGGCTCGAAATTCCCAGTTTTTGTCTTGATCAGAACTTCCAATCTGGCATTGGAACTTTCGATCCACCAAAACTTTCGATAGCAAAATGCTCTCTGTATCTATTAAAAAACCGACATCAGAACTTCCGATCCAACATTGGAACTTCTAAACTATCAGAATTTCCGATCTAATATCGGAACTTATGATAGCAAAATTGCTCTTTGTATTGAATTATATTTGGCATCGGAACTTAGATCAGTATTAGAACTTCCGATCCAACGAAAACTTCCGATCAATATCAGAATTTCCGAAATTCGATGAACAGGAAAAAAAATCTAGGTGGATCGAAACTTTCGATCTGATATCAGATTTGCCTTCTCTATCTCAAATTATATTTGGCATCAGAACTTCCGATCCAACGAAACTTCCGACCAGTATCGAAACTTCCAAAATTCGACGGACAGAAAAATAGATCTAATCTATTTTTCACCACGTATCTCCATACGTGATCAATCCAGATCGAACACTATGCACGTAGGTTCTAATACCACTATTGGGTTGTGGGGAATCTATGCTAGCCGTCAAATTCAAAATTGTCGCCCCCAAACCCTGGATCCATGTGCGTGAGGGATCATGAATCATTACCTCCTAACGCGAGACGCGCTAGTGCAACGAAAGAAGATGTTGGGAAAGCGCATCCTTGCTTATCCTCGTCTCGCTCCATCTGTTCCTCGGCGATCCAATCGACGAAGATCATCGATGTCCACGTGAAGAACACTACCACAAAAACATACATTAGTGACGGGTCATAACATACAACAGTGACAGGTATGTTCCCCATCACCCTTATCGTGTCAGTAAAGCCCTATCATTAATGACGGGTAAATACCCATCACTAAAGGGTCTCTCCAGTTCTCCTCGTGTCTGGCATGCCCCCTTTTAGTGACGGGTAACCAATGTTATCCATCACTAAAGATCATCTTTAGTGACGGGGAGTACTTTACACCCGTCACTATTGTGTTCTTTAGAGATGGGTCACCAATGTCACTTGTCACTAATGTTATGGTCATATTTTAAAAAATAATTATTTTAAGGTTGTTGGACCCGAGCACACTCCTCGACGAGCCTCACCCGGACCATGCCTTCGATGCGCCTCGACTTCTGATACCTTCGTCGGGTACCTTCGAGTGTCTCCCTCCGGAGCACACCTCGAGCACCTTGCCTCTGCTGAGGACTTGATCCACCATACTCCGAAGTCACTCCATCCGGAGTACCCTTCGAAGTGCCTCGCCTCCGAGGACTTCATCTCGGAGTACCTTCACCCGGAGCCACGCTCCGCACTTACAGCTTTCTCTTGGCGCACCTCGACCCGAGGTCCGACCTCGACCCCTTCGCAGCCACCGTGACGGAGCTCTCCGCTCCACTGGCATCAAGCCTCCCGCTTGACCCAGGTTCACCTGCTACGAACCGTCTGTCGCCTCCGAAGTCCCCTGCGCACCACAGACAAGCAGACAAGTGTATCCAGTACTCCGGAGACCTCTCCGGGTAAATAACCCTCGGCACACACTCTAGTGTACCGTCCAAAGTACCGAGACCTTCGGTACAAGCCCAGTCATCATGTACTGTCGGACCCCTCCGACAGGCACACTCCGCTGCAACAGCTGCAGCAACTAAACCACCGAACCCTTCGGTGAAACAGCCTCCAAACACCTTCGGAGGTCCAACCTCCGAACCCCTTCGGAGGTACCCCTTCGAACCAGAGGATAAACTCAGTCAATCACTCATCACAGACTCCGAAACCACCCCTTGGTTTCTCAATCTCCCCCTTGATGAGTGCATTGACAACCAAATTCAAGTTTAAGAAAATTTGAAAAATTTCAGCACACAAGTGACCATAAAAACTCAGAAGTGAGCCAAATCATGTCACTTGACAAAAGAATTTTCCTCCCCTTTTCAAAAGAGTAAAAGCCCCTTCGGCAAATCTCCCCTTTTTCAAGATAAAAACTCCCCCTGAGTAATTTTATTGTGCCCCCTTGCAACAGAGAACTCAAAAATTTCTCTCCCTTTGGCAATGCAAGCATCAAGGAGCATGTAAAAGATGCATTGCTTGGAAATGAGCAGAATTGCAAAGACATACAAAACAAAAATATGCCAACAGTAATACCAATGATAATGGGCTCAGCTCAATTTAACATTCTCTAAAAACATGATGACAGCATGTGATTTTATCAGTTTGAAATAAAAGCATCACCACTCAATCAAGGTAACTAGACAAGTAAAAACAGGGACTGCGCAAAGCTAGTTAATTTCTACTCTAGACAGACAAGTCCAGTTCAAATGGAGCAATGAAAGCAAACTTGATGATCAATGAATTTTGTTGTTCTTTTCTTAATGCCAGGGGTTATTTGTTTGTCCACCTTATACTTTCCAATCAGGTCAAGCCTAGGCATGGAAGCCATCAGAAGCTTAAGGCAATGATTTTGGCAGTCACTACACTATTCCAGTTCAGACCAATGTGCAATGGTAAGCAGTCTAGAATAGAGTAATGCGACAAACAAACCAACCTGGATCTTTTTAACTTGAAGCATGTAAATCATGGATTTTTGAATTTTGATTAAATGAACAAATTGTTTATCATTTTATGAATATCCATGAATATGTAGAACAATTTTTCAAGTTGCAATGTTTAGCATCCAAAGAAAAGTGTCTTGCTATCAGGCAGAGAAAAGATAGCTAAAGCAGTCCTGCTTATACATGCTAGATACAAGATTGAGCAGTGAGAATGATTTGAGTTTGGAAAGAAAACATCATGCACATTAATGTTTCAGATAAATTAAAAAGAGTTGAGCTGTCATGATTTCATGAATTAAAATGAGGCATATAAGTGCAACAGATGTAAATGCAATTTCACACATGATGAGCATATGCAAGATATTTAAAATCAGCTCCCCCTCATAAAATGCCATAAGGGTGACAAATACCAAGTTCCCCACGCAAGTAGGCAAATCGAGAAGCATCGAGGGGTTTCGTGAAAATATCGGCTAGCTGGTGTTGGGTATCAACATATTGAACTTCAATATCACCCTTCTCATTGTGATCTCTGAGAAAATGATATCGCACATCAATGTGTTTGGTTCTGGAGTGTTGAACCGGGTTGTTTGCAATACAAATGGCACTAGTGTTATCACAGAAAAGTGGAACACTCTTATAATCTAACCCGAAATCCCGCAAAGTGGAAGTCATCCACAAAATCTGAGAGCAATAGCTAGCTGCAGCAACATATTCGGCCTCAGCCGTCGATTGTGCAACACTAGACTGTTTGAGGGAAGACCAGCAAACCAGAGAAGTACCCAGAAAATGACAAGTACCAGAGGTACTCTTCCTATCAATCCTACACCCAGCAAAATCCACATCGGAATATCCTCGAAGACATAAAGAGGAAGACGCTGAATACCATATGTCGAACTCAAGGGTATGTTTGAGATACCTGAGAATGCGTTTTACCGCTTGGCGGTGCGAAGCTCGTGGTGAAGCTTGAAAACGAGCGCACAGACACACTGCGAAGTGTATGTCCGGCCTCGTAGCAGTCAAGTAGAGGAGGGAGTCGATCATGCTTCGGAACTCCTTCTGATCTACGGCTTCTCCATCTTTGTCAGGATCCAATGCTACAGATGTAGCCATTGGAGTGGCGAGAGGCTTCGCATCTACCATATCGAACTTCTTGAGCAGGTCCTTGGTGTACTTCGTCTGGTGGAAGAAAGTACCTTGTTTGCTTTGCTTGATTTGCAAACCAAGGAAAAATGTAAGCTCGCCCATCATGGACATCTCGAATTCCCTGCTCATGGCATCTGCAAACTCGGCAACCAAAGATGAGAAGAGCCACCAAAGATGATATCATCCACATAAATCTGAACTAGGAGGAAATCTTTGCCATGCTTGAGAGTGAACAATGTTTTATCAACAGAGCCCATCAAATACCCTCTCTCAAGCAGAAAAGACTTAAGTCTATCATACCATGCCTGAGGGGCCTGCTTGAGTCCATAAAGAGCCTTATGAAGTTTAAGGACTTTATGTGGGTACTTGGGGTTTTCAAAACCAGGTGGTTGTTTTACATAAACGTCATCGCCTATGAAGCCATTAAGAAAAGCACTTTTGACATCCATTTGATAGAGTTTCAATCCTTGGGATGTCGCAAAGGCAAGCAAAATCCTAATGGCCTCAAGACGAGCAACAGGTGCAAAAGTTTCTGTAAAATCAATCCCTTCTAGTTGAGAATAACCCTGAGCTACAAGTCTAGCCTTGTTTCTAACTATTGTCCCATCCTCCCCTTGTTTGTTTTTGAAAATCCATTTTGTTCCAATAAAATGAACGTTTGGTGGAGGATCAACTAAAGTCCAGACTTGGTTTCTCTCAAAATTTTCAAGTTCCTCATGCATGGCATTGATCCAACTAGAATCAGAAAGTGCATGACTAACATCTAAGGGCTCGAAAGAAGCAACAAAAGCGGAATCAATGAAATGAGCATGAGAACGTGTTACCCTTTGATCAAGCTCACCAATGATCTGCTCGGGAGGGTGCATCCTTTGAACATGATGTGGAGCCTCGCGGCGGGATGCAGTCTCCCCCTCAACTTGTGCGTTGGAGTGGTCCAAGATGACCGATGTCGAGGTAGTTGCTTCGGGACCTTGTGCCGAAGTGGTCGAAGCGGGGTCAGCTTCGGGGGTTGATGTTGAGGGTAGTAGGGGTTCATCCTCGAAATCTCCGAGATCTTCTTCTTCGAAGATGGTCTGTTCCATGTCGTGTTCATTTGCCTGTTCAAGAGCAGAACTAACAGAGGGGTTTGATTCATCAAAAGTCACATCACATGACTCGATGATAGTGTTAGTTTCCAAATTATAAACACGATAAGAATGACCATGAGTAGTGTAACCCAAAAAGATCCCGTCAGAAGATCGCGACTCAAATTTGTCCAAATTACCACGTTTTAGGATAAAGCAACGACAGCCAAAAACTCAAAGATGAGTAACCTTGGGCTGTCTCCCAAAACGTAGCTCATAAGATGTCAAGTTTAAAATTGAGCGCAAGAATATTCGGTTTGAGATGTAACATGCAGTGTTCATGGCCTCAGCCAGAATTTTCTAGGAGTCCTATGCTCATCGAGCATCGTCCTAGCCATCTCAACCAAAGTGCGGTTCTTCCTCTCAACGACACCGTTCTGTTGAGGAACCCACGGAGCAGAGAATTGATGTTCTATGCCATGCTCCATGCAAAAAACAACAAAGAGATTGTTCTTGAACTCAGTGCCATTATCACTTCGAATGAATTTTAATGCACCAGGGAGTTCAGTGAAAAGTCTCAAAGCCAAGCTCCGAAAGTGTGAAAACACTTCATCCTTGCTGGCAAACAAGAAGACCCAAGAGTAGCGAGAGAAATCGTCGACAATGACTAATACATACCACTTGCCGCCTAAAGAACTGACCCGAGAAGGAACTACAATGTCCATGTGGAGAAGTTCTCCGGGTTGTTCAGTCATCACTGTGGTGACTGGCGAATGCGAAGCGGCAATCATTTTTCCATGTCGACACGGAGCGCAAACTAAATTCTTCTCAAACTTGAGCTTGGGCAATCCTCGGATCAGACCTAGGGCACTCAGACGTGCGAGCAACTCAAAGCTCATATGCCCTAGTCTCCTATGCCACTTCCAAAGCTCAGAAGTAGAATGTGCAACAAGACAATGAGAAGAACCAGATGACTCAGAAAAATCAGCTCCAAAAACTCTCCCAACTCTAAAGATCTTACACACCACAACGCCATCAGAATTGAGTACTTGCGAAGTATCGCGATGAAATCGCACTTCGAAGCCCTCATCAAGCAACTGAGATACAGACAGCAAATTGTATCCCAGGTTTTCAACCAAAGCAACATCTTTGAGAGTGAAATTCGAGTTAATTCTTACCACACATTTACCTTTCACTCTACTCCTTCGATTGTTCCCGAAGGTGATATGTTCCCTTTGCTTGGTTGTGGTGAGGCTGGAGAACCATGTTGCATCTCCGGTCATATGGCGCGAACAACCGGAGTCCATGATCCACGTGCCCTCCAAGCCTCGATCTGCCGCCTACAGATGATAAGAGAATCTCGATCGCTCAGTGCTGGGGTGAGTGAAAATATGACGAGGCATCCAGCACTGAGTGACACGAGTAGTAGGCACAGAAAAAGTAGACTGTCTACGCACATGATAATCGGAATGATGCAAAGTGCGAGGTCTACCTACATGCTGTGAACGAACAACATGACGAGGTCTCCTACTCTGACGTGGTACAAAGCTACTCGCCCGGGGTCTACCACCATATGAAATATGGTGAACACCTCGAGGAGCAAAACCTCTCCGAGAAGCACGAGGAGCCTCAAATGCAGGACGATAGTAAAACTCAAACTCATGCATACCTAAAGATGGGTAATGCATGTCCTGGTAACTCATCGCCTGAGAGCGTCGCTCATCCTTGATGCGACGAAAACAGAACCCAACCAAATGACCCGCCCGCTGACAGTAGGAACAATGAAAAATTCTCCTAGGGGCACTCTCATGGGTCACAGGAGCAACTCTCACAGGCTCCTTTGGCTTCTGCTGAGTGGTTTTCTTGGGAGGATTTTTCTTGGCAGGAGGAGTGATTTTATTTTGAACTCGGGTAGGTTTCTTGGCTGATGAAGTGTCTAACAGAGCTCTCTCTTTCTCTAAGGTAGTGGGTGAGGTGAAAACAGTTTTGTTCTTACTGTCTGAAGAAATCCTCTCAAAACCCAAACCTAGAGCTACCCCTGCTCTGTCAGCACACATCTTGGTTTTAGCCAAGAGCAAGTCCATCCTACCCTTACCCTCAGTGCATTTATTAACCACGAAAAGAAGGTATTCATTTTCTGACATGAGGTTCTCAGCTCGCTCTCTAACTGTGCCTAGTTGGTCCTTAAAGGTAATGCACGTGTCACAAACAGGCTGCACATCCTTAGAACTACCGGCCCTCTCCAATCTAGCCTCTAAATCATGAACATGCTTATCACGTAAATTAATGCTCTCACGTAATAAAGGGCAGTTCATACATTCAGTTTTATCAAGACTAGAATCCACCATCAAAAGCTGCTTCTGTGCAGTCTCAAGCTCAAAAAGAGTTTGAGCATGAACAGAATGCAACTGAGCAAGCTCACCCATGACAACAGTACAAGATTCACATTCAGCATCATTTACTTTAGACTTAAGCATGGCATAATCAGTAGAAACAGATTCTAGCCTAAGTCTAAGGTCTTTTCTTTCTCTAGCGGCTTGCACAAGTAATCTATCCTGACCAAGAACTACTTCATTCAGCTCATCTAGTTTAATTAAAAGCTGGTCAGAGGATAGAGGTACCTCAGATGAGTCAAACTCATCGCCGCTGTGATCGCTGTCGGCCATGAAGCAAAGGCCGGTGAAGTCTCGTCCCTTCTTGTCCTCCTTCCTTGGGGACTCCTCCTCCTCAGAGCTCGATTCCTCAGTTGAGGAAGTGTCGATGTCGCTGAGAGCAGCAACAAACGCTCTGGAAGCGGCTTTGGCTACTCTTTTAGCCACCTTGCCGCGCTTGCCCTTCACAAAAGGCTTCCTCTCCTTTTTGTGGTATTTAGGGCGATCACTCTCATCTCTCCTTTTGAGCTTAGGGCAGTTGGCCTTGATATGAGAAGTGTTGCCACATTCAAAGCAACCACTAAAACCACTTCTCCTTTGATCCCGTCTTTCATGATGAAAACGAGTGAACTTTCTGGCAATGAGAGCAAGCTCATCATCATCCAGAGTGTCCACCTGCTCCTTTGTGACGAAGACTAGGGAGGACAAAGCAAAACCATCTGCAAGAACACAAGTACCAGATGTGCTTGGTTCTGCAGCGGTGCCACGGCTAGTGCTAGAAACCAATGCCAATGGTTGTGGCAAAGAGCTTCGGTGCACAGCAAGAGATGCCTTGGCAATCTCTGTGGACTTCAGCTTGCTGAAGAGCTCATCACATGTCAATGTGTCATAACCTGCGGACTCCTCAATGCTGGATATCTTCACTTCCCATATGCTACGATCAAGAGCATAGAGAAGGTTGATAGCCCTGTCATGATCATTATAAGCAAGCGTCCCGTTGGACCGCAAGTTACTCACTATCGCATCAAAGCGAGAAAACATGGCATTTATAGATTCACCAGGTGCCTGCACAAACAGCTGATACTGTTGATTGTATGTGCTTTGGCGCCTGGCCTTGATCTGTGTAGAGCCCTCATGAAAAATAGTGAGTGTTGTCCAAATTTCCCTAGCAGTCCTAAGGTGCTGCACCCTATCAAACTCACTCCGGCTCAAACCAATGAACATTATATTCCTAGCCTTGGAGTTGGCATTATATTGATCTTTTTCTGTTTGAGAGGTGCGAGTATCAGGGATGGAGTATTGTGAGTCCACAATCTCCCAAATTGCATTTCCTTGGCTTAGCAAGTAAGTCCCATCGAACAGAGGAATTTTACTAGCTCTGTCCATGTCGCCAAGAGACCACAAAACCGGTTAAGGTCAACTGGTGATCTTAACCCGCTCTGATACCAATTGTTGGACCGGAAACGGCGACCAGAGGGGGGGTGAATGGGAGCTTTTAAAATTTCAGGCTAAAAATAGCCTTCTGTTTTAATTCAGTCTACTGCGGAACAGGCTTCGAACACAACCTTCGAAGTTCTGGTTCGGAGGTGTATGACGGCTTCGAACACAGGCTTCGCAAGGAGCAAAAGTTCGAAGCCAAGAAGACTTTGCTCCACTCTCAACCTCGGAAAACCAACTCTGCTAAGTCAGTGCAGGCTCCGCACACAGGGTGCTTCGAGCAGGCTTCGCACTTCACCCTTCGCAAGAGTGGACTACCCTCTGAGGACTTCGACCAAGTACTTAGCGACAGCAACTGGTGCTGGGCTTCGTACACCGAAGGTCTAAACGCACACTAACAGACTTTCACTAGGAGCTTAGACACGATAGAAAACACGGGCTTCGATCAGGGATTCGCTAGTAAGCAGCGAGGTCTAGCCTCCTGTTACACAGAGCGAACGCACACTGAAAAACACACTTCGCACAAAACACCCTTCGCCTAGACAGGCTTTGGTGCACTACAACTAGCGAGGTATGCAAACAAGCTCAAGCAGAAACACAACACAGAAGCAGGGCTTCGCTGCTTGAACAAGGAACACAATAAATGAACTCAGGATGAATACAACGTGTGGTGGCTAGTACAAGAGCTCAACTGTAAATGCTCAAAGTGTTAAATGTTACCTACCCAGCCCCCATATTTATAGCCACTATTCACCCAAGTGAATTGACTACTTTACCCCTAAGATTTACATTGGTTTTGTCTCTACAGAATAGAGGGGTACAAAAGGTAGTCAACTTTACTCTGGAGGCTTCTCTGTCATCTTTGCAGAGGGGACAACGTCAGCTTTTTGCAAAGCAGACAATGTCAGCCTTTGCAGTCTTTGACTTTTCTGAAGCCCCCCTTCGCACGCGAGGGGTGCGGTAGCTTCGGTGAGAAGCCTTGAGCCTGATGGCCTTCGCTTTACCGAAGTTAGCCTCCGATACAGTGACGGTTTTGAGCCGAAGCCGTCAAAGCCCTTGGGCCTTCGCACCACCACCTCCGGAGTGGACCACCACGGCTTCGCAGCTACTCCCAGCTCGAACTCCATCAGTCCGTGTACCGAAGCCATGCATGGCCGAAGTACCACAAGTCATCCTTGCTCCGGAGCTAGCCTCACTCCGAAGACAACCACACTCCGAAGCCCCACCTTCGGAGTGCCACCCTTCGAAGTCCCTACTTCGTCCAAGGCCTCCGCACGAAGCATTCCATGAGCACTTCGTCGCAATGTCTCTCCCCGAGCACACTCCTCGACGAGCCTCACCCGGACCATGCCTTCGATGCGCCTCGACTTCTGAGACCTTCGTCGGGTACCTTCGAGTGTCTCCCTCCAGAGCACACCTCGAGCACATTGCCTCTGCTGAGGACTTGATCCACCATACTCCGAAGTCACTCCATCCGGAGTACCCTTCGAAGTGCCTCGCCTCCGAGGACTTCGTCTCGGAGTACCTTCACCCGGAGCCACGCTCCGCACTTACTGCCTTCTCTTGGCGCACCTCGACCCGAGGTCCGACCTCGACCCCTTCGCAGCCACCGTGACGGAGCTCCCCGCTCCACTGGCATCAAGCCTCCCGCTTGACCCAGGTTCACCTGCTACGAACCGTTCGTCGCCTCCGAAGTCCCCTGCAACAGCTGCAGCAACCAAACCACCGAACCCTTCGGTGAAACAGCCTCCAAACACCTTCGGAGGTCCAACCTCTGAACCCCTTCGGAGGTACCCCTTCGAACCAGAGGATAAACTCAGTCAATCACTCATCACAGACTCTGAAACCACCCCTTGGTTTCTCAAAGGTTGTATCTTGAATAGGTCATATTAAGTGACGGGGAGTACTTTACACCCGTCACTAATGTGCTTGTTACTTACGGGTGATTATTATTACCCGTCACTAATAATATGGTCATTTTCAAAAAAAATAATAAATTTTTAGGCTGCATCCTAAATCACATCCAGGATTTGGAAGCCAACATATACAACATCCAAAGCACATCACAGACAATTCATCACAGATGATTCATTACCAAATTAGTATCACATGTATTAACTACATACTCATTATCTCGAAGAAAATGGCTAAAACAAAAAGTGACACAATATTGTTTCATGGCTTTTGAATAGCTAATAGCTAACCTATAGCGATATCAAGAACTTGGATAGTACCCTATCACTATACAAGCTTCCACCACCACCACCATAGATAGCTTGAACAGAAGCCCAGTGGGTAGTAGCAGGAGCACCATGGCAGAGTCTGGGCAGGAGCACCACAGTGAATAGTCATGTCAACTTCGAGTGCGTTATCTCGAAGAAATTGGCTAAGACCATTAGTTATCTCAAAAAAATGGCTAAAAGTAGTAGGTCAGTTTACCCTGTAACAATAAAATGAAAATAAAGTTAGTAACGACGGACGGTGCATTCGGACGGGGAAGAGGAGAAGCATGATGAAATTAGGAGGAGGACGAGGAGGATGCAACCAAGGTGGCGGTGAGTAGGGCGGCCACGCGCGCCGATGGTGCAGGTGCCACGGCTGACGATACATGTGGCCAGGAGCAGCGAAGAGCACGATGAAGGCGACAGCGGCGACGGGAGTTAGGGTTAGGGTTGTGTGAAATAAAAGCCTGACGATTCACTTCGGTTACCCGCCTATTTATAAGCGGGAGGAGTCATCAGTGACGGGTCGTAGTTACTATCCATCACTGATGATGTAGGGGCCACTTTAGTGACAGGTATATCTAAAAACCGTCATTGATGATGTAGGTGCCCTTAGTGATGGGTATTGCTAAAACCCATCACTAATGATGTAGAGAAGTCTCACGGGTATAGATCAAACTTTAGTGTTACCCGCCACTAAATGATTCTTTAGTGATAGTTGATTATTATTACCCGTCACTAATGCTATGGTCATTTTGAAAAAAATAATAGTTTTTAGACTGCAACCTGAATCAAAGACAGGATTTGACAGCCAACATATTTGTGGGGCACCCGGATTTAACAAAATCTAGACATTATTGAATTTCCATAGAAAAACAATAACAACAAGATGTCCATCATGCGACAACGTACGTACGATCAATCATCCGTGGTTCGTAGACCACATTATTACATAAGTATAAAATTAAAAGGAACTATGAAAATAAAACTATGTGATGAACATCTCTACCAGTCTCGCGTCTTTGACTGGGTCGCTACTCCAGACCATCCTCCTCATAGTACGCAATATCTGAAGTGTTTTTCAATGGGTATGAGTATAAGAGTACTCAACAAGCCACCGAGAATGCAATAATAATGCAGGGTAATAATAAGGGAATGATAAAAGTTTAAAGTGTAGAAAAGTACATTTTCAAGTTGCAGCATTTAATGTAGTCAAATTTAATTGTATAGAATAATAAACATGAACAATGTAACATCATCTAACTCGAGGAGCCCAGTTGGCCCTCCTCGCTTAACAGTCCTTACATGTCAAATCATCATGCAACATTCATAATAGTAAACTAACTTTGAGATGTCACGCAACCTGCCCTTGACCGTGGGATCGACTTTTTGAAAAGATTTAAACTCTGATCATAGGTGTACTAATGTACCCACAAGGCACGCACTCATCCCCCACACCAAAGTGTAACGAGATAACCCATACCACATGAACTCGTGCCAAAACCTTAGCATGAGATGCTCCAATCCGATAACACCCGCTCTAGGTTTCGTCGGCGCACCTGCGCACTGGACAACGTCGCACACCCTTTTGCGCCACGTCAGTACAAGCCACCCGCAGGGTGCTACTTGACCCATCTCCAAGTGGTGCCTCGAGTTGGAACACCCCATACCTCAGTTAGGACTTACCCACTAGACTTGTGGTTAGTACGAAAGTGTATTGCAATGGATTCCGCACACCGGTCCTTATAGTGCCCCGGGTGCGACTAACCAATGTTCTCGCTTGAACCCGGAACCCACCATACTAACATACTAAACCATAACTCTGTATCCAATAGAATTCCAGGGGTGAGAGAAATCATGGGAATCATATAATAGAATCAAAGTATCTACGACTCATTTTTATCCTATAGCGGTTGTGTCAATACATTGGACACTATCTAATAATACTATTATTATGGTGACAAGGAGTTTAGGCTCAATAGCATGGCTTGGGTTTGCACTTCAAGGTCAGGAATCTAAATAAATATAATGTATGGCTCTCAATTTGACTAATGCATTTATAACCTATGGGTTTTAGCGACATTTTAAGGAAAGCTAGATTCAATATGCTCAAAAATTTAGTGTGGTGACTTGCCTTGTTTGACAAATGGTGATGGTGGAACTTCCGGGTAGTACTCCGTCTCTTCAACGGCGTCGTAGTCTTCGCGGCACACAAAACGAGAACAACAAACAATTTAAACATACAATAATAAATAGTACACTCATTTCATTTAAATTGGCTAAAGTTGTGGAAAACATAAGAGAAACTTTCTAAAATTGAAATGAGGAAATTTGGAGTTAAAATGGGGTAAATATGAATTTTTAAAGATTAAAACATTACTCTTGGTTTTATTTTGGATAATAAACAGTATAAACATGTCAAGTAAATTGGTCCAGAATGTAGAGAATAAAAATATGAATTTTCTAAAATTTGAATGGTAAAATTTGGAGCTAATTTGAAGAAGTTATGAATTTTTGAAGTTTAAATCAATTTCTGGAATTTAATTTAAATCCTAAAACGGTCGCCGGTCCACGGTGAGCCGAGTCCACCGTGAACCCGCGCACTGTGCACATGAGCTGGATCCATATCAACCATCGGATCAAGATTTGGCGGCCACAGAATGCACGAGCATTTTAAATGCAATTCAACGGTTGAGATTAAAACAACCGAACCAGTACAGATCTACGGTCCATATTTAATGAAGATCCAATGGCTGAGATTACGCGATACCATTTCGATTAGATGAGCGGTCCAGATCGAACCCGAGCGGGTTTTAATCTCGACCACTTGGATCAGATCGAGCGGCGGAGATTGAATCCGATACGGCACGGGTAATTACCCGTGCCGGTCATCTTCTCCGGCGACGCCCGGGGGTGGCGATGGGCTAGCGGCGACGGCTATGGCCGGCGGTCCCAACGGAGTATAGAAATGGAAAAGGGACAGTGAGGGGAGCACGATGGTACCGTTGCGTTGCGGGGGCCTGAGGTCGTCGGGTTGTGGCCGGCGACGAGCGGAGGCGGTGAAGGCGTTTGGGTCGTCGGCGGGGATGACGCTACAGCGGCCTTCAGCGGAAATGGAGAGGTGGCCGGGGTCGGGGAAGCGTTGGCGATCACGGCGGTGCGGTCGACGATGGTGGAAGAGGGCTCCGGCGATGGCTGAAGAGCGAGCAGAGAGGGGTGCGAAGAACGGGAGTGAGGGCGCTCTAATCGCGTGAGGCAAAATCCGTAGCGGGGGCCGAACGCGGGGGTGGTCGGGGGTCTTTATAGGGGCAGTCAACGGGGAGTATGGCAGGTGTACACAAGGAAAGCCGAGGGGGGTTTCCATTTTCTCCGACGAGCTCTTTCCTTGCATGTGCACGGTGATCCCAGGGCGATTACGCGTCGGCGTTAAGGGGGAAATGGTCAGCGAATCATGGGGGAGTAAATGCTGGCTTTAATTTCATGGAAGGGGCCAGCGACGAGGAGATTGCGGAGCTAGGGTTTCGACTGGAGGGATTTGGGGGCGGCAGCGACGTGGGGAAGATGAAGCTGACAAGTGGGGGCCACTGTCAGCGGGCGGGTGCGGGGCGTAGGTGTGGCAACATTCGGCACCGACAGGTGGGGATGTGTCGTCAGCGGGCTGGTGAGGGTTGAGAGGGTTGGCGCCAACAGGTGGGGCCAAGCTCAGGCGTGCACGCGGAGAGGGGGAGGGGACACTAACAGGCGGGACCCGCATGTTAGTGAGGGGGGAGCGCGGAGTAACGGGCTATGCTGACATGTGGAGAGAGAAAGGGAGGGGTGGTCCAATACTGTTTAAAATGTATTTATGAATAAAAATAATTGTTGTAATTAGTTTAAAATTTAGGGGCTACTTGTAAAGCTTATAAAAATTTGTAAAAATTCTCAAAAATATGTTTTGGTCTTATGATCATATCAAAATTTTCTCAGGCCCTAGTTTGGATTATTTCTCTAGATTTTTATTTCTTTGGGTATTTTCAGCTTTATAGGAAATCAAAATTAATTCTCTTTTTTCAGAAAAGTATAATTACAAATTATATTTTTACCTTTGAAAAGTACTATAATAAATTTAAACAAAGCTATTAGGGAGGGATATTTGTATAAACCAACTACATGTGCAAATAACTTACCATCGCTTTCATGTTGATGATCGTGTTATTTATTGTGGAGACATATAACCAACTCTCGGAGGATAAATCTGCCGAGATGTCTTGTAAGAGAGTCTTCCTTGCTGGAGTTACATCTGTTGGATTGCCAAAATAACAGATGTGCTTCAATTGGTCCATTTGGTTGGTGTCGACCTCTCTGGCTATCCCCTTCCTCTTCCTATCTGCAATATTACTAGGACTCTCCCCTGACATTATAAGAAAGCATGATAAGAACATAAATAAAAGATGTGCATGCGTAATAATGTCGCTTCTCTATGTATACCACTTTCGTCGTTGTCCTCCACTTTAATGGTCGTTGGGGTCTTCTCATCATCAAAGTTAGTGTTGAATTTTGTCATAACAGTCAATGGGACCTGTCCCATTGTTATTACCAAATAGCCTCCTTGTGTTATGCCACCTTTTCGACTAAATTCAGCCCACCCTTTGTGGAGGCATATCGTATCACCACCCCCACAACTCACAACCTCAACCTTAGTGGTGCCCCCATCACTTGTCATTATTTTGAGGGTGTCACCAACACAAATATTATCGACCTCATAAAATCTTTTTGATAAATACTACAACAGTAACAAATGTGCTTCAGTTTGTTAACACAATAAACATGCCATGCGATGTACAAAAACTATAACTAAACCTGGTGACACCCGCTGTGAACTAGATGATTGATCTTTATTAAGAAACTATTAGGAACATAGGTTGGTACTTGTAGATCGTTTGGAATATTTGCCATACCTTAATTCACAAATTTCAGATAAATGATTTTATAAACTGAAATTTAATAGTAAGCACGAACAAACTTACGACAATGAGAATGCAACCGAGGTGCGGAATGCACGAGCGACGGAGCGACGAGGAGCACGATGAAGGCGACTATGGTGGTGGGAGTATAGGGTTGTGCGAAATGAAAGCATGACAACTCACTTCGTGTTCTGCCTATTTATTAGTGGGAGCCATCAGTGACGGGTGATAAACTTTTTTAGGGACGGGTGAAAATATAACCCGTCACTATAGGGAAGATCTTTAGTGATGGGTCATACCATGACCCGTCACTAATGGGGGTGCCTTTCTTTAGTGACGAATCATACCACGACCCATCACTAATAAGGTAGCATTACTGACGCGTGTGAAATAACTCGTCACTAAAAGTGTATTACTGGCGTACGTCTTTTGCTCGTCACTAAAGCTGCGTCATTAAAGACCTTTTTCTGGTAGTGGAAGACGATGAGCGTCGTTGTTCGAGCAATGCCTCCATGGAGTCCACACGTACATAGAAGGATTGCTCCCACGCCGGTGTGCTCGCATCGCTCGTGAGAATCGGGGAGAGATCTCAATCTCAACTCTTGAGATCAAGAAGGAAGGGAGAGGAGAGGTGTGGTGGCTAGGGTGGAGCACTTGGGTCTTCTAAAAACTTATATCCACGACCTCCTCCTCCCTATTTATAATGCCATGGTGTGGCTTTTAATCATAATCAGATCTCTAACAGATCCAATCTGTTACGTCCTGATTGGAACTTTCGATACCCCTATCGGAACTTCCAATCAAGACTTCCGATCTATAACTCAACCCGCATCGAAACTTCCGATACCTCTATCGGAACTTCTGATCCGGCCTTTTGATCTTCAAACCAGAACACATCGGAACTTCTAATACCCTTACCAGAACTTCCGATCAACCGATTCTAAATCAGAACTTCCGGTTTGAACTCTCTGTCTCTGAATAAGAAATAATTGGAACTTCTAATTCCAAATCAGAACTTTCGATTTGAACTCTCGGTTTCGCAAACCAAAAATTATCAGAACTTCTAATACCATATCAGAACTTCCGATTTGAGCCCTCTGTTTATAATTCAGAAAATAATCAGAACTTCTAATCCTCGGAGAATTTTTTTGGACACAATTGCTTCACGACGAAGGTGGCCAGAGGCCGTCCCACGATAGCCATCCCGCGGCGGCGGAGGTGGTGGGCAATTGCTTCTACACCACTTCAGCCCGCGTTGGCATCACGCCCCCACTGTCGGACTGTGCTGGCCCCATGCCCCACTACCTCGCGCCCCCGCCAGACCGTGTCTCTCGTGCCGGCCCACACCGCTTGTCTGTTTCCCCATCGGCATAGGCGATGCAGCCGCACGGGCCAACGTGCACACGCCGATGCACGGTGCGGCGCTAGGCTGTGCGGGGCGCGCTCGCCGACAGTGGGCGAAGAGGGAGAGGCGGAGAGGGAGAGTGAGAGGAGCTCCGTGAGAGAGGGAGAGGGATCTTGGAGCCAACGGCTGCGGGGTGGAGGGAGGAGAGAAGGGGAGAGGAGAAGTGAGCTAGGGTTTTGAGATTTTTTTATACTTAGAGTAATCGGGTAAACGATTAAACAGGTATGGGTAGTCAATACCCATATACGTACCCATTTGCCCGTAGGGTATGATTTTAAGAACATACCCGACCCTAATAAAGTTTTTACCCACAAATAAATGGGTAATCGGGTTGAACTGCCATCCCTACACCGGACCATACTAGCCTACAGACAATGAAACTTTGAGATTAAAAAAAATAAGGTGTCAATCATTCAAGATAGAGAGGGGCTAGGGGTGGGTTTGATGCCTCCCCGTGAATTTTTTTTCCCAGTAAGCCCCCGCCCAGCGCATCCACCGGGAACCAACAGCCCAGATCTGCTCTCCCGCCCGACCCGGCCGCGGCTTGAACCGGGCCGCCGCTGTGGAGGCTCCCGCAGAGCGATATCGCTTTATCTGCCTCTGCTCCTCGCTCGCCACAGCTCTCCCCTCCCACCCGCACGAAACCCTAACCCTAACCCCCTCGCGCCCTTCTCGCCTGTCTCCCCGTCGGTCGTGTCATCGAGCTTCGGTCTCTCCCGTCGGCCCGTCGCGTGGCCGCCGGTGTGCCGCTTCGATCGAGGTACGTCTGTCCCGAGTACGCCCAGAATTCTCGGGAGGGGGGGCGGGGGGCGCTATCTGCTCTTGGTGAAACTTGTGTGTGGTAGGTTCTCAGAGGTGGTGACGTGGTGTGGTATCATCTGGATTTTTTTCTTGTGGGCTTTGTGATGAACTTGCTCCGTTGAAGGGTAGCCAGGGCCTGGTTATGACTGATCTCGGCGTTCTTTGGGATTCAGTGGTAAATCGGAAGCATATTTTAAGGAGGACAGGAAGCTCGGTGAGTAAACCATGGAATGGTCTGAGGTTTTTCAGATTCAAACATAGGTTTGTGTTGTACCATGAAATTTGTTCTTGTCTGATGCTCTTACTAATAAAGTACATGGAAATGTGCTAATTCTTGTAGCTAAGCCTCACCATTTTGTTCATACATAATGTTTTTGTCTTCTTAGACTTAACATTAGGTCAATAAATGATGAATTATTGAATTTAGATATAGCTCATTTTGTTCTTTATCAGTTATTTTCCCACTTGTCAATAACACACTGTGAGTTGGGAACTTTTGTGGATTCAAGGCTTCAAGCATGACTTGTACCAGATGGTTCTTTAGCTTTCAGACTTGGTATCAGCTGCTCGTTATGGAGTGCTTTTGGTTCTGGGTGTTTGTGTGGTCGGGGCAGGAGGGATCACTATGGATGCGAGGCAAAACTGCCTCAACATGCATCAGGTGCAGTGCGTTTGACTGGGCACGTGGTTTTCATGCTCAGGTGCAAGCTAGTATGGCGCAAAGCACTCTCTTTTGGTTCAAAAGTTGCTGATATTGGGCTGAGGGAAGGGATACCAAGGGAAGTGGGATGAGAAAGTCACCTGGGAAGGCTAGGTATTATAATTTATTAATTGATGGAAGTGGCACATTAGTCAATGAATGCATAGTAAAAAAACTGCAACCCATTCTGTCGAGCTGATGTTGCAGCTTTTCCAATTGAATTAGCTACACTCAGGCACATTTTGTGGTTGCTGTGCTGCTATCTATTTATTTTTGAAGTTTTTGTATAAATTTAAATTATAACTGTTATAGTTTGTTCCACAATCTAAATTATGGTTACATAAAATATGTTATGCAACTTTTATATCTTCCTGATTGTTTCGTACTCTTGGATCACAATAATAATATCATTTGCAACCTAGATTAAAATAAAAGCAATTTGCCAAATACTTTAACATCGAAAAAGCAATTGCACCAAGCCACCAAATGAGATTATCATAATCCGCCTCAATGCCAAACAGACCCTTACCCATATGACATTAAAATATGTATTATTTATGCCTGTTTCTCTGCAATGTTAGAAAAATCGGTGATCGGTAACTGATCGGCCGGCCACTGAGTAGGGATTAATCGGTTAATCGGGAATTAAATGAATTAATCGGTCGATCAATTAATCGGTTGACTAAATATTTAAATAATATATTATAGTGTTCATATTTAATATTTCTAGGAGAATAGTCACTAGGCATTTGACACCTGTCTAATTCTATCCACTCATCTTTTCTTTGTTTTTCACCACAACGCCCTAATCACATGCACAAATGCCATGTATACGTTTTCTTTCTTTTTCACAGCACGCCATCCCTCATTCCCTCCGTCTCTCTCTCGGGACCTTTCTCTCTCAAACATGTGGCGCTTGGGCAGGAGGGGAGCCGACGGCGCGCGCTCGGGCGGGAGGGGAGCCGGCGACGCGCGCTTGGGCGGGAGGGGAGCCGGCGACGCGTGCTCGGGCGGGAGGGGAGCCAGCGACGCGCGCTCGCGCGGGGACGACGGCGGGATGGCTGGGCGGCGGGCACTGCTCGGCGTCTAGACTCCAGCCTGTGGCGCTCGCGCGGGAGGGGAGCCGGGCGATGACGGCGGGGCGGCGGACGGCGGGGCGGCGGGCCGGCGTCAGATCTAGCGTCGCGAAGAAGGGGAAAGTGATTTTTTTCAGCTTTGGCTTCAGATCTGGCGTCGCGAAGAGGAAAGAGGGGTGAAAACCCATTTTTTTCAGCTCCCCAGGCCGGACCGATTAATCGGTTGGCACCGATTAATCGGTTGGCACCGATTAATCGGGTTGACCACCGATTAATCGGTTTGACCGACCGATTAATCGGTCAACCGATTTCTGGCCGATTTCAGCGAAAATTAAATGGTCCATGGCCGATCACCGATTAATCGGCCGATTAATCGGCTGATCGGCCGATTTTTTCAACACTGTTTCTCTGGCCATGGGAGTGTCTTGAGCCTAACACAACTTGGGCGCCTCATGCCTGATGCATGCCTTTTTCTTTTGACCTGTTCGTAACTATATCCTGCATACATCATGATAGCTATTGGGAGTGTTCTATAAGTCGGATCTAGGTGGCACCCACCCAACATGATTACATCAACGTCAGTGAGCTATGCAGTTCATGGCAGAGCTAGGCTGGCTTGGGCAGAGTTCAGCTCAGTGAGTTGTGTTTTGTGAAGAAGCTGTAGGGAGGGAGGGAATGATATACTTGTATTGGCCTGATGGGTCCTTGTCGTGTTTGGATTGTCCAATGTGGGGGCTGGAGTGGCATGACTGCACTGTTGTTGTTTCCATCTCATTGCTAGTGCAATCTACCTTCCCTACATCAAATACACCTTACCACCTGTTGAGAGCAGTCTATCATTGATTACCCCAATACCTCCAAACTCCTAATTTATAGCACTTCCACTGCTTGCATGCCCTGTCCCCTTTGCTGCTTCTCCCATTTGTGCTAGTTGCCCCCTAGGTGGTGCTGCTTAGACACCAACCTTCCGCTTGACTAGTGCATGACTACTTTTTTTAACACTGGCTATTAGTCTCTTAATGTTCTCTTGTGAGGATGCACATTTTTGGTTGGGCAAGTAATTGTAGTTACATTTATGCTAATTTGTTGGTCTTAATCATCTAAGTTAAGTCTGATCATCTCGACAGATATGAAATCTCAATGCCAGTGCGTAATGTGGTAATGCCTCTATCTTATGGTGTGAAATTTGTTGAAGTTCATATGTACTTATTCTTATCTTCTGAGCATATATGGTCTTGGCCGTCTTGCATTAATTCTAACAAATTAAGAAAGTTTTTTGTGGTTAAAAGGCATGCACTCATGTTTTTTCTTTAGAGTTTTGATTTTGTTAAGCTGTGAAGCTCGGATACCCCCCAAATCCTGCGTACCCGTATCGGATACGTCTCCGGATACGGATACGTATCCGATACGGCCGGATACGTATCCGGTACGTATCCTGCCATTTTTGATTTTCCAAAAAAATAAAAAAAACCGGATACGTATCTGATACAGCTTGCCGGCGCGGGATACGGCAAACAGAGGGAGAAATTGCCCGACGCCCAGCCTGTGACCTCCCCCGACCCCCATACCTGTGCGGCTGTGCCCTAACTCACGGTCTCGCGTCGCCCTAGAGTCGCCGCCGCGCCGCCAGTCGCCGCCGGCCGTGCCGCCGCAGGCCCGCCGCTCCGCCGGCCCGTCGCGCCGCCCTTCGCGGTCGGTCTCACGCGGCAGCGCGCTTGGAGCTGGAGGCGAGGCTCTTCGGTCTTCGCTGCCCTGCCGGAGTCGAGCACGCCGAGTCGCCGACGACGCCGACGACGCCGCTCCAGCCTCCAGCAGTCCAGCTCCAGCCCGCTAGGCGAGCCGCGCTCGGTTCGCACCGGTGTAGTTGGTGTTGGGCGCCCAGTTGACGGAGATCTTGTTCGCCGTCGTCGTTGCCGGCAGCGCCGCGCACGCCACCAGCGCCACCAGCGCCGCGCACGCCGCCATCCTTCGCAGTGAGCAAGTGAGCACTGAGCAGATCTGTTTTTTCACTTTTTCAGTATTTGTTTTCCAAGCGCTGAGTACTTATAGTGATTTGAGTTCTGATTTAGTGATTTTATTAGTAGTTTAGTACTGTGTTTTATTTGTTTGTGACTTTGTGTGAATTTAATTCGTAGATTGATGGATAGTAATAGTGGATCGGGATTTGATGGCTCAAATGCATCTGTGTGTGTTTATTTTCATATTGAATTCATGTTATTATTTTTCTGTGTGTTAACTTGTTATATATATATATATATATATATATATATATATACACGTATCGCCGTATCCATGTTTTTTTGGAAAATGCCGTATCGAAGTATCGCGGTATCGCGTATCCGTATCCGTATCCACGTATCCGGGCAACATAGTTGTTAAGTACTTAAGTTCATGTATATTTAAGAATCTTATGAATTTTGCCATGCGATCAAGCCTTGCAATTAATAAATAATATGCTGAGATCTTTTTTGTTATTTTATGCTTACATTATAGTAATACATTTTGCATAAAAATCTGATAGTACTGTTTGATCAATGCATATATTGTAGTTTTATTTAATCATATAAAGGGTGCTACATAGGCAAGTTTTTCATCATATATGTATGTGTGGGCTAAGATGTAATTCTATAATTTCTATTGTCAGGAAAGCAGACACTTGTACTATGCTCTGATTGCTGAATTTGTTTTGCCCATTTATTTTTTGTATTTCATTTTGCTTAGGATTTTGCATACTGTACCACTTCTTTGGGCAGCTTAGCAGTTAGTTGCCTTTAGATTGTGCCCAGCACCTTTTTGTTGATTGCACTGTTGTTACTTTTTATGGTAATATGACTAGATAGTTAATAGATATTAAGGTTCCCTTCTACTCTAGATAACTTATTACTTATGGCTCTAAAAAACTATAAGCTGTCTAGAAGCCAAAACTTATTATCCAAATAAGCCATAAGCCCATTCCTATTCATGTTGGTGGAAAAAAAGCTCCTGTCTTGAGGCTTCCCAAGCTTATTTGCATCTCCACGTCACCCAATGACCAAAAAAGTCCCAAATAATGGTATTATCAATTAAGCACTAAACAAAACAACTAAACAAGTCTAGGGTTAAAACAATATTTTCACCATACTACATAACAATGTTAGAAAAATCGGTGATCGGTAACTAATCGGTCGACCACCGAGTAAGGATTAATCGGTGGATTAACTGAATTAATCGGTCAACCAATTAATCAGTTGATTAATGGTTAAATAATATATTATTTAGGTTTAACTATACATAGATAAATATTGCAATCACCTGAGCTCTGTCTATAGCCGTTATCTCCTATCTTTTTTTCTCCATCTGATATTATTTAACTATACATATATTGTACTTGTGCATTGGAAGTGCAAAAGTCATGTGACCCACGTGTCAGGAGAGATAGAAAGGAAGTGCAAAGGTCATGTGGCCCACGTGTCGGGAGAGATTAGCGTATGTTTGACTTCTCTGCCTCTTTCTACTCCTGATGCAGCCTTCTCACTTCTGAACCTCTCTTCCTTCTCCGCTCTCTTCCTGTCTTCTGAAGGAACGGTGAGAGTCCAGTGTAGATGCAGCGGCATTGTGGTCCCGACGAGGTGGTGGTGCAGTCCTGATGAGGCAGTGGCGCAGATCCAGCGGCGGCAGTGTGGATCCGGTGGCGGCGCAGATCTGACTCTGGCAGCACGGATCCGGCGGTGGCGATGTGGATCTGCTCTGGCAGCGCTGATCCAGACAGCGACGACGCATGGCGATTAATCGGCTAATCGACCGATTTTGTCATCACTGCTACATAGACAATAAGCTCATATTTCAGAAGCCGTTTAGAACAGGACAACGAGCTTCTTAGAGCTTCTTTTGGACAGCAGCTTATTTGGATTGTTAAGCTTAAGCTGGCTTATGAATAAGCCAAAGCTGTCTAGAAGGGGGTCTAATTACCTTGCAAACTGTCTTATTGGCATTTACATAACCTTTAGGTTTTGAGTGATATAATTTCCATGTTCTTAGCCAAAAAAGAAAGAGAAAAAGGAAGGGAGATAATTGCTCTGTCATTGACTTTCAAGCTCCACATCCATAATGTGTAAACTAAATTTACTCTTTGTTGCCCTTGCATTCACTCTATATAACCATGGCCTCATGAGTTAATCAAATACTGATACATAGAAAATCTTCCTGTCCTTATTTTCTGACTTTTAATATACAGCCTGTACTTTAGAACAGTGAAGCAGAAAAATGGTGTGTGATTTGCTTGCTTTGTGTGCTTGCTAGTTGCTAGATGGATGACAAAAAGTCCTCTGTTGTGTTTTGATGGTGAAACTATACTTTATTTTTGCAGGCATTGTTATTATTTATGAAAGGAGTGTCGAGTTGCTTTCAGCTTGAGTTTTGTTTTACCAGTTCAGGATGATTCTTACCTTACAGAAAAAATTTTCTGTGAAAACATCTTCATCACTCTGGAAGAAAATTGTTTTAAAAGAATTAGATCTGATATGAAGCTTAAGAATTTACCAATATCTGAGCAGTCACGTTTCTGCTGACAGTGGATAAGGACCACCTACAACATGTCACATTTTCACCGATCACAGCATGGTGATAATAGTGATCTCCAGATGTGGCAACAACAGATGATGTATAAGCAACTACAAGAGTACCAGAGGCAGCAACAGGAGCAGCAGCAGCATGATCATGGAGCTAGAGTGCAGAACTCTTTTGGACAGTTCCATGCTCTTGCAAAACAATCCCCAGCAGATCAGTTTCCAACCGTGATGAATGAAATGCCTATGAATGAGCCATCAAGTTATCCATGGTCAAATAGTATTTCTGCTGGTAGCTCCAGGTTTGGAAGTAACTCTCAGATGTTCAATAACGGCAACCCACTTTTGGACCAGCATCTTGGTGTTTCTCCTGGCACAAACAGTTTTTTAAATGGTCCGGTGTACTCAAATATCCAAAATCTCATGAGACCAATGGGGTCAATTAATAACAAAGTAAATCAATCCTTCCATTCCTTTCCTGTTAGCATGAGCAAAGGTTTTGGGAATCAGTACTCCCAGTTCCCAGGATTTCCTGCTAATTCCCAGAATGCAATGACAAGAGCTGGTTCAGAACAATCAGACAAGACAGGAAGGTTTGCAAGCTCGATTAATTTGTTTCAGAATGAACATGACCTTTCTGAACAAGTTACACTAAATATTTTTCAGAATTTTCATGAGAATGGAAGTGTATTAAGTGATTCCTCAACAAGTCAAGGTGGTAACTTGAAGACAGGCAGTCCTGTTCCAGTTAATCATTTACAACATGGTTTTCATCTTCAAGATTTCAATGCCAGAATAAATCAAGTTGAATATCAGTCAGGATCGCACGTAGGACCAGCTAGCAATGCAGCTAGCCTTGATCCTGCGGAGAAGAAGATTTTGTATGGAGATGATAACAACTTTACTGGTTTATTGGGAGATGAAGATTCATCAGGTGGAGTTCTTGGTCATAATAACTCTTCAGGCAATGGTAACTCAAACATCCCTGTGTCATCTCTAGGGGGTAGCTGGAGTGCCCTTATGCAGGAAGCATTACAGTCAACAAGCAGTAACAATGGCCTACAGGAAGAGTGGAGCAGTGTGAATTCCCAGAATACAGACCAGGCATTTACCAATAATTTTACTTTTCCAGGTCTGGAACAGAGGCAGCATGCAGCTATAAATAACATGAACTTATGCAGTGCATCACCGAATGGACAACCTTCCGCCTCAATTGATGGTTCTTCAGGAACCATGAATAATCCAAAGTTCACCAGTTTTCAGCACACAACAAAATCACCATATGGCCAACAGGAGAAATTTTCTTGTGGATCTACCTCTGACACTATCAATAGTCACACAGCTACAGAATCCAGTGATAGGTTTGTTCAACCAAACTTAAAGCAAAACCATTCTGGTGACTATGGATCACAAGAACCAGCCAACTTATCAAATGGTATTTGGGCACAACATAAACCTGGGCTTCCACAGCATGTGCAAGGACTAGGGGTATTTCAACAAAGCAGTTATAACCACAACCTTAGCAGGGAATCTAGTAATAACCAAAGTGACTGGAATGGCCGAAATTCGCATGGACAAGATATCAACAACGTCCCAAATATCTCCAGTACTGACAGAAGCCTTTGGAAGTCTGGGGTTAATACACATTCATTTAATAAATTTCAACAGTCAAAGGCTGATGTAAACACTGTTCAAGTGCCAGATGACTGTTATAGCAGTGAAAATGCTGTCACAATGAGGTCAAACACACAGATGTTTAGTACAGACCAACATAAAATGATGGCTGGCCAGAGTGGTAAAATTTTTGGAAATAACTATACTCCAGAGCAAAGGCCACTTCCAGAGACATCAGATTCGCAAGGAAATAATGTAGAGCAGAGGCAGGCTGACTTTAGCCAGATTTATATTAATGCAACCTCTGCTGAAGGACATAATTTGAATAATGGGCATCATTTAGTCAATGCTTTTTCTGCAAGAGGAAATTCCTTTGCTGGAATAGATGCTCATAATATGGGTCAGTCTGACCAGAAAATGATGGGCTCATCTGCACTGAATCATCTTAGTGGAACATCTGGAATTAACGCTGGACAGTTTCCAGCAAATTCATTATCCAATACTAAGTTTTTGTCACAGTCAATTCAACCACCAAATAGCCAACAGAATCTGTTGGGTGGGAACTGCCAAGTCACTGATAACATGGTTTCAGCAAATGAGGTATGCTCAGTAGGGTGCATCTTCATTCTTGGATAATGAAAATATGTTTGGCCCTTTACTATATTAAATATTAAATATTTGGCTTCGAGCTCATTTTCTGCATTATCAATTTCATTGTTTTTTTGATTGCAGAAAATTGCAATGGTAGGGGAACAACTTAATTCTCAGCATGCTATGGCCAACAGCTACTCAAATGAAGTCCACTTTGGAGGATATGATGCAACATTATTGCAGAATCCAAATAGAGTGGTTCCAACAAGGTAATCCTTCACTTCACGTTCTCTCAATCATCCACAATGTTGTTTGCTGGCTGTGTCCTTCTTCCGATGTTTGTGATGCAACTATTTTATATACTTATTTATTTGTTGAATAAAATGCTTATATGTAGTAGTTTCATGAACATGATTCAACTTTGCATGAAAACTAGTAATGCGATGAAGAAATGATGTTCACAACTTTACATGACACTTACCCTATTAAATAGTTTTTTCTTTCACTCATTTGTGTCAGCAATAATACAGGAGCAACAGAACTACAAGGACTCAAGCCTCTTAACCCTTTTAGCTTTGTCTAACTAAACATTTGCTTTAATTTGATGATGCCTTCACATTATTGTGGATATTTTATATGCAAATTTATCAAGTGCATATATGTTGTCTGTTATGATCTGGGTTTTGGGAACCCAAGCTTCGCAACCAATAGTTGTGGATAGCCACGACCATAGTTGTTACGGTGGCACAGCGATGCACGGTGACCTACCACCTTCACAACATATAAGTAAATTGCAAATAACAATAGCAATATAGCATGATAAAAATAGCAATACAATATTAAGTTGTAATATTGTTACTTTACATACCTTATAAAATAAAATATATATAATAAAAATTTCAACAAAACATTTAAAATTATATCTAATATTATATTTAAAGTTAAGTTAATAATCTATTTATAAAAATATGATCAAACAATCTATTTATACATAGCCCATTTAAAGCCCATTAGGATTTTTATTTCTCAACCCTAACTTCTCTTCCACTCCTATCTCTCTCCCACCCCTCTTCCAGCTGCTTCCTCTCTCCCACCCCTCTTCCCACTACCGCCTCACTTGGCCCTTTCCCTTCCTTTCCTTCACTCCCTCTTCTTCTCTCTTGGCTGCGCCACGTGCTCCTGGCTGCACCGTGGACGGCCCCACTGCACGTGCTTGGCCCTCGTCATGCCCTTGCTACCCCACGCTGAGATGTCGCACCGCCTTTGTATGGTGGGCGCCACGCGACGCCACAACGGTGCCACGCACTTGTGGCGCCCGCCATAGACACTTGGGCGATATGACGGTTCAAGGCGAATTGCAGATTTCCGCCACGATGATATGGCGACCCCATAACGACTATGGCCATGGCTTGATGTTGTTCCCCTCTTGCCGGAGGATTGGATAGATGCAGCAGAGAACTTTCCCTCTTGCCGATAGAACAGATAGGAACGTCATATAACTTTCCCTCTTGCCGATGGAAGAGATAGACATGACAGGAAGCTTTGTCCTAGCCGGTTTGAGTAGAAGGTAGAAGAATAGACAACTTTATTACTTTTGTTCCTAGGTATGGGCTGCTGTATTTATAGCCTTGTACAATGTTATCGCTAATAATAGATCTAATCTATTACTAAATATCATGTAATCTAGCTAAGAGATAAACTGATTAATTGACTTATATCCTAAGGACTTGTATCATGTTTAGCTATTTATAGATTAAGGACTCTTATAACAGCTAGGACTCTTCTGGACTCCTTAAAGACTAAAGACTCTCATGGGCGCCCTCCTGGATGCTTGGACTCTTTAGCTGCCTGGACTAATGTCCATAACATTGGCTTTCTAAATTTTGTGTCTTGTGCAGTCAAAAAATGCTTCAACAATTCCTTCAAAAGGTGGACAACTCAAATGCTGTTGTTGCTGGCAATATGCCCATCAAATCTGCTGATATCACTACTGCCCATCAACGTAACCAGCCACTTTTACATGGATTTGGATTAAAATTGGCGCCACCAACACAACAACAGACAACTTCAGGTAATTTATGGACCAGCCACGCCTCTGTTGACATCAAGCCACCTGATAATTCAGTACCAGACGAAGACCAGCGACAGCTACCTTCCACTCCAGGCCTGACTTTGTCATCTGGCCATCCAAGTCGATCCTCACCATTTTACTCAGATACTGATAATACTGAACAGTCAAGTAGCTGTCTACCCCAGATAAAAAGCTTAGGCCAGCAATATCCAGTTGCAGAGTCCAAGTTGGCTTTTGTAAATTCTCTGTCTCAGCAGCCTCTGCAAGGTACTGCAGCAACATTGTTCAAGAATGTGTGGACAAACATCTCGGCACAGCGTCTGGGAGTTGTCCAACATAACAAGATAACTCCTAATGTTCTCCAGTCATTGATGTTCCCGGATACTGCTGGGGATTCCAACTTACAGAGTTCTCTAACAGATGATTATCAAAGAATGAGGGTAGAAAATCCATCTGATGCTGCAACTGCTACTCCCAACTCAGAAAGTCAAGAAATAAAGCGAGCTGTGGAAAATGATGCAAAGTCAACCTCATCTGAGATGCCAAATGTTGATCAAATGGGAGATATTTTATCTGGAGGGAAAAATTCCCTTCAGAGACCAATGATACAGCAAGGCATCATAAGTCCATCACAAGGGGAAAATATTACTTCTTCATTTAACAAAGTTTCCACCTGTAGTGGCATCAGTTTGCATGGAACTCCAACACCATTGAATTCCCAACAGAAACAATATTCTCTATTGCATCAAATGCAAGCCATGAAGCCTATTGATATTGATCCAGTCAATACATCTGGAAAGAGGCTTAAAACAACGGAGACAACACATCCAACAAGATTGTGTACTGATAATACTGAGGCCCCAAGAGTTTCAAATTCTTTGCCATCTGATGTCCAGATGTTAAGCTTTGCTCCTAGGAACAGTGAAGAGATAACCTCAACCATGCCACGTCAGGTTCATTTGAGGGAGTTACCTTCCAATGATATGGCTACTGCACAAACTGATCTTCAAAATCAATGCTCATCTCTTGGTACAAGCTCAACAGAAAATTTTGATGGATTAATGGTTAACCCTCAAATATCATATTGGCTTCAACATGGTAGCTACAGAAATAGTCAGAATCTTGCTATCTACAATGCCAGGAAAGCTGCAACTCCATGTAGTCATCCAAAAGTTCCCTGGAGCATGGAAAATAGCAGTGTGGCTGGGCGTGGACATGACTGCTCTGTTGGACCTGAAATGCCTTGTGGTCTAAAGGTATCTTCTGTTGTGAGAAGACCAAAGAAGCGCAAATTTAAAGCTCCAATGCTTGTTTCTTGGAATCAAATCATTGAAGGCCGCCAAAAACTGATAGACATGAGGTGTGTTTCCACCCTTTGCACAATTATTACCAGGCTTTGGTTCTTATTTTATAGTTATAGTTGCCATTTGCACTGATTATTCTTCTGTTTAGTCTCAATATTCTTTCAAATGTAATGTTTTCAAAACTTACAGCACTCTGGGTATGGACTGGGCTCAGGCAACTAATAGAATATCGGAGGTCTGTATGAGATAATTATTATTTTATTGTGGTCTCTGGTGTTACTCAATGAACATTATGTTCATTAATATAATATATTATTTGTGTCATAGGTGGAAGATGAAGCAGATATTCAAGAAGATGCTCCTGTTTTACATTTACCACACAAAAGGCTAATTTTGACCTCTCGGCTGATTCAGCAACTTCTTCCTGTTATACCAGCAGCTATTCTAAGGGCACAAGCTGTATCAATATATCAAAGTGCAACATATACTGTTGCCAAGTTGACAATAGGGGATGCATGCAGCATGACTTCATATTCATCTGGGGACACCGGCACTCTCATAAGTAGTGGGGATAAGTAAGTTCCTATTAATTGAATAATTTTGCAACTGCAAGTCATGTTGTCAGCTTTCTTTGCAAGCATAATAGATATTAAACAATACTAATTACTAACCCACATTTATCTCAAACCATTATTTTTCTAAGATATGTACAATTTCATGATCAGGTCATCTGAACAAACAGGGAATATTGATGAAATGAAATATGAATTCATCAAGGCTGTGGAGTTGTTTATCGGAAGATTTAAGAAAATGGAAAATGATTTTGTGAGGTGTGTGTAACAATTCTGCCCCTAGTCTTGATTATGAAATAATAAACATGGCTCCCCTGCAATATTCCTGCATTTAAAGTTGTGCAAATGTGATTGGGATAAATTGTGGAAAATATAGTCGGGGAAGAAGAGGCGTAGGTATAAAAGTGAGGTGGATGTGACAGATTATGTAATGGTAGTGTGTGTATAATATATATATATGTGTGTGTGTATGTGTGTATATATATATATATATATGTATGTATATATATATTGAGGTGGGTGGGATAGATTATGTAATGGTAGTGTGTGTGTGTGTATATACTAGTTGAGTGTCTGTGTGTTACAACGGAAAAAAATTTACAACATTTAAAGAACATCATGTCACCACGTGTCAATGAGAAGGATTTTGGTGGCAGCAGATTCACCACTACTAGCTATTTTTAAAATAAACTAGTTGAGTGCCTATGCGTTGCAACGGGAAAAGAATTACAATATTAAAAAAATCATGTAAATGATACAAATAACTTAAAACATGATTAAATAATATTCATCATAATTTAGTTTCAAATGTAGTATACTGGTTTTAAAAATAATATAGCTTTTACTAACGATAAGAGTTCACATGTAAATGAGAAGCTAGTGGTGGTGGCAGATTCACCACCACTAGCTTCTTTTATAGTAGTATAGATATGAAGAGAGAGAGAGAGAGAGTTGAGGTAATCTATTTCTTCTTTACTTGTCTTAGAAAGAGATTAGCATCCCTCTTTTATGAAGGACCCTTATGTAATTGGATAGCCTAATGCAACGAATATAACTTCCTAATAGACCATACCTAGTGAACAATGGATTGTTTACTCAATTTACTCAGTTCTCACAAATTCACTCGGCTGATCTGCCAGACCTGCAAAGTTGCTGCCTTTTGGGTCACAATGTTTGATTCATTTAAGCGAGACATACTTATTATGTGATTAGCATTCTGTATTTACTTAATTCAATATGATTTTATCTGTTTATACTCGTTCCACAACATAAAGGGTGTTATGGGCATCGGTGCTGTAGATATTAAGGTCGTGCACTGTCGCAATACAATTAGGGAAATTCTTCTTCCATAATAATATCTATTGCCTAAATTATTTTAGATAATTTCCAGAATAGATATTAGTTTTTTACCACATATTTTAGTTGGTAAGGTATTGTTAAGTATTGGAGATTTGGAAAGTTGAGATTGTGTTCTTAGGGGCCAGAGTTACTATTCACAGCACTCTAAAAGGAACCCATGTATCTCTATTATGATGAAGTAAGAAAGATCATAAAGTTCGGTCTAGCTTGATTGGAGTCTCATGGTGTTTGGGATAAGCTTGACGAGGAGAGAGCGATCTAGCATTTTATCTAGTCTGAGTCAGCACTCATAACAAAGGTATTGTTGTTAACTTAATCATGCCAATATTGTGCATGTTTGATATGTTGTATCCATACTTATCAAGGCGTCGCTACAGCGTCGCTTAGGCGTCGCTTTAGCGATAAGGCGGTCGGCGGGGGTAAGGCGTCCCGACGCCTTACCCCCAAGGTGCTCGCCGGGCGCACAGAGGGCCGGGGGCGGTGCAGATCCGGCGCAGGGAGGCCAGATTTGGCACGGAGTGGTGCGCAGCGAGCCGGGCGTGGTGTACATCGGGCGCGGCGAGGTCCTGTGCGGCGCGGAGGGTGGGAGCAGCTGGACGAGAGCACAAAGAGCTCCTGTGCGTGGCGCACGGCGAGCTCCTGTGGGCGGCGCACGGCGAGCTCCTGTGGGCGGCGCACGACGAGGCCCTGTGCGGCGTGGAGAGGCCGGGTGCGAGCTTCGTGCGGGGAGGCCATGTGCAGAGCAGAAGAGAGGGGAGAGGAGGGGAAGAGAGGAAGAAGCGGCGGCTGGTTGGAGAGGATGAAAAAAGCCTGGGGATGGGAGGGAAGTTAGGGTTTAGAGATGAAAAATAATCCAATGGGCCTTAAGTGGGCTGCTGGATCAAAATTGTATAAATTAATAATTAAATTGAACTCTAAATATATCATTAAATATAATTTTAAATGTATTATTATAATTTTAATAATGTATATTTAAATTTATAAGGCATATAAAGTGAAAATATTGCAATTTGATAGTATATTACTATTTTTATATTGCTATCTTGCTATTCCTATTTAAAATTTATTACTTATCTATCAATATTTTTTTCTAAATCATGTATTTTCTGTGGGCGTAAGGCGTCGCCTCGCCTTACGCCTTACCGCTTAGGCGGTAAGGCGGTACTCCACCGCCTCGCCTCGCCTTAGCGCCTTAATAACTATGGTTGTATCCATTTATAAATCCCTTGTCTCCTTAGGTATTACTCAGATTTGAATGTCTTGCATAGTTTACTTGATATGGGTATTACTCTGTTTATCCATGTATTAGATTTTTTACTATCTGGATATATCTTGAGTTCCTAGTTCCTACAACCAGGTGGAAAATCCTGGCGACAAAATGTATGTTTTTACAAGAGCTAACATTTTTGGGTTTGCAGAAATAAATAAATGCTGCTACATGATATGGCATGTTTTAATTAAAATTTACCTATATATGTGTTTATATTTTTAAGTTGTACGTGAAAAACAAAGCATAACAACAACTCACCCTGTAATTTGGCACTTTCAGTTTTTTAAAAGGTGGGGATATTTATGAGCTTGGAATAAGATGTATGTTTTGTACTCTAAATATTAGAACTTAGAAGCTATTGATATTAATGATGTTTCTCAGTTTATTTGAGGAACAACAAATAATATGTTCTCAGTACAATTAACTGAACATGATCCCTGTACATATGCAAATTGCACTGTGCTACCAAAATGCTATCTAAACCTGTGGATTATTATTATTATTATCTGTAGGAAGGTGGAAAACACCACACCCCCTAAGGGGAGTTACCTCTCATGTATATAATGTGACTTGAATACAAAGGGACATCATACAAAGAGACAACATACTAAGAGTCAACTATAATTGTCTAATACCTACCCGCAGTCATAGTTGTTACGGCGGCGCGGCGAGGCGAGGCGCCGGACCACCTTCACAACTTTTAGGCGAGTATGGCGTGCGGCGAGGCGACGCCATACTCACTTCACAGATTTTGTAGCAACATTATTATTACCAATATATGATGTTCATCAATCATCACAATTCACAATACTAATAGCAATAAGTGTTCATAGCAAGTCATACACAAATAACAAACAATAATAGCAACAACAAATAACAAGCATGGCACAAATGTTCTAGCTACCTATATAGCACAACAAATAACAAGCATGGCAACCAGATCAAGCATAATCAGTAATCACATAGAAAACATTTTCTCACAGAGAAAACATTAGTGCTAACTGCTAACACTTAACAGTAGAACACTAAGTACTTTTGCATTTAACAGAACAGAGAACATCAGAACACTAAGTACTGGAAAATGAGGACTGAGGAGTGAGCCTTACCCCTGGAGAGCGCAGCGCGCACTTGTGCAGAGCCACAAACCCAAGATGCGCGCAGGAGGGCTTCGGCGGAGGGAGCAGCGGGCCAGCAGGCTCCGGCGGAGGGAGCGGAGGGCTCTGGCGGAGGGCCGCACAGAGCCGCAGCCGCGCAGGAGGGCTCCAGCGGAGGGAGCAGCGCTGCGGGCCAGTGGTCTCCGGCGGAGGGAGCGGAGGCCGGAGGGTGCGGACTGCGGATGTGCGGAGGGCTCCGGCGGAGGGAGCCGAGGGTGCGGCGAGCTCCGGCGGAGGGAGCGGCGAAAGGGTGAGGCGGAGGCGGCGCACAGCAGAGAAAAGGGGTGAGCAGAGCACGCACTGAGCTAGGGTTTCTTACTTTCTTTCACAGCTAGGGTTTTTTTCACAGAGGGCTCGGGCCAGCCGTTCACAGGCCGTGCGTGAACTGAGCCCAGCAGACCGCCGCCGCGCATGGCGTCGCCGCGAATCAATATGGCGTCCATACAGCGCCATATCTGCTTAGGCGGACGCCATATGGCTTGTGGCGGACGCCACACTCCCCTGTGGCGAGGCGATCGCCGTGGCGTCCGCGGAATCCCGCCCCGACGCCTAATCGTCGCTTAGGCGACGCCTAAGCGACGCCATGACAACTATGCCCGCAGTCACAACGGGAGGATCTTGGATGCAAAGACTAGATCCAATCTGTGACTGGGTGACCATGTGAGGTGCTGGTGCAACTGCCACTGCAGCGGGTGGCACAGGCGTCGCAGCTTCTGCAGCCTAGGGATGTCGGCTGTACGTCAAGTGGAAGTCCTGGGCATGAGCAGTTGCTGGTGGAGCTGAGAGGGTAGCTACCACAGGCCTATGATAGATGATCACGGGGTCATCCTGTGGTTCCTCTAGGTCCACGGAAGGAGGTCGTGGTCTTGCGTCAGCAAGAGGTGAGATAGGAACACGTGTTTGTACAATACCTGCAAGCAAGAAATCTAGGCTGCTCTACGAGGACCCAGAAGAGTGAAGCCCGAAGGGAAAAGCAAGTCTCGTTGAAAATAACATGGCGCGAAATAATGATACGTTGGGTCGACATGCCGAAACAACGACACCCCTTATGAGAAGAGGGGTATCCTAGAAAAACACATGTCGTTGAAAGGAGTGAGCTTGTGTAGTGTCATGGCTATCAAGTTGGGATAGCAAAGACATCCAAAAACACAAAGGTGAGAATAATCAGGTGACTTGTTGTAGAGTAGTGTATATGGGATGGCGTTGTGAATAGATGAGCAAGGACACCGGTTTAGCAAGTATGTGGCTGTGGTGAGCGCCTTAGCCCACTAAGGCGGAGGCATGTGCGCATGGATGAGCATGGTGCGGCTAATGTTGTTCAACATACGAATGACTCGATCAACCTTGCTGTTTTGTGGAGAAGTGTAAGGACCATGGTTGTCATGGCGTCGCCTAGGCGCCGCCTAGGCATCCAAGCGGTCCCCGCCGAGCACCATGCCGGCTCGCCTCGCTTGGTGGAGTTAGGCGCCCGCCTGGCCGTTCAAGGCGTCGCCCATGGCGACTAGGCGGTTGCCCAGGTGTCTCTGGCACCTGACTAGGTCAATGTGCGGTCGACTAAGGCGTTGCCCTAGCCCCCCTCTTGACTGAGTCGACTCTCTCCTCTGCCCCTTGCGCCTCTCTCCCCTAGGTCAATGTTTGGTTTCATTGCAGGGTTCTGAAGTTGCATGGTTTATCTATCTTTTGCTTGTTTGAAGTTTGAACCTTTACTTTGTTTGCTTGCTATGGATTTATGTTTATTGTGCATGTGTGCTATGAAGTATGAACTTTGAATCCTGTATGCTATGGACTTATGTTTACTGTTGCATTCAGATAAATCCTGCAAATGTATTATGGTCATTAAGTTATCCAGTATTCCAGTTTACATAAGGTTTCATTGCTGATTGGTCGCCTAGGCGTCTAGTTGGTCCCCTGGCGACTGGTTTCGCCGGGGCGCCGTGACAACCATGGTAAGGACTCGAGAGACGTAAATGTATACCACGGGAAGCAAACATGGCCTAGAGGGTACGATTTACAAACTCTGTGCCATTTTCAGCTTGTATGGCTTTGACTGCAAGGCTGAATTGTGTGGACATATAGTTGCAGAAATTAGTGATGTGGGTTGCTACCTCAATTTGCGAACAAGAGGGAAAATCCAACAAAAGTGGTTAAAATCATCAAGTAAAACGAGATAGTATTAACAACCCAAGACACTAGCAACAGGAGAAGTCCACACGTCACAATGAACAAATTCAAAAGGCATAGAAGCGATGGAACAAGAATGTGAAAAGGGAAGCCACACATGTTTGCCAAGATGACACGAGTGACAAAGAGTATGTTCTACTTTATTACAACGAATAGATGAACTATGGCGAAGGATGTCGATAGTGGTAGAACTGGGATGCCTAAGACGTTGATGCCATATGTTGGTGGAGATAGCGAGGCTGACGTGTGGAGCGGAAGGTGTAGCAGGGATGGTGTAAAGGTCGCCAGCACTATTGCAACGAAGCATCACACGTCGAGTCAAGATATCCTTGATACCAAAAGCATCAAATTCAATAGAATAGTTGTCCCTAGTAAACTGGTGAACTGAAAGTAAGTTGTGCACTAATGACGGGACAACTAAAACATTGCGAAGGGGAAAAATTTGATATGGGGGTTTGAAGGATAGACTCGCCACGACAAGTAATAGGGAGAGTATGTCCATTACCAACGGTAACAGAGGAGTGAGAAGAAGGGTGGTGGGAAAGAAGTATAATGTCGGAGGAGCTCATATGAGAAGCTTTGGAATCCAACACCCAAGGAGGGTGATCCTGGAGAGCCATCTGATCGAGCACGACAACTAGACCAACCTGATTCCACATGGGAGTCGACTGGGAGACCTAGAGCGGTGCAAAAGCAGTGGGAGGTTGAATCGGCGTGTAGGTCGTATGGGCCTATGGAGGCGCGCTGAGGATGCTAGGGCGCCAGCTGCTGTAGATTAGCTAGACCGAACGATGGCCTTGAGGGGCCCATGGGTGCGGCTTGTGGGGGTGCACCGTTGCGCGACTGGAAGGAGCAGCTGCCCCGCTGCTTGCCCTAGCTCTTGTTCTTGCCACCACCACCACCCCTTGTTCCACCATTGGTGCTGCTGCTGTTGGACCTGCTAGGACTACCGCTGGAGCCGCCACTGTGATCGGTTGGAGAGGAATGGCACCCGCTCGGGTTGGTGCAGCCCGAGCCAACTGCGGCGAGCAGAGCGGTATTGGCGATGGTCTTCTCGTCGTTGGACAGGCGGAGTTCCTTGAGCACAAGCATGTCATGAGCCAGCGCAAACGAGGGAAGGTTGGTGGAGTTGGTGATGTCGGCGGTGTTGGAGAACCGCGGATTGAGCCCGCGCAAGAGGGTGAGGATGAGCTGAGTTTTCCACAGGATGACTGACATCCTAGAGGGCTGCAGCCTTGATCTTTAGCCGCTGGCAGTACATCGAGATGGTGGAATCGCCTTGCACCATCAAGTGAAATTTGTTGAGGAGGAAGATGGCGCGTGGCTCCCTGTTGGCGCGGAAAATATCCTCAATTGCCACCCAAAGGTCGCGTGTCGTGGGATCGGGTCCGTCGAGGGCGAGGTCTAGAACGGAGACGTCGATTGAGCCAAACAACTAGCTACGCACGCAGCACTCGGCGGCATCCCACTGAGGATCATTGGGTTGAGGAGTAGTGCTGCCATCGATGTGCGAGCGGAGGCCAAATTTGCCACAGAGCAACATGAAGAAATCCCACTTCGAATAATTGGAGGTCATCTCCAACATGATCGGAACATGAGCCTTGACATTCACGGTGGCAAAGGGTGCCGTGATGAACAGTGCTCGACGAGGTGTCATCAATAATCAGCGCCGGAGGTGGAGAAGAGGAGGGGGTGGCGCCGCCGGAGAAGAGCAACAGGCGCACACCTATGAGGTGAGGATCTGTGTCTGATACCATGTAGGAAGGTGGAAAACACCACACCCACTAAGGGGGTTACATCTCATATATATAATGTGACTTATACAAAGGGACACATATAAAAAGACAACATACTAAGAGACAGCTATAATTGTCTAATATTATCCTTTATGATTTATGAAGATATGCCCTTTTATGATTGTCAAATTTCAAGGCACTGAAAATGAACTCTGATGTTTTTATCAAGCTCACTAATCACTCGCCCATTTGGTTTGTCACTTTGCAGCTCGAACAAAAGGTCTTCAATGCTAGATGTACAATTGGAGTGCCAAGATTTAGAGAGAATTTCTATAGTGAACCGGCTGGGAAGGTTCCATGGTCGGAATCATCATGCGGCTGGAGTGGAGGCCTCATCCACTGATCATGTCCATCGCAGAATATATACTGATAGACATGTCATGTCATTTGCAGTACCTGGAAATCTTCCTGAGGGGGTGCCTTGTTTATTGCTATAAGATAATTAAATTATTCATTGGTTTGATCCATCCCAATCACCTTGGATTGCACCCTGTAATTTTCTAGTGGCCTTCCTCATGCGATGCATCATTTTCCAATCTTAAAGATGAAATCCAAGGAGATTGGTAGCAAAAGTCCTATTAACAAGTTGAAAAATCCAAGGGATGTTAGCGGTACCAGCCGATCAACTCAGTGCTGGGTGTTGTTTCTCCCTTAATAGTATAGGTCCCTGTATATTGTCAAAGTCAAAAAGCTTTGGATCTTGTCTCGCATATTTTTTAGATCGAGAATAGAGTTAGGCATATCCTGTTATGTTAGAAAAGGTCGATGCTTACTATGTTAGTAACCTAGCGAATTGCAATCGCTATTTACCCGTAATGAAATGATTGCTGGCTCTATGGGATATGCATACTTAATGTTTTGATTTTATGCTGTTCTACTTATTCTGACGTTTTCAACCATTTAAATAACATAGTTTGCCAAAGTGTTCCTGCAACAGGCACGGAGGTGAATGAGAGCTTTAGCAACAGCCTGCATGACTTGTTGATAGGGTTTTTCTTCTTGTAAACTGTACATCCAAATATCACAATGTATGATATTTTGTCCTTATTTGCATTATCGTAGTTTGTTATTTTTAGATTGTGATTCACCTGAAGCCAAGTTTTTTTGCATTTTGACAGAAAGTGTTTGGAGCGTTCTGATAATTCTATTCTATTGTGTTTGAAGTGTTCTTGCAGCTTTTTCTTGCTGTAGCTGCCGTAGCCGAGCAGGCTCGCAATCTCGCATTCGATACAGCTTCCAGTTCCCATTCCCCGACACGTCTCCTCGCTGACAGCGGCATGGCATTCACTGACTGCGAGGGGGCGGCGCCAAGCAGCCATGGCGTGGCAGCACAGGAGCTGCCTTGGCGCAGCTTGTGCGGAGGGAGCAAAACTGCCGAACGGTCAGAGCATGGCGTCACTCTGCATGACCTATTGCAGCTTCGATTCCTCCAAACATCATTCCAAATTTCAATAGTTCAACGAATCACAACAGAGGGTAAGGCTAGCGTCACTCTGCATGGCCTATTGCAGCTTCGATTCCTCCAAACATCTTTCCAAATTTCAATAGTTGAACGAATCACAACAGAGGGTAAGACTTGAAGAGGGACGAAACTATGATTTTTTTAAAAAAATATTACATTTTTATTCAAAATTGGTATACAAATTTGAAAATCTGTAAAAATTATTACTAATCTAGAGCTGATCGACCTATATTGATAGATGATTTGTTGATTTAGACCGATCAACTTAGATCAGACGACAACTATCTTCTATCGGTGGTTGATCCGTTATCTAGGCTAGTAGGCCATAGATTGGCAGATCGTATGTCAATTTAGGTTGAGTAACCTTGATTGATATATGGTGTACCGATTTAGAGCCGGTCAACAAAGATCGACAAACCATGTGTCGACTTGTGCCTACATAAATGGGGCTGAAGTCCCTTTTCCTGTACACCGCTTAAGTCCCATCCTCTCTCAGGTATGTCCCTCTCTTCCCTCTTTTCTCTTCTTTAGCTAATTTTCCCCCTCTTCTCTTCTTTAGTTAGTTTAGGCGTAGAGTAAGTAATTTAGGGTAATTTAGTAGTAGATTAGGGTAATTTAGGAGTAGATTAGGGATAATTTAAGGTAATTTATGAGTAGATTAGGTGTAATTTAAGGGTACTTTAGAGATAATTTATAGATACTTTAGCGACAATTTAGGGGTATTTTAACCATAATTTAGAAGTAATTTAAACATACTTTAGCAATAATTTATGGGTACTTTAGATATAATTTATTGGTACTTTGAACATATTTGTTGACGTCAAAATTTGGTTAAGCCCAGGCCCACTAAGAATACCACACGATCAATAGAAGTCAAAGAGGTTCAGTCAAAGAAAGTTAAGGAAGCTCGTCCATACTGTTACAAGATGATCGTGCGTAGAAGGAGCCGATGGAGATAAGGTGCAAAAAAGAGAAGATAAAGATTATCCGGAATCGATCTGGATCAGAGTCTACGTGCGTAGTGTTTGATCTGGATCGATCACATATGGAGATACGTGGTGGAAAATAGGTTAGATCTGTTTTTCTGTTCGTTGAATTTTGGAAGTTCCGAGGTGTCAGAAGTTCCGATGGATCGAAAGTTCTAATACTTGATCAGAAGTTAATCCCGAATAAAATTCAAGACAGAGAAGGCAGATCAGAAGTTTCGATACTAGATTGGAAGTTCTCTGAGCCTGTTGACCTAGAATTTTCAGATCCAAGTATCAGTCACTTGTAGATTCTTCGCCTAACTTTGTTTTACAAAGAATGATGTGACTGATATGGCCTTGTTGAATATGTATGAGATGCATTGCATGTAATTAATATGGCCCGCGTGTCATGATTATTTATAGCCCAAGGCTATTCAATGGTTGTATGACCTACATGTTGACCTGTGATGCTTCGACTCATGTAACTAGTGCTATTATTTGTAATAAGCTAGTACACATTAATGGAGGTTGGAAGCGCACAAAATTGACGGGAGCCATGGAGATGGAGCTCACCATGTGAAGGGGCTATACTACGTCACGCTCAATTTGTTGCATGTGGTGCTTACTTATGTTCCTTCTATACTATTCTTGCATGTTTCGTGCGTGCTAGGGAATGTCACCTTGCTAGAATAGTTTTTCCTCAGAAAATTAAGTATTGATGCTCTTTCCAATAGCTGCACCTACAAAATATCTTGATCATCAATAGTGGGTCTGCCAAAGCAGGGTACTATCTTTTATCTTGACCAGTCAGGGTGGAAATTAGACTTCCGCACGCATAGTATTGGTTTACTTAACAAAGCTATCAAACTGTTTTGGGCTTCTGGGCACGGAGTTGGACGTCATGCATTGAATGCTACTCCAACGACAAGAGTCACGTGTGATGTGATTAGCAAAGGGTTGCTTACCTATGTCACCCAGCTTCTAAAAGTGATGACAAATCTCACTAGGAGTTAGAATGAATATGGATCTTGTGTCACTATTACTCATTAGAGGAAAAGTGACCGTCTTTATATAGTGGAACATCTTTTATTGGATAGAAGATAAACATATCATAGTGTTGAACCTTACATTTAATTTTGTAGATCATGGCACCAACTGTTAAGAACACTTTAGTCTTTATTTTGCGATCTATTCTTTTTGGAATAATTTTTACAGACTGGTATAGAAACTTGAGAAGTGTTCTCAAACAAAAGGAAAAGGAAAATGTTCTAGAGGAATCCCATCATGATGAACTAGTTGACTGGAGGGCTTATGAGAAGCACTCGAATGAGTCACTTAATATAAGTTGTCTCATACCCGCCAGTATGTCCTTTGAGCTTCAGAAGTAAGATGAGAATAAGGATGTCCATAATATATGATTATGGGACACCAAGGAAATTTTGAGAACCAAGTTTGGGATAAGAGGTATGGTACCTCATTGTCCTTGTTTCGTGCAAAATTGGTCAATGGTTTAGGAACTGCAAATAGTACTGGGAAGAAATCTAGAAGGAGAAGGGAAGTAGGCGCCTCTATTTCAAGTATAAATGTTATTGAAATTAATCTTGCTACTCGTCCAAATGATTCATGTGTATTTGATATCGGGTCAATGATTCATACTTGTAAATCGTTGCAAGGACTGAGTAGGTCAAAAAAGTGTGCAATATGCGAACTAGATATCTGCGTTGGTAATGGTGCATGTTCCTGTCATATTGTTCTTGCATGTTTCGTGCGCGCTAGGGAACATCACCTTGCTAAAATAGTTTTCTCTTAGAAAATTAAGTATTGATGCTCTTTCCAATAACTACAACTACCAAGGATCTCGATCATCGATAGTGGGTCTGCCAAAACAGGATGCTATCTTTTATCTTAACTAGTTAGGGTTGCAGTAGGACTACCACATGCATTGTATTGGTTTACTTAACAATCATAATAGTTTTGGGATTTGGGGCATGGAGTTGTAAGTCGTGCATTGGATGCTACTCTAACAATCAAGAGTCACATATGATGTGATTAGCAAAGTATTGCTTACCTATGTTAGTTAGCTTCTAGCAGTGATGCCAAATCTCACTAGGAGTTGGTTGAATATGGATCTTGTCACACTATTAGTCATTGGAAGGAAAGTGACTGATTTTAATAGTGATATATTTTTTATTTTGATAGAAGATAAACATGGCATAGTGTTGAACCTTGCAATTATTATGTAGATCATGTCACCTACTGTGAAGAACACATCCGCTTTTAATTTGCAATCGATTCTTTCTGGAACAATCTTTATAGACTGGTATAGAAATTTGAAAAGTGTTCTCAAACAAAAGGAAAAGGAAAATGTTCTAGAGGAACCCCATCATGATAAACCAGCTAATAGTACAACTGTAGTTGGTAGTTGATCGGACAACTTATGAGAATCACTCAAATGAGTCACTTGATGTTAGTTGTTTCATGTAACACCCAAATTTAATAAATCTAGACCTTTATTGAAATTCCATAGAAAATCAATAAAACAAGACGTTCATCACACGATCGCGTACAATACGACAAGCATTCATGGTTCGTAGACCATATTAGTACAAAAGTGACAAAATGAAGAGAAACTAATAAAATAAGGGTTAATTTTTTTCATGCCATTACGATTTTCACGGTTTGCCAAAATGCCATCATTGTGTCACTGCTAGAGCATGTAGACAATTTTTTAAAATTATAATGGCATGTGAGTAATTTTCCCATAAAATAAGGGTCCTAGATGAACGCCTCCTTCCAGTCTCGCCTTGACTAGGTCGCTACTCTAGACCTTCATCCTCCTCGTAGTAGACGAGCTCAGGTGGTGTAAGTCAACGGGGGTGAGTACTATCGTACTCAGCAAGCCACCGGATGCAAATATAATGCAAAGTAATAACAAGGAAGGTAGTGGCTAATTTTGCGGAAAAACATATTTGTAAAGCAATTAAATGTGATCAAGTTATTAATATAGAACTGTAAACATGTGTATGCATCATCTTCTAACTCGAGGGGTACAGTCAGCCCACCCTCGCTCAACATTCCATACATGCCATGAATAACTCAAACATTCAAACAATTGTAAACTAACTGCGAGAAGTCACACAACCCGCCCTTGACCGTGGGCTTGGCTTTTCGAAAAGATTTAAAACTCTGACCAGAGGTGTACCACTGTACCCACAAGGCACGCACTCATCCCATACACCAAAGTGTAACGAGATGACCCATACCACGGGAACTCGTGCCAAAACCTTCCATATGGACCGCTCCGACCCGACAGCACCCTCTTATGGGTTTCATATGGTGCCCCGACGCGTCGAGCCAACACCATACCCCTCCTTGAGCCACGTCGGTATAAGTCACCCGCAGGTTGCCCCTTGCCCCCTCCACTATGGTGCATCAAGTCGGTTTGTTCCATACTTCCAGTTAGGACTTACCCATTAGACTTGTGGTTAGTGCGGAAGTGTTTTGCAACAGATCCCGCAGACCAGTCCTTATAGTGCCCCGGGTGCGACCAACCAATACCCTAGCTTGCACCCAGAACCCACCATACTTATAACATAGCCAACTCCAACAGAGTCCAGAGACGAGAATAACGGGGAAATACATATAGTAGAATCCATCTATCTACGACTCATTCTTTTTATCCTATAGCAGTTGTGTTGGTACATTAGACACTAGCTAATATATTATTGTAGAGTGACAAGGAGTTTAGGCACAATAAGCATGGCTTGGGTTTACACACAAGGACGGGGATCTAATAAATATAGTGTAAGGCTTGAGATTAGACTAATGCAATATTATCCTATGAGTTATAGCGACAATTTATTAAAACACGGGCTCAATGATGATCAAAATGGGGGTTGTGACTTGCCTTGCTCAGCGAAGAGTGATGGTGGAACCTCGGGGTAAAACTCCGGCTCTTCGACGATCTCGAATTCTTCTCAATTTCTGAATTTATTTTAAATAGAAATTGGGTTCTGGTCCACAGTGAACCAGGCCCATGGTGAACCGCTGCACTGTGCGCATGGACCCAATTGCCCTGAGCCGTTCGATCAAGATATAAGGGCCAGGCGCGAGGCGGGATCGCTTAAGTGGCAACGGACGACTGTGAGGCCTCGATACCCTTTTGGGTTAGATCGACGGCCCAGATTAAATCCCGAAGCTCTGATCACGATCGTGCGTCCAGGATCAAATCTGGCATGGCACACACTAAGGGACCCGTACCCCCCTTCATCCCCGACTCCGGCGGGCTCGGGCGCGGTGGCGATGGCGACGGAGAGGGGGCTAGGCCCTAGATCTTGGCGGAAATGGAAATAGGAGAGGAAGGGGGTTCTACCCGTACCTACGACGGTGACGATGGGCGTCCGACGGTGACCGGCGACGTGGGTAGACAATGGAGGGTGTTCGGTCGGGTGACAGCGACGGCGATTTGGTGGTCCTCATGGCCAACGGAGGGGAGGCCGAGGTAGGGTGGGTGAAGGCGGTCCTGGAGGTGGCGACGGTGTGGACGGAGGAGGCCCGAGGCGGCGGCGAGCGGCGGTCGGAGGTGGAGCAGGAGAGAAAACCGAAAACCAGGTGGGGCACTCTGGTTTCGCTCTGGCACGGGCTACGGCGGTGTGGGCAGAGGTCGGTGCTCGGAGGGGATTAAATAGGAGGGGTCGCCGGCGTAAGAAAGGAAGGGAACCGAGGGTTCCCACGATCTCCGGTGAGGTTCCATTTTCTCGGATATGCTTCCATAATCACGATTACGCGTTGGCCAAAGATGGAAGGTGGTCGCCGGCATTTGGGGAAGGGAGTCCGGGGCGAATCCGGGTGAATCGAGGCGGCCGGCGGTGAGAAATGGAAGGTGGGGGTCGCCAGTATGGAAGGAGGGATCCCCTTCCAACGAATAAGATGAACCTGACAGGTGGGTGAGCGTGAGGGGAAGGGTGCCGACAGGCGGGCCCGGGGTGTTAGTGGCGGAGGGAGGTGCTGATGAGGCTGACGGGTGGGCCAGGCTGAGGCGGGCGCGGGGAGGAGAGAGGGGGTGCGACCGCCGACAGGCGGACCCCACATGTCAGCGTCACATGGCTTGGACTGGGCTGGGCCGGGACAGATTGGGGGTTTGCGGCCCAACAAGATTTAAAATGCTTTTCTTAATTAAAATAATTCCAGTTATTTATTTATTTGATTAAAGGTTGAATCACTGTTGATAAAAATTTGTAAATTCCTAAAATTAGATCTTGGCCTCTAGATTCCACCATAAATTTCTCAAGTTAAAATTTGAAGTATTCTCCCTCGTTTGGCCTTAATAGGGTTCTTTTAGTATTTTTCTAATTAAATAAATCCTTTATATTCTAGAAAATCCATTTTCTTTATTTTCTTTATTTTAATTCTTTGGGATGTTACAATCCTATCCCCCTTACAGAGAATCTCGTCCTTGAGATTCGGATCAATCCTCAAATATCTCTGGATGTTGCGCTTTTAGTTCTTCCTCTTTTTCCCATGTAGCTTCCTCTACGGGATGATTGCTCCACTGAACTTTACAAAAGCGGATGACTCGACTCCTGGTGGTCCTTTCCTTGACTTCCAAGATTCTGACGGGCTTCTCAACATAGGTCAGATCCTCTTGTATATTCAATTGCTGAAGGTCAACTTGCTCTGTTGGGACTTGAAGACACTTCTTTAGCTGCGACACGTGAAACATGTCATGTACCCCGGCTAACGAGGGTGGTAGCTCTAACTGATAAGCGACCTCACCTTGATGTTAGACGATGGGGAAGGGTCCAACGTATCGAGGCGCTAACTTCCCTCTCATGTTAAACCTTTGAGTGCCACGGAGGGGAGTAACTCGGAGGTAAACATGATCTCCCTCTTCAAAGGCTAGATCTCAACGGCGATTGTCCGCATAGCTCTTCTGTCGAGATTGGGCTGTCTTGAGTCTGTCCCTGATGATCCATACTTTCTCTTTAGCTTCCTGAAGGATGTCCGTTCCAAAAACATGGGATTCACCGGTCTGATCCCAAAGTAAAGGTGTTCTGCACTTGCGTCCATATAAAGCTTCGAATGGAGACATCTGAAGGCTGGCTTGATAACTGTTATTGTACGAAAACTCGGCGTACGACAAACTCTTGTCCCAAGTTCCTCCAAAGTCCAACGCACATGCTCAGAGAATATCCTCTAATATCTGATTCACCCTCTCAGTTTGTCCATCCGTCTGAGGGTGGTATGTTGTGCTGAAGTTTAGTCTTGTTCCCATTTCCTCTTGAAGGTTTTTCCAGAACCAAGACGTGAACTGACTCCCTCTATCGGAGACTATCTTCTTAGGTACACCATGGAGGCATACTATGCGGGCCATATACAACTCTGCTAGTTTACGACCACTAAAGGTTGTCTTGACGGCTATGAAGTGGGCTACCTTCGTTAGCCGATCAATGATTACCCATATGGAATCATACCCAACTTGGGTCTTTGGGAGTCCGGTGATGAAGTCCATACCGATCTCTTCCTATTTCCATTCAGGCACTTTAAGTGGCTGTAACAGCCCCGTTGGTCTCTGGTGCTCTGCCTTTACTCGTCGGCAGGTGTCACACTCTGCGATGAACTGAGCAATCTCTTTCTTCATGCTAACCCACCAATATCGTTCCTTCAGGTTCTGGTACATCTTTGTACTCCCGGGGTGGATGGAGTACAGAGTGTCATGGGCTTCCCTTAGAATAAGGGTCTTTATCTCCAGTTTATCGGGTACACAGATCCTGGTTCCGAACCATACGGTGCCATTCTCGTCTTTTGAAAATCCTGGGGCCTTGCCCTGCCTCATGTTCTTCTTAATTGCGGCTATGTTTGGGTCTTCCAACTGAGCTTCACGAATCTGCTCGAACAGGACTGGTCGGGCCTCGAGGGTGGCTAGGTAGGCTCCTGTGGTTATCCCGAGGTTTAACCTTTCCATCTCCTTATATAACAAAGGCGCGTGATCCTGAATCACGATGGTGGTACAACATCCTTTACGACTAAATGCATCAGCTACCACGTTCGCTTTGTCGGGATGGTAGTGAATGCCTAGGTCGTAGTCCTTTATCAATTCTAGCCATCGCCTTTGCCTAAGGTTGAGATCCTACTGCGTGAAGATATACTTCAAACTCTTGTGGTCCGTAAAAACTTCGCACCGGTTTCCAACCAAATAGTGCCTCCATATCTTCAGGGCGTGTACTACAACGGCCAATTCTAGGTCGTGGGTAGGTTAGTTTAGCTCATGGGGTCTCAATTGCCGAGAGGCGTACGAGACAACTTTCCCATCCTGCATAAGAACACATCCCAAACCCTGTCGAGATGCGTCGCAATAGACATGAAAGTCCTTCCTTATATTCGGTAGGGTCAGTATGGGTGCTGACACTAGCCGTGTCTTGAGGGTCCGAAAACTTTCCTCGCATTCGGGAGTCCATTCAAACTTCTCTCCTTTCTGCAATAGCTTGGTCATAGGCTTGGCTATCTTGGAGAAATTCTCAATAAATCATCGGTAGTATCCTGCTAAGCCCAGGAAACTCCATATCTCAGATATGTTGGTGGGTGGCAGCCAATCTGTAACTACTTCCACGGTGGTAGGGTCTACCGCGATCCGTTGTGCAGAGATAATGTGTCCTAGGAACTTCACTTCCACCGTCCAAAATTTACACTTGCTGTACTTGGCGTACAACTGATGTTCCCTGAGTTTTCCTAGGGTCAACCGGATGTGGGTCTCGTGCTCCTCTTTGTCCTTGGAATAGATGAGAATGTCATCTATAAACACCACGATAAACTTGTCCAAGTATTCCATAAACACCTTGTTCATCATATTCATGAAGAAGGCCCGGGCGTTGGTCAAACCAAAGGACATGACAGTGCACTCATAAAGTCCATAGCGAGAGGTGAACACCGTCTTGGGTATGTCTTCCTCTCAAATCCTAAGCTGATGATAACCGGACCGTAAGTCGATCTTGGAGAACATAGTGGCTCCTTTCAGCTGATCAAATATATCATCGATCCTGGGTAGTGGGTACTTGTTCTTGATGGTTACCTCATTCAGGGCTCGATAATCTACGCACATACGCTTAGCCTTATCTTCCTTCTTCTCGACGAAGGTGACGGGGGCTCCCCATTGGGGCAGATTCCCGTTGTCTCCTCTGTTTTGAGGAGCATCGGATCCTTGAGTGTTTGTCATCCTTGAGTTTTCCAAAACATACATATATTTTAGCGGGAATGTGGCTAAGTTTTATTTCCAAAAAGTTTTGAACTTAGACTATTACATATAGATTCCTTATTTAGTCTTCACCCATGCCTTATATTTGACATGAGTGGCAATACAATCCAAGCAACAAAAAGGGAAAACAATCAACCGTAAAACTACGTCTAAGGTAGCTCGGGGGACGACTCAATCACGGGCTCGGCGGAGAGGGTCGGTGCAGGGGTAGTGGAGCTGGATGGCCCGACGGGAGGGGCACTACGGGAGATCCTCTTGGGCCTAACTGTGGGGATCCGGAGAGACTTCCGCTTGCGAGGCGGAAGAGGAGCGACCTCCTCTAAGTCCTTCTGCAGCTCTCGAATCTGGTGGTGTAGCTGAGTCGTGTCGGTGACACTCTGGCGTAGCAGCTCGTTCTGATGCCTCAACTCCTCCACCTCAGCGGTCAAGTGGTGATCCTGCTGAACCTGGCGATGGAGATCAGCGTTCTCATGGTTCAGGCTCTCTGATGAATGGCGGTAGAAGTTGATGGTGTCGTGCTGACTATCTGCGTCGAGGACGGCCTCAGTGTGAAGATTGTCCATAGCCTCCAAAAGTCTCATGGTGCGGGCGATGGCGGAGTTGCGCTGAGTGAGGGAGCTGATGTAGATCTTGCGGTGACTCCCAGGGGTACGCATGGGCATGAAATGGTAGACGGTGTCGCGGAGCTGGCCATCGTAGACCAACCTGAGCTCGGCGAGGGCCCCTGGAGAGCAGCGCGCTGGCTAGCCACCACGAAGGAAGGTCCTCCGACTCCATGGGTGTAGAATGCAGGCTGCGTGGGGGAGGGGCGGATGATGACCGTGACCTCTCAATAGCTCTCGTTCACATCGGGAAAGATCCCGTGGAATGCAGGCTCGTGCACGAACCCGAGGAAGTCGACGAGCATGCGAAGCTCGTGGACGAATCCAGCCTCATCGCGGAGAGTCCCACTCATGGTATGAACCAGCATCTACAAAAGAGAGAAATTTCTGGTGTAAAAATTCCAGAAGATGAGGTAGTAAGTAGTTTGTAAGAAAATACGGTTAATATAAGTCCTAAGGTTAGGTCTGTTTGGCTTCCTACAGTCAAGTCGGCTCTGATACCATCTTGTAACGCCCAGATTTAATAAATCCGGACCTTTATTGAAATTCCATATAAAATCAATAAAACAAGGCGTTCATCACACGACCGCGTACAATACGACAAGCATTCATGATTCGTAGACCATATTAGTACAAAAGTGACAAAGTGAAGAGAAACTAATAAAATAAGGGCCCTAGATGAACGCCTCCTTCCAGTCTCGCCTTGACTGGGTCGCTACTCCAGACCTTCATCCTCCTCGTAGTAGACGGGCTCTGGTGGTGTAAGTCAATGGGGGTGAGTACAATCATACTCAGCAAGCCACCGGATGCAAATATAACGCAAAGTAATAACAAGGAAGGTAGTGGCTAATTTTACGGAAAAGCATATTTGTAAAGCAATTAAATGTGATCAAGTTATTAATACAGAACTATAAACATGTGTATCCATCATCTTCTAACTCGAGGGGTACATTCATCCCACCCTTGCTCAACAGTCCTTACATGTCATGAATAACTCAAACATTCAAACAATTGTAAACTAACTGCGAGAAGTCACGCAACCTGCCCTTGACCGTGGGCTCGGCTTTTCGAAAAGATTTAAAACTCTGATCAGAGGTGTACCACTGTACCCACAAGGCACACACTCATCCCATACACCAAAGTGTAACGAGATGACCCATACCACGAGAACTCGTGCCAAAACCTTCCATATGGACCGCTCTGACCCGACAACACCCTCTTATGGGTTTCATATGGTGCCCAGACGCATCGAGCCAACACCATACCCCCCTTGAGCCACGTCGGTACAAGTCACCCACAGGTTGCCCCTTGCCCCCTCCACTATGGTGCATCGAGTTGGTTTGTTCCATACTTCCAGTTAGGACTTACCCATTAGACTTGTGGTTAGTACGGAAGTGCTTTGCAATAGATCCCGCAGACCGGTCCTTATAGTGCCCCGGGTGTGACCAACCAATGCCCTAGCTTGCACCCGGAACCCACCATACTTATAACATAGCCAACTCCAACAGAGTCCAGAGACGAGAATAACAGGGAAATACATATAGTAGAATCCATCTATCTACGACTCATTCTTTTTATCCTATAGAAGTTATGTCGATACATTGGACACTAGCTAATATATTATTGTAGAGTGACAAGGAGTTTAGGCACAATAAGCATGGCTTGGGTTTACACACAATGACGGGGATCTAATAAATATAGTGTAAGGCTTGAGATTAGACTAATGCAATATTATCCTATGAGTTATAGCGATAATTTATTAAAACATGGGCTCAATGATGATCAAAATGGGGGTTGTGACTTGCCTTTCTCAGCGAAGAGTGACGGTGGAACCTCGGGGTAAAACTCCGGCTCATCGACGATCTCGAAGTCTTCTCGATATGGAAATATTAAACATAGCATTCAATAAACAATCAAAATAGCACAAAGTATAAACATACAAGTTTATGGTTTTACATAAGGGGAATTAGTCCGCTTTATTCTGATGTTATGCTGAAAAATATTAAGGATTAAATTTTAGGGATTTTCCTGATTTATTTATTTGAGTTATGAATTTTATTCCTAAAGGGATTTTATTCATTTATTAAATAAGAATATTTTGTTCCAAAGTAACATATTGTTTTTATGGCATAAGTATGTAGAGAATAAAAAGAGGAATTTAACAAAATTTTAATGGTGAAATTTGGAGTTAAAATGAGCAAGTTATGGATTTTCAAAGTTTGAATCAATTTCTGAATTTTATTTTAAATAGAAATTGGGTTTTGGTCCACGGTGAGCCAGGCCCATGGTGAACCGCTGCACTGTGCATGTGGACCCGATCACCCTGAGCCGTTCGATCAAGATCTAAGGGCCAGGCGCGAGGCGGGATCGCTTATGTGGCAACGGACCACTGTGAGGCCTCGATACCCTTTCGGGTTAGATCGACGGCCCAGATTAAATGCCGAAGGGATTTAATCCGTGCGCTCCAATCGCGATCGTGCGGCCAGGATCAAATCCGGTACGGCACATGCTAAGGGACCCATACCCCCTCGTCCCCGACTCCAGCGGGCTCGGGCGCGGCGGCGACGATGACGGTGAGGGGGCTAGGCCCTAGATCTCGGCGGAAATGGAAAGAGGAGAGGAAGGGGTTTCTACCCGTACCTACGGCGGCGACGATGCGCGTCTGACGGTGACCGGCGATGAGGGTAGACGGCGGAGGGTGTTCGGTCGGGTGACGGCGACAGCGATCTTGTGTTCCTCACGGCCAACGGAGGGGAGGCCGAGGTAGGGTGGGTGAAGGCGGTCCTGGAGGTGGCGACGGCGTGGACGGAGGATGCCTGAGGCGGCGACGAGCGGTGGCCGGAGGTTGAGCAGGAGAGAAAACCAAAAACTGGGCGGGGCGCTCTAGTTTCGCTCTGGCATGGGCTACGACAGTGTGGGCAGAGGTTGGTGCTCGAAGGGGATTAAATAGGAGGGGTCGCCGGCGTAAGAAAGGAAGGGAACCGAGGGTTCCCACGATCTCCGACGAGGTTCCATTTTCTCGGATATGCTTCCATAATCACGAGCACGTGTTGGCCAAAGATGGAAGGTGGTCGCCGGCATTCGAGGAAGGGAGTCCGGGGTGAATCCGGGCGAATCGAGGTGGCTGGCGGCAAGAAATGTAAGGTGGGGGTCGCCGGTATGGAAGGGGGGATCCCCTTCCAACGAAGAAGACAGACCCGACAGGTGGCCCCCACCTATCGGTGTGTGAGCGCGAGGGGAAGGGTGCCGACAGGCGGGCCTGGGGTGTCAGTGGCGGAGGGAGGTGCTAACGAGGCTGACGGGTGGGCCAGGCTGAGGCGGGCGCGGGGAGGAGAGAGGGGGTGCGAGCGCCGATAGGCGGACCCCACATGTCAGCGTCACATGGCTTGGACTGGGCTGGGCCGGGACAGATTGGGGGTTTGCGGCCCAACAGGATTTAAAATGCTTTTCTTAATTAAAATAATTCCAGTTATTTATTTATTTGATTAAAGGTTGAATCACTGTTGATAAAAATTCGTAAAAATTCCTAAAATTAGATCTTGGCCTCTAGATTCCACCATAAATTTCTCAAGTTAAAATTTGAAGTATTCTCCATCGTTTGGCTTTAATAGGGCTCTTTTAGTATTTTTCTAATTAAATAAATCCTTTATATTCCAGAAAATCCATTTTCTTTATTTTATTTATTTTAATTCTTTGGGATGTTACATTTCATGCCCGCTGATATGTCCTCTGAGCTTGAGAAGTAAGATGAGAAAATGGATGTCCATAATATAATTGTGGGACTCCAAGGCATGTTTGACAACCAAGCTCGGATTAAGAGGTATGGTACCTCAATATCTTTGTTTGCATGCAAAACTGGTCAATGGTTCATGAACTGTAAATGGTACTTGGAAGGAATCTGAAAGAAGGGAAGTGGGACTTCCGCTTCTACTTCAAGTATAAATATTATTGAAAATAATCTTTCCACTCATCCAAATGATTCATGGGTATTTGATACTAGGTCGATGATTCATACATGCAAATTGTTGCAAGGACATAGTAGGTCAAGAAAATGTGCAAAAGGCAAGATGGATGTTCACGTTGGTAATGGTGCAAAGGTTGTGGTGTTGGCCGTCGGCATTAATTCATTGTCACCTCTTTTAGGATTAGTTTTAGAATTTAATAATTGTTATTTCATTCCCACCTTAGACAGAAACATTATCTCTTCTTCATGTTTAGAAGAAGATAGTTTTTGAATTCATAATAAAGAACAAATGTTGTTCTATATTTTTGAATGATATGATTGTTGGGGAATAGGGGATCTACGCTAGTGGTCAAATTCAAAATTTTCACCCTAAGCCCAAGACCCATGCGCATGCGAGATCATAGATCGTTACCTTCTAGCACGAGACGCACTAGGTGCAGCGGAAGAAGATGTCAAAGAAGCCCATCAAGCCTATCCTCGCTTCGTCCTGGTTGTTCCTCGCCAATCTAATCGGTGAAGATGGCGTAGTTGTTCACGTGAAGAAGTCCACGAGCGTCGCTGTTGGAGTAATGCCTCCACGATATCCACACGTACAGGGATGGAGTTCCACCCATGGCAGCGTGCTAGCACCGCACATGAGAGATGGGGAATCCTCGATCTCAACAATTGCGACTGAGAAAGGAAGGAGAGGAGTCTATGGTGGCTAGGTCTAATCTATGCTTAAATTTGTTTCCAAGACCTCCTCTTCCTCTCTTTATATAGGGCTGAGAGCCCTTGGTGGTCCACATCTTGAAACCGACAAATCAGTTACAACCAATTTGTGTTGTAACAGTTCCAATCTGTTTGCTCACGTCGAAACTTCCGATCCTAGATCAGAACTTTCAACAGGGTATTTAGGTCTCTCGATTTAGTATGACACACAACAGATCCAATCTTTTTTTGCCTACCTTGGAACTTCCGATACACATATCAGAACTTTCGATCAGTACAATATTCCACCGATTCCAAATCAGAACTTTCGGCTCATCGGAACTTCCGAAGCAATTTTTGCTCTCTGACTCGAGTCCAGAAAATAATTGGAACTTCCGATACTACTTATCGGAACTTCTGATGCACAAAATTTTCTTGGGCATATCCATCAATGATCTATGGTGTTTGTCCATTAGTGAATGAATTATATATTCTAAGTCTTGAGGATACACACATTTATAACATTAGTACAAAGAAACAATGACTCAATGATTTGAATCCTACCTATGTCCGGCATTGTCGATTAGGTCATATAAATGAGAAGCGCATGCTAAAGCTCCATAAAGATGGACTTTTGGATTCATTTGATTTTGTATCATATGACACATGTGAGTCTTGTTTACTTGGAAAAAAGATAAAGACGTCTTTCACTGGTCAAAGTGAGAGAGCGAATGAGTTATTGGTCATTGTACATACTGATGTATGTGGACCGATGAGTCATACAACTAGAAGTGGTTTTCAGTACTTTATCACTTTTACTGATGACTTGAGTAGATATGATTATGTCTACTTAATGAGGCATAAGTGAGAATCCTTTGAAAAGTTCAAGGAGTTCCAGAATGAGGTAAAAAATCATACGGATAAGACAATCAAATTTCTACGATCTGATCATAGAGGTGAATATTTGAGCAATGAGTTTAATGATCATCCGAAGTAGTGTGGAATTGTTCCACAACTGACTCCACCCGGCACACCTCAATGGAATGGGGTATCCGAGAGGAGGAACCACACTTTTTTGGACATGGTTCGGTCAATGATGAGTCATGCTGATGTTCCATTATTATCCTTTTGGGGACTTTCTTTAGAAACTGTCACTTTCACATTAAATAGAGTTCCATCTAAGTGAGTAAAGAAGACACCATATGAGATATGTTCTGGGAGGTGTCCTAGTTTGTCTTTTCTAAAGATTTAGGGATGTGAGACATATGTAAAACAGTTGACCTCTGATAAGCTAACTTATAAGTTCGACAAATGCTCATTTGTGGGATATCCTAGGGAAACCAAATGATACTATTTTTATAATAGAGAAGACGACAAAGTGTTTGTCTCTCGGAATGGTGTGTTTCTTGAGAAAGAGTTTCTCTCGAAAGGGGTGAGTGAGAGAACGTTGCAGCTCGAAGAAGTTTGAGAGCCACTAGAAAGTGTTTCAGATCCCACTGAACCACAATAGGATATGAAAGGTGTTGGAAGGCCCGTTGTAAAAACACCAGCCCCACAGAGGTTAGAGGGGGTTAGTGTAGCGCCCCGATTTATCAAATCGAGACATTATTGAATTTCAGAAGAAAAACAATAATACAAGAGGTTCATCATGCGACAACGTACATACGGCAATATCCATGGTACGCAGACCATATTTATTACATCAAAGTTTTAGTAAAAACAATAATAAAAATAATTAAAAAGCGGCATGATGAACATCTCCTCCAGGATCTTACTTCTCGACTGGGTCGCTACTCCAGACCATCTTCATAGTAAGCATCCTCTATGGGGTCCAACGGGTATGAGTACAAAAAGTACTCAACAAGCCACCACAAATGCAAGTAATAATGTAGGATAATAAACAAGGAAGGGTAATGGCTAACATTGCGGAAAAGTACAGTTTTAGTTATTGCATTTAGTGTAGTTCACATTTTAATCATGCGGAAAAGTAAACATGAACATCAACAACATCAACTAACTCAAGGAGTACGTTTTACCTCCTCGCACAATAGTCCTTACATGTCAATCTATCATGCACATACATATCCAAAGTAAACTAACTAGGGGATGTCACGCAACCCGCCCTTGACCGTGGGCTCGGCTTTTTGAAAAGATTTAAGACTCTGATCAGAGATGTACTACTGTACCCACAAGGCACGCACTCATCCCAAACGAGATGACCCATACCACGGGAACTCGTGCCAAAACCTCAGCATGAAATGTTCTAAGCGATAACCACCCGCTCTAGGTTTCGCCGGTGCGCCGGGCCGCATCCCGGCTAACGTCACACCCCTTTTGCGCCACATTGGTACAAGTCACCCGCAGGTGCTACTTGACCCATCTCCAAATGGTGGCCTCGGTTTGGAACAATCCATACCTTAGTTAGGACTTACCCACTAGACTTGTGGTTAGTACGTAAGTGTATTGCAACGGATCCCTCACACCGGTCCTTATAGTGCCCCGGGTGCTACCGATCAATGCCCTAGCTTGCACCCGGAACCCACCATGCATTCACTCACAACCACAACTCCAACACCGATAGAATTCCATAGATAAGAAACAATGGGGAATCATATAATAGAACCATGTACTACAACTCATTTTTGTCCTATAGCGATCGTGTCGATACATTGGACACTAGCTAATAACATTTATCATACGGTGACAAGGAGTTTAGGCTAGAGAGCATGGCTTGGGTTGCACATCAAGGTCGGAGGATCCTAAATAAATATATTGTAAGGGTTCATTTGACTAATGCATATATAACCTATGTGTTTTAGCGATAGTTTAATCAAACATGGGATCAATATGCTCAAAAGATTTGTTTGGTGACTTGCCTTGATCAGCGAAAGGCGAGGGAGGGACTTCCGGGAAGTATTCCGGCTCCTCGGCGACGTCGTAGTCTTTTTGATATAGTAAAGTAAAATAAAATGAACACATTATTCAATCAAACAATATAACATTACATGATAAGCACATAGGTCAAAGTTGGTTTGATTAAAAAAAAATAAATTCAATTGTTAAGGTTCTGTGATTTATTTCATAAATAAATTTTAAAGGAATTAAAAAGTTGTCCTTTTTAGAAAGGGGTGTTTAAATGTGATTATTGTCATATTAAGTTCTCAAATAAATTTGAAATGAAAAGTTCATGTTAATTTAATGGTTTTCAGTAAATGGACAGAAAGGAAATAAATATAATTTTTTTCTGAAGTTTAAATATTTGAATTTATATTTTAACCCTAAAGGCATGTGAATATTCATTTGAATAAACATGAAATGTCCAAAGTAAACCTACTGTTTTTATTGCATAAACATGTAGAGAATAATATTATGAATTTTCTGAAATTGGAATGGTAATTTTTAGAGTTCAAATGCGCCAGATATAAATTTTACAAGTTTTAAACCATTTCTGGAATTTATTTTTAAATTTAAACCCTCTCGGGTCCACGGTGAGCCAGGCCCACGATAAACCCGCGCACTGTGCGCGTGCACCGGATCGATCCGGACCGTTGGATCCAGATCCAATGTGCGCAGGCGAGGCGGGGCGCTTAAGTGAAAATGAACGGCCAGGATTAAAACGTGCGAAATGGTACTACGTGGACGCACGAGATCGATCGCGGATTTTAAATGGAAATGGAACGCGCGAGATTAAAACGTAACGCTTTGACCAGATCTGACGGTGCGGATTAGATCGCGTACGTGGGCTCACACGCGCCATCCGATCGCGATCGCACGGTCGGGATCAGATCCGACACGGCACGGGTACTCGACCCGTGCCGGTCGTCTTCTCCGGCGACGGCGAGCGGGCCAGGGGCCACGACGAGCGTCTAGGGTCCTATCTAAGCCTAGAAATGGAAAGAGGACCCTACGGCGGTCACGACGGTACCTTAGGCGAGGCGAGGGGTCGACGGGGCGTGGCCGGCGGCGAGGGTAGACGCGGAAGGTTCCTCGGGTGCTTGACGGCGATGGCGATCCGGCGATCTCCTTGACCAGCGGAGGCGTGGCCGAGGTAGGGGACGTCCTTGTGGTCACGACGGTGGCGGAGGCGCGGGCTGGGATGGTCCGAGGCGATGGTGAGGGGCGGCCGGAGGCGAAGCAGGGGGAAAGCGCTAAAAGGCGAATGGAGGGCGCTCTGTTCGTTCTCGCGGCGATTGGGCGTGGGGGTCGAACGCGGCGGGGGCCAGGGGTATAAATAGTGGCGTCGGCGAGGGTTAACGGGCACCGCATGCAAGGAAAGCCGAGGAGGGCTTTACTCACCGGTGAAGGCGCGACCATGCGCGTGAAGGCGATCCAGGGGCTTAAACGCGTGCCTTAATGTCCTTAAATGGCCGGCGGGCCTCGGGGAAGTTAATGCCGGCGTCGGCTTAACGGAATGGGGAGCCGGAGAGCGGATCCGAGGCGGGGTTCTCGGCCGGCGGGATTTGGGGGGGGGGTTTGGCGTGAGGTTGACGACGGGCCTGACTAGCGGGGGCCACTGGCCAGCGGGCGCGAGAGAGCGAACGGGAGGGCTGACGGGTGGGGCCACGGTGTCGGGTGCACGTGCGAGGGAAAGGGTCCGGTGCCGACAGGTGGGGCCAGGCTGTCAGCCTAAGGCATGCGGGGTAACGGGCTGGGCTGGCCGGGAGAGAGAGAAGGGAGGAGGGGAGCCCATTACTGTTCCTAAGGTTTTCAGATTTAAAATAATTACAGAAAATGGATTAAATATTTTGGGGGCATTTCCATAGTGGATAAAATTTTGTAAAATTTCTCAAAAATATATTTTGGCCTTGGGAGTTTATACAAAAAGTTTCAACTCCTGGTTTGGTCATTAACTCTATGATGTAGTTCAAAAGGGTATAAAAGGGTATTAAAAGTATTTTCAGAAATATAACATCCAGGAAATTGAATTAAATAATATTTTTATTGTTTTGGAAATTTGGGGTGTTACAAACCTATCCCCTTACAAAGAATCTCGTCCTCGAGATTGGAACGTTACTCGAATAACTCGGGGCATTGGGCTTTTAGTTCGTCTTCCTTTTCCCAAGTGGCTTCTTCGGCGGGATGGTTGTTCCATTGAACCTTGCAGAAGCGAACGACGTGGCTTCTGGTTACTCTCTCCTTGGTTTCCAAGATCTTGATGGGTTTCTCTATGTAGGTCAAGTCTTCCTGGACGTTGAGCTGTTGAAGGTCGGCTTGCTCGGTGGGTACACGGAGGCACTTCTTCAGCTGAGAGACGTGGAACACATCATGAACTCCTGCCAAGGATGGAGGCAGTTCAAGTTGATATGCCACTTCTCCTTGTCGTCGGAGGATCTGAAAAGGTCCAACGTAGCGGGGTGCTAGCTTGCCTTTCATGTTGAACCTTTGAGTACCACGGAGGGGAGTGACTCGAAGATAGACATAATCGCCCTCCTCAAAGGCTAGATCTCTTCGACGGTTGTCGGCATAGCTCTTTTGCCGAGATTGGGCTGCCTTCAATCGGTCTCTTATGATCTTGACCTTCTCTTCAGCTTCTCTTAATAGATCGGTCCCAAACAGTTGCGAATCTCCGGTTTTATCCCAGAGCAACGGCGTTCTACACTTACGTCCGTAGAGTGTTTCGAACGGGGACATTTGTAGGCTGGCTTGATAGCTGTTGTTGTAGGAGAACTCTGCATATGGTAAGTTCTTGTCCCACATTCCGCCAAAGTCTAGAGCACAAGCTCTAAGCATGTCCTCCAATATCTGGTTGACCCTTTCGGTTTGACCGTCGGTCTGTGGATGATAGGCGGTGCTAAAGTTCAACCGGGTGCCGAGTTCATCTTGAAGGTTCTTCCAAAATTTGGAGGTAAACTGACTCCCGCGGTCAGATACAATCTTCTTAGGAACTCCGTGAAGGCACATGATCCGGGTCATATACAACTCAGCCAACTTGGCGACGGTGTAAGTTGTCTTGACCGGAACGAAGTGAGCTACCTTGGTGAGTCGGTCGACGATCACCCAGATAGAATCATGACCAGCTTGGGTCCTGGGCAGTCCCGTGATGAAATCCATTCCTATCTCTTCCCACTTCCATTCGGGGACCTTGAGAGGTTGAAGATGTCCGGCAGGCCTCTAATGCTCTGCCTTGACTCGCCGGCATGTGTCGCACTTGGCCACATACTCAGCTATTTCTCTCTTCATGCTGACCCACCAGTATTTTTCCTTCAGATCTTGATACATCTTTGTACTCCCGAGATGGATGGAGTATAAAGTATCGTGGGCTTCCTGAAGGATGAGGGTCTTCAATTCAGGCTGGTCGGGTACACATATCCGGTTTCCGAACCAGATGGTACCATGCTCGTCCTCGGAAAATCCGGGGGCTTTACCCTTCCTCATGTTCTGCTAGATCTCCAGGATGTCCGGGTCTTCCTTCTGCTTCTCTCGGATCTAGTCTATTAAGACAGGCCGAAACTCCAAGGCAGCGAGGTACGCTCGAGTGGTGATCCCTAGGTTTAGCCTTTTCATCTCCTTGTAAAGTAAAGGAGCTTGGTCCTGAATCATGATGGCATTGCAGTACCCTTTTCGACTAAGGGCGTCTGCCACCACATTCGCTTTGCCCGGATGATAATGAATGCCCAAGTCGTAATCCTTGATCAGTTCCAACCATCTCCTTTGCCTGAGGTTCAGATCTAGTTGGGTGAATATGTACTTGAGGCTCTTGTGGTCGGTGAAGACCTCACACCGATTCCCCACAAGGTAATGTCTCCATATCTTCAAGGCATGAACCACGTCTGCTAATTCCAGGTCGTGGGTTGGGTAGTTCAGCTCATGCGGTCTCAGTTGCCGGGAGGCGTAGGATATCAGTTTCCCTTCTTGCATTAAGGCGCATCCCAATCCTTGATGAGAGGCATCACAGTAGACGTGGAAGTCTTTCCGGATGTCTGGAAGAGTCAGAATAGGAGCTGACACTATGAGAAACCAAGGGTGGTTTCGGTGTTGTGATGAGTGATTGACAGACTTTTACCCTCTGTTCGAAGGGTAGCTCCGAAGGGGCTTCGGAGGTGGTACCTCCGAAGGGTGTTCGGAGGTGGTTTCACCGAAGGGTGTTCGGTGTTTGCTTGCTGCAGCTGTTGCAGTGGAGTGTGCTCGTCGGAGGGGTCCGACAGTACGCGATGACTGGGTGTGTACCGAAGGGGGTTCGGTACTTTGGGCGGTACACCGGAGTGTGTGCCGGAGGTTGCTAACCCGGAGAGGTCTCCGGAGTACTGGATACACTTGTTTGCTTGTCTGTGGTGCGCAGGGACTTCGGAGGCGACGGACAAGGTTCGAGCCAGGTGAACCTGGGTCAAGCGGGAGGCTTGATGCCAGGGGAGCGGGGAGCTCCGTCACGGTGGCTGCGAAGGTGGTCCGGGTCGGTCCTCGGGTCGAGTCGTGCCAGGTGAAGGCAGAGAGTGCGGAGCGTGGCTCCGACTGAAGGTACTCCGAGACAAAGTCCTCGGAGGTGAGGCACTTCGAAGGTACTCCGGATGGAGTGACTTCGGAGTTGGATGGAACAAGTCCTCTGCGGAGGCAAGGAATTCGAAGTGTGCTCCGGAGGGAGACACTCGAAGATACCCGACGAAGGTCTCAGAAGTCGAGGTGCATCGAAGGCATGGTCCGGGTGAGGCTCGTCGAGGAGTGTGCTCGGGGAGAGACACTGCGTCGAAGTGCTCATGGAATGCTTCATGCGGAGGCCTTGGACGAAGGAGGGACTTCGAAGGGTGGTACTCCGAAGGTGGGGCTTCAGAGTGTGGAAGGCTTCGGAGCGAGGCTAGCTCCGGAGCAAGGTTGACTTGAGGTGCTTCGGCCTGCATGGCTTCGGTACACGGACTGACGGAGTTCGAGCTGGGTGAAGCTGCGAAGCCGTGGTGGTCCACTCCGGAGGTGTTGGTGCGAAGGCCCAAGAGCTTTGACGGCTTCGGCTCAAAACCGTCACTGTATCGGAGACTGACTTCGGTGGAGCGAAGGCCATCTGGCTTCAGGCTTCTCACCGAAGCTACCGCACCCTCGCATGCGAAGGGAGGTTCCAAAAAGTCAAAGACTGTAAAAGGCTGACACTGTCTGTTCTGTAAAAGGCTGACACTGTCCCCTCTGCAGTTGACAGAGAAGCCTCCAGAATAAAGGTGGACTACCTTTTGTACCCCTTAGTTCTGTAGAGACAAAATGAATGTAAACCCTAGGGGTAAAGTAGTCAATTCCTTTGGGTGAACTGTGGGCTATAAATATGGGGGCTCGGTAGGTAACATTTAGAACACTTTGAGCATTTACTGTTGAGCTCCTGTAGCCACACACTTCAATTGAATACATCCAGAGAGTTCATTTTCTGTGTTCCTTGTTCAAGCGGCAAAGCCCTGTTTTCCTGTGCTTTTGCTTGAGCTTGCTTTGCATACCTCGTCTGTTGTTGTGCACCGAAGCCTGTTGAGGCGAAGGCTCTTTTTGTGCGAGGTGTGTGTTTTGTCAGCGTGCGTTCGCTCTGTGTAACAGGAGGTAAGACCTCGCTGCTTACTAGCGTAGCCCTGACCGAGGCCCATTTTGCTTCTTGTGCCGAAGCCCTTAGCGTAGTCCTTTTGTGTGCGTGTAGACCTTCGTGTACGAAGCCCAGCACCAGTTGCTGCCGCCAAGTACTTGGTCGAAGTCCTCAGAGGGCTGTCCACTCTTGCGAAGGGTGAAGTGCGAAGCCTGCTCGAAGCACCCTGTGTGCGGAGCCTGCACTGACTTAGCAGAGTTTGTTTTCGAGGGTTGTTAGTGGAGCGAAGTCTTCTTGGCTTCGAACTTTTGCTCCTCCGAAGCTTGTGTTCGAAGGTGTCGAAGTACCTCCGAACCAGACCTTCGAAGGTAGTGTTCGAAGCCTGTTCCGCAGAAGACAGAACTGAACCGAAGGCTAAGTTTTTAGCCCGAATTTTTAAAAGCTCCCATTCACCCCCCTCTGGTCGCCGTTTCCGGTCCAACAATTGGTATCAGAGCAGGTTAAGATCACCAGTTGACCTTAACCGGTTTTGTGATCTGTTGGCGACATGGATAGAGGCAGTAAAATTCCTCTGTTCGATGGGACAGACTTTGCATACTGGAAGGTGCGCATGGAGGCTTACTTGTTAAGCCAAGGAAATGCAATTTGGGAGATTGTGGACTCACAATACTCCATCCCTGAGACTCGCACCTCTCAGACTGAGAAGGATCAGTATATTGCCAATTCCAAGGCAAGAAACATACTGTTCATCGGTTTGAGTAGAAGTGAGTTCGATAGGGTGCAGCACCTTAGGACTGCTAGGGAGATTTGGACAACACTCACTGTCTTTCACGAGGGCTCTGCTCAGATTAAGGCCAGGCGCCAAAGCACCTACAATCAACAGTATCAGCTGTTTGTGCAGGCACCTGGTGAATCTGTAGATGCCATGTTTTCTCGCTTTGACGCGATAGTGAGTAACTTGCGATCCAACGGGACGCTTGCTTACAGTGATCACGATAGGGCTATCAAGCTTCTCTATGCTCTTGACCGTAGCATATGGGAAGTGAAGATATCCAGCATTGAGGAGTCCACGGGCTATGACACTCTAACCTGTGATGAACTCTTAGCAAGCTAAAGTCCACAGAGATTGCCAAGACATCTCTTGCTGTGCACAGAAGCTCTTTGCCACAGCCATTGGCATTGGTTTCTAGCACTAGCCGTGGCACCACTGCAGAACCAAGCACATCTGGTACTTGTGTTTTTGCAGATGGTTTTGCTTTGTCCTCCCTGGTCTCCGTCACAAAGGAGCAGGTGGACACTCTAGCTGATGATGAGCTTGCTCTCATTGC